>CM070874.1:56730582-57330582 GCA_036365515.1 Torymus aiolomorphi | reverse complement strand
AATTAAAATACTTTTATAAATACAGTTATTAAGCATTCTGTAAGAATTAAGAAAGAACTCGCGATAATAATTTTGAATTCGAAACGAGTGTAATAATGGTTCATTATGAATACTTCTTTTTACAAAAATACAAATACTTTTATACAAAAATATTCTTAAATTGACTTCACAAATCAATATATATGAACTCTTCAAGAGTACTTAATTGAAAATTGAATACTTTGTGAACTCCGGGTTAATTCCCATGACCGGACATACGTCATATTCTTTGAGAATTCTGAATGAATACTTCGAGAACAAATTCTGCTTATTTTGCGAAGTCATGCGAACTCTTTTGAAGTCTTAATGAATTCTTTAAGAATTGTGCGTGCTGTCTCTATGCACCTATTATATTTGGGATGCACAAAAAGACTACTTGAATTCTTATTATCATCTTCTACTTACAAGATTAGATTGAGTACAACACAAAAACAGGAATTGATCCGTATAAGCAAAGCAATAAACAAAGATATTCCAGTTGAATTCCCAACAAAAATGAGATCAACGGAGCACTATAGCAAATACAAAGCTGTAGAGCACAAATTTTTTACTTTGTACGCCACTCCAGTCATACTAAAGAAATTACTTTCTAATGATGATCTATAATCATTTTATGATGTACGTTGATTAGCATAACCTTATTTACCTAACTTTATATTACTTTATAGTCAGTACTTAACTTATGCATTACTTTGTTTACAGAATGAGTGACAGTGAAAGCGATAATAGTGCAGAAGAATCCTATAGTCTGTACAAATATACACTTATAAGATTTGTACATAGAGGACGCAAACAACAAGTTGAAAGTATAGACATAACCCCCTCAAAGTGGTTGCACTTTGATTATAAAAAAGGAAAATGTGTCACAAAATTTATGGAGGGTCCGTACAATCCAGAAGATTTAGAATTAATACATTCCTTGGCACTAAATAATGGTCCTGCACCAGATGATTGGCCTACATTTACTGTAGAATTAAAAGGACGAGCAAATGAGTTTGTAAAATATTGTAATTTACTTTATTATAATTTATTTTAGTTTAATGGAAATAACATTTTTGTATTTAGAAACTTATGACGAGGCTTTGAAGAAGCTGAACAGGCTCGAGAGAGAAGATCATGTACTGACACTTGACCCAGGGGAGAGTGCATCAGAAGTACAGAGTCAAATCAGAGTGCAGCTGTAAGGCGCCAAAAGCTGTTGGATGATTCAATAAATATGAAGAAAATTTTATCTGCACAGAATGTGAATTCCGAAGATTCATCACTCGCTAAGAAAGGTAAAACTGTACAAATATTTTCTTTGTGTTATTATACTTTGGAAAAATATAAAAATGTGTTTTGGCATATATTTATTTTTTATAGTTCAAAAGACGACAGATAAAAATTGAAGAGTTGATAACCCACTGCAAAAGGATAATGCCACTGTTTTATTTGAAAATCAAAAAGTAGCTCATGTGAAGAAATCTAAAACGACTTGTTCGATTGCAGATATACTAGAGACGACAGAAAATGCAGTTAAAGCAGAATCTTTTAAGGATACTGACGAATCTGAAAATTCATTTAAACCAAGTTCAAGCATGATTTCATCAGTGACTTCAATATTTGATGATCAAGAGGTAAATAATAGCATGGAAATAGATGTAGAAAATCCTAATGTTACTTCTGAACAAGCATTAGGTAATGCACCTATTATTAATTTGGAGAGCGTTGAATGCAATTCGGGTAAGTAGATATGATTATGAATTATGTAATAATGTAACACCATGTTTTTATAAACTTATACGTATGTATATCTATTTCATTTTAGATTTTGAGACAGCTATTTGATCACAGATGATGCATTTAACAAATGTTATTTCTGCTATGAAACTACAACAGGATAAGCTGATCAATTTTCTAATCGGCAAAAAAGTTGTAACTAAGTCTGTGTCGAATCTGGAAAAAAAGTACAACCTGATATTACCTATCAGTACATTGCAAGCTTTTTATGAATTAGAAGAGAATTTAAAAACAGATAATTATTTAAAAAATGATGTATGTATTGTAATCCATTTCATATCCACATTTTTCATATAATTTACTTTATTTCTAAACATAGTTTCCATTTGTTTCAGTATATAAAGCTATGTTCTTATATAGATAAAGACCACGTAATAAGCAAGTCTTACGTCAACATGCTTAAAGCATTCATGACGAAAGACTTGGCAATGCACTTTACATCTGTGTGGACCTCTACGGTAAATAAAAATAAAATAAAGTTCAAACCTACTGAATTGAACAAACTAATCGATGGTAAATATTTGTCCTATCTCTTGCATAACTATTAACTGCATAGCCTCTTCCGATAACACATACAATTTAATTTATTTACAGTTTCAATCACTAAATTCAGGACGAAACAGGGCAAAAAAACTTCACCTGAAGAATTGACCACAGCGTTGGGTAATATTTTAAGTAATGTAAATAAATGGAGAAAATAGTTATTATTTAATAGAATGTATTATTGTAATGTATTTATTAAATCACAAAACAAAGTTTTTTAAGTAATGCCATTTTTTAATTATAAATGTAAAATGTATTAGTTGATCTAACCTCTTTATCTCTTCATCATAATTATGAGCATAATTATGATCATAATTACTGACTATAGTGCCCTATCCACGTTATCTCTTCAGCATAATTATGATCATAATTATGGTCATAATTATGGCGCCAGGTAACAGGATTTATGAGCATAATATGCGGCATAAAGTGGTCATCCGTCATAAAATGCGGCATATTATAGCCATATTATGCTGAACAGTTCTACCAGGGAAGCTACGTGCGAATAAATTGGCAGCCGTTTGCTTTTTGAAGATACACCTTCCGGATGCATGTTTTCTTCTCTCTTATATCACAGAGTATATGGGAAAATCGTCTACAATTAAAAAAACCTTTGAGACAACACATTTTCTTATATTTTGAAGTTTTTAAAGAGAATGACAAAAGATCCTCTTCTTTAAACCTTAGCAATATAGAAACTAGAAAGAAAGAGCTTTCATTTACTGCTTTGAAAATTAGAAAATATTCATATATTCAAAAATTATAAGAGTTTAAAGGTGGGCGTCGAGAAGGCATAAATCAATAACATGACAAACAAAAACATTAAATAATGCCGTGAGAGAGAACGGGGGTGAGAGAGAGAGAGAGAGAGAGAGAGAGAGAGAGAGAGAGAGAGAGAGAGAGAGAGAGAGAGAGAGAGAGATGGGGAAGAGAAAGAGAAAGTGGGCGATTTCATTTATTTTAAAACATCAAAGAGCGCGGGAGCGCTCCAAAGGCAAGTACCTTTCCAATGCAGAAAAAGTCTGAGAGACAACCGTGCTATTCATACACTGATTATAAAGATACTACGAGTAATGAATAGCTTATTTGCATAATTTAAAAACAAAATAAGTATTGTCAACTTAAATTTTGATAAAAAAAGTTGGATATCGAGATGGTACATTCTTGCCTATTTCTCCGAGATGATCCCTTCTTGCTTCATTTCCCGAGTTGGTAAGTTCTTGCGCTAACCCGGCAATTTGTTTACAATATTTTACGATAAATTAACATAATGATAACGGTGTAGAACTTTCAGCTTTGTTTATTAGATATATCTAGTATACTAGGTTATATATTAATTGGTAAATTGGCACTATGAGGTATTTCGCGTCAACGCTCCAAGTGCGGCACACGACCGCGGAATCGTGCTGTTTTCAGTTCGTGTTTAAAGAGCTAAACTACACTTAAAAAAATAATGAAAAGGTGATTTCGATGTATTCTTTTCTCAGCTTTCCAATGGCGTTATCGGATTACAAAAATTTACTTTATTTGACCTTGAAAAAACATGAAATGTGCTATATCTCAAAAACTACATTTTTAATATTTTTTTTTATCTGCTAGATCGAAAGAGGATGAAATGTTACATAGGTATAGCCATTTTCTAGAAAGGAGTTTTTGATTTTTCCAAGATATCATTCAACAAACAATTTTAGAACAACAATTTTTGAAAACTAATAACACCATCAGAAAGCTTAAAAAAAATACATCGAAATCACCTTATTATCATTTTTTTAGGTGCATTTTAGTACTTTAAACACGAGCTTAAAACAGCACGATTACGCGCCATGCTTAGAGAGTTGACGTGAAACGCCTCATAACAGGAATGATGCCAGGTCAAAAATATCCAGTTGGGAAATCCAACTGGATTTTCCAAGAGGGAAATCCAGCTGGGGAAGAGTGGATTCCAGCTGGATTTTGGTGGATTTCCAGTCGGATTTCCAGTTGATGATATCAAATATTCCCACCTATTTTTAACTGGATTAAATGGAAATCCACTTATAATAAATGGGAATTCCTGGGCGAAGGCGGAAATCCATATAAAAATCCAGTTAAATGTTGGTGGGAATCCACCTAACTTTCGCATTTCTATTAAATGGGAATCCACTCAAAATTCTACTTAATAATAAATGGGAATCCCAGCGTGACGGCGGAAATCCATGTAAAAATCCAGTTTAATATAGATGGGAATCCATCTAACTTTCGCTTTTCTATTCAATGGAAATCCAGTTAATAATGCATAGGAATCCTGTTATATCTAGGTGGGAATCCACTTAAATATCCAGTTAAAAATGGGTGGGAATATTTGGTATCATCGACTGGGAATCCGACGGGAAATCCACCAAAATCCAGCTGGAATCCACTCTTCCCCAGCTGGATTTCCCTCTTGGAAAATCCAGTTGGATTTCCCAACTGGATATTTTTGACCGGGTGCTGAAAATAGAAAATCGGTAGGCATGAAATTAAATACAGATTATTTCCTTTGGAGTTGTTCTCATATATATTGAAATTGACAACTGAGATAATAGTTATCACAAGTAACAAGCTTTGAGCACAACTTCTTTAAATAGTACATTTCGACACGGGTGGGGAAGTCGATTAATTAAATAATCGACTTACGCACTAGTTTCGAACGGTATTTTATACCACGAGCGCCGAAAAATCATATCAAAGTTGTGATTTTGAGGTTAGAGTGGTATAAATAATATTTATGATTATAACCCAAAAATTTGAGTTAAAAATGACTATGCAGAACGATTATATATAGTGAACTGAAATAATTCAGTTTTACGGTTCTTCAAACTATCGATAGAAATGGATAAAGGACTAATGTTTTACAAGAATATTAATCACTAATTGGTTGTATACGAAAACTAATGATAATGAAATTAAATGTCATAATATAAATTGTGTAAATTCGAATTTTTGTTTGTCTATGTAGAAGAAGATTATACATTTCCTATTTGTTACTAACTTTTTTAATGGCTTAAATTTATATATAATTATTTTAGTAATAATTATTTTATTCTGTAAACTGATTTGAATATATTTTTGTAAACTATCGTATTTCTTCTCTTTAAAAAATGATGGCCGGAAGTAGTGGCTCATTAATGAATCGATGTGATTGGTTGTTGAACGGAAGAGTATAATGCAAAACAAGCAAATTTTCTAATCTTAACAATAAAGAAGTGAATTGGAATGGAAAGTAAAAGAGATTCTTTAGGATAAATTATGGCAATATTATGTTCCGCTTTTATTTTTTATTTAGTTGTTTAATACTTTATGAAAAACAAGTCGAATAAGCTTATAATTTCTAACCTTAAAATTTAGTATTAATTAAGGGTAAATGTACTACGGTATTATATCATTTATTAAGGGGACGCCGCAGTTAATGTATTATTATATGAAAGTACTGTAGTATATTTTATTTTCTAAATAAAAAAATATGACAATTTTCCAAAATCCAACAGTTGTCCGCACTTGATATACAAATTTTGAAGTGATTCCCAAAATTTCAGCTATGTCGGTTAATTCTTTACAGAGAAAACTTTGAAAAACTAGTTCTGTTACTCCGGTATCACGTTAAAGCTGCATTAAAATTAAAAGAAAAATATTTCTGACTTTTAACCAATAAATTATTCTTAGCACGTTGAATAAAAAAAAGAACATAAAGCGCGCATGGCTTTAGTTAGAAATTTGAAAGATTTGGTGGTAAACCATATTTCAAACAAGATATAGGATAAGTTATAATTACTTTAAAAATCTTTGAAGTATTGCTAAATAAATGATTTATTAATTTCAAAAAGAGGAAACAGGTAATGGGTAACATTTATATATTTTTGTATAGTATTTGAATCTCAATTTGATCTTGTATAAAATGATGATTTACTTAAATTTTTCTGTTATTATTTCATGAAATATAAAAACATAAATATAGGCAATACGTAGTTATATGAAAAATTATTTTCCTCGGCTCAGGAAAACGCAAGGAAGCGAACTAGATAGATGGTCATTAGGCCCAGACAAGTACAGGATAAGCCCGGGTTCTTTGTCCTTTTCCTGTTCGAAGGAAGGATTT
Organism: Torymus aiolomorphi; assembly: GCA_036365515.1. Taxonomy (NCBI): domain Eukaryota; kingdom Metazoa; phylum Arthropoda; class Insecta; order Hymenoptera; family Torymidae; genus Torymus; species Torymus aiolomorphi. The sequence goes on along the minus strand of CM070874.1, from coordinate 57,324,107 downwards.
TGACCTGAACAGGTAGGCGAAGAACAATACTTAATTACGAGATGTTAAAATAGATTTCTTTGAAGAATTATGATTTTTATACTTACGATTTTTATATAAAAACGTGAATAAAAATTTTTACTTATTACTTTTTATGAACATCCACACAGGACGTAACATTTTTAACGTTTTTAAAACCTTTTCTGAAAATCTTGTGGTTATTCTGCGCAAGTTTGAAAAACGTTTTTAAAACGTGTTGTGCTATCAGGGATTCAATTGTAAGCAGAAAAAAATTTATTGTTATAAAAAACAATTTGCCGGAATTTAGAAACAATTAAATTTTATTTGATGTTAATTAATTATTTCGGTATTTTACAAAGGTGCATAATTATGTAGATAACTACTCAAGAAACAAAATAAGCTGTTGCACATTAAAACTAAATTAATAATAAAATATTCGAAACATTGTATGTCTATTTCATTAATGAACAATATCTGTATTTGCAATTATATAATTTTCAGTTTCAAATTTTTGCCCACTTCATTAACTCTACAGCTTTAGCATCTATATATACTCCGTTATATCATTATATGATATTATATACTAATATGAAAAATCTATATAACTTATTTGTTAAACAAGATGTGAACAATTTACGATTTAAAATTAAATCTATGACAAATAATCTATTTTCACGTAATGGTTTCTCTAGAATAAGTAATTTTTAATAGCAAGACTCAGGTAAAATATAAAAGTAGACGGAGCTGATACAAATTAACTGAAATATTAAGTAAAACATGAATAATATTAAATTTAAAGTGAAAATTAGTTAAAGAATTGACAGTTAATCAGTAATTGTATATAATTATGAATAAAAAATGTAAATATTTCTATTAGAATGTCCATTACATAAAATAGCTTATTTGTTTACAAGATTTTACGATAAACTAACTTAATTTGAACGGGGAATAAAGTTCAGATATGTTTATTACATATATATAGTATAATAGATTATTTATTAATTGCTAAATTGGTACATCTATATAGGAATGATACTTACAAACGCAGCCGTTAGACGGCGCACTCGTCGCTTACCTAGCAGGTATAAAGGATGGCAAGCCTGGTATACAAGCAACGGTTCGGCTAGCTGGAAGTCAGTTTAGCGCATGACACAGAGCAAGAGACATCGCGCTTCCAAGTACGCCGCATATATTTAAAATGACAATTCCAATTAAAAGGATGGCGGGCGATCACCCCGAGGCTCCGACACCCAAAAAACCTAAGGATGCTGCAGTCAAAATCGATTCCGAGAAGGAAGAACGGAACAATCGATTGCAGGCCATCGCTGCTATCGTTAGGCAAACGGCGGCCAATGCTCTTCCAGCCCGCACCATTAAATTACTCGATGACGCTGAAGTTCGTCAGCTAGTCGGCAGGAAACGGTATCGGTTGCCACCGCAGAAAAAGAAAAACCCTGCAGCTCCAGCACCAACATCTGTCAATCCAGCGGCGCACAGGAAACAGAACGTGAGGGAGAATAGAGTGGGCACCTTACCACCGAACAACTACTACTCCCAGCACAATAGTAGCGACCACTCGTCAATCGCACGCACGGCCCTCGAGAAGAAGAGCCAGTACAATAACAGGCCAGCCGCAGCACGACCGGATTACGGGGGCTTCTCCAACGCGGTGGACGCCATCTCGGTGCTGCCACGGACCACGCGATGCTCACTGTCTGGACGCCAAATGACCGAGAAGGAAGACCATGCCCCCAGAATCGCGAGTGCCCGACGATACCCCTCACTGGAGGACGACCTTGAGCTGACATCGTCCTCGTCGTCGTCCGACTCGAGCAGCTCGAGCTCCGACTCGGACAGCTCGAGCAGCTCGGAATTGGAGGACGAGAAGCCGGAGCCAGTTGATATACCTACACCGGCGGCGTGGCTCAAGCTGCCTGAAGGAGCAGTCGAGCAGCTAGTGCCAAACGAGGAGACGGTGGAAAACTCGACAATGAGCTTGACTTCGAGCAGCTCGGGTTCTAGCTCCAGCTCGAGTTCCGAATCAGATTCGAGCTCCAGCTCGAGTTCTGAATCGGATTCGGAAAGTTTGGCGTCGAGCTCGGACTCGAAGGATGAAATCTGCTCGAGGTTGGACTCCAGCTTGGAATCACCGCCGCTCACCGCGAACAAGAAGCTGGCGCTGCGGCTGATATTCGCTCATCGTCGCCGTGGTCCCACGCCGCGCATCCTTGATCTGAACACGCGGCTCACCGCCGTCAGCTGCAATCCTAGGTGAAGCCATGCCTTTGACGTTGACAATGACATATTCGGTAGTTTCGCAGCTAAGAAACATTGCAATGTCGTCAACTGAGTGTAAGTTAGAAAATAGTTGACTGTAAAAACTGTTCTCACAGTGTGTAAGATCTATTGAACATTTACTGTATGAACATATATTTTAATCTGTGTTAATATAATGATAAATAAATTTATATAATACTGTATTTTTAGTTAAATTGATTTAACTCGCATGTTTACCTCAAATCATCTTCTTGCCTGAAAGACAGCGCCACGCGGACTGATTCGCTTTTTCCTTCAATTCACTATTCGTCGACGACCGAGCTGAATGGACTCGATTTTCAAGCTAATCTAGATCGATTTTTCTTTGAGTGTAGTCAAGTCTCTGACAGCACCACGCGACTTCTCATGGCGTTCATTCGCTCGGCGCCGCGCAGACCCTGCAGCCCGTTCGTTCTCTCTCTCTCTCTCTCTCTCTCTCTCTCCGTTTAGTTCGGACGCTGCACTAAAAAAAATTTGGCACTCCAGCTGATCCGATGAGTACAGACGCTGTGCCAAAAATAGGGTCAAATGTTGTACCGCGATTCGGTACACTGCCTGTCACATACTGGGACAGCTCCTCTCTGTAAACGCACCGTGGATGCCGCCTGCCGTATAACCTCTGAACATTCGGGACAAACGATGTGCCAAAAGTGGGAGATCACGCACGCAGCGAAGGGGGAGCTGATGAACTGTGATGGAAGCAAATGCCGTGCCAAATTTATTTCAGTGTGGGTACCATCCCGTATGCAGTAATCATTCGCGGGGTAGAAATTGTTGTCTTTTACGTATTTTGGCATGCAGAATCCGAATCTGGAGGTCTTTCTTCGATAAAACTGGTACAATCTTATTTAAACAACGATTATTTAATCAAATAATGAAATAATAGTTTTTTCTATTCACGTATTTTTTTCTGAAAATTTACGCTATTTTGAGAAGAAAAGGTCCTTTCGTCTACATTCGTTAAATGCAAATTGACAAAGTTATGGTTTTTTGAAATTGCCATTTTTCCATTTTTAAACAACTTTAGCCAGTTGTATACCCGCCCAAAAATGATTTCGTGGCCCACATATTTGCAACAGTATAAGCAATATATTGGCAATATATGCGCCACACTACCCACATTAGTGCAGTATATGGGCAATATTGGGCTCCGGCGCCTAAGACGAATATTGGCCATACTGTTTGCCATATCATGTCCACGTTAGTCCCATATTTTTTTCCTAAATTGTGGGATACATATAAGTATTATGTGGGAAAACTATGGCCCATATTCAGCTGAGGCACCGGAGCCACAACTGACCCATACATTGCCCATAAATTTTTTTTTACGCGGGTAATCAATCCAAATGAATCTTTTTCAAAAATTCTAATTCATATGTCATCAGAGGTCATGATTAACTATATGTTTTATTAATGGGCATTTATGCCAATTAAAACACGATTTAACTAAAAAATTTTGTATCATTTTATTACAATTTTACTTCCATAATTATTCAATATTCTAATTTTTTCGTTTTTTAGCTTGGGAAGCGGGTGAAACACATTTTTTGTTCAAAATTTTAGTGACAAACTATTTTTGGAGTCAGAAGATAACGTTTTTTAGGTTTAGCGAATGGAAATTAAAAAATGAAAGTTTTTCTCTATACCCTAGTGTGTATACCGCTTTAGCTCAGGATGTAATCTATCGATTTTTTCCAAACAGGTCTCACTGTCATTGGGAGAGCCTTATAATTTCGCCAGAGCAAAATTTGTTAACATCATTAAAACTGAAATTCGAGGTATAAAAATGATTTCCCCCACTCTTCCAGAATCGATTTTAGGCACTTTCCACAATGTATGTATGTCTGTATGTTCGTATGTAATCAAGTTACCTGAATATCTTAATAAATTTTGGATAAATTTCATCGGGATTGCCGAAAAATACTCCTCTAATTATATATAACCGGCAGTCCCTTAACGAGAAAGATCGATGGAAAACTTTAAATATACGAGCACAAAGAAAAATATTAAAAATCGATTTTTAGCGTAATGTCTAGAAAAATTAATTTTAAGTTAATATCTACAGATCTATCTGCTAAAACTAAACAAAAGACAACTTTTTTCTGTTGGACATTTTATGCTAGGAGCAATATTTGCCAAGATAACTGCGAAAAACGGCAAAGAAGGTAAAAAATGGACGATTTTTGACCATAACTTGACAGGATTTGATTTTACCCAAAAGTTGTAACCAAATTAACGTTTGGTACAATTTTTATATACAGTTTAAGAAACTTAAATTATTATATTTCTATCAAATTATTAAAAACATGTTATTACAATAATTATATTAAAAGCATGTTCTAATTTTATTCATTTACAATATATAAGAATTAATTTGAATACAATTCTAAACGTATATTAGGAAAGCAATAGTCATTTAATTTTAAAATTATATATTGCATAAGATTGGCCAACCGCAGTTGATTTTGTCAAATTAATATTTACACTTGTAACTTGCGCTAGTGGTTTACATTCTAATATTTGTATTTCTCTTGCGAGAACTCTCAGGTTCGTAGTATTATATAGTATTGCGTTTAGATTGGCCAACCGCAGTTGGTTTTGTCAAATTAATATATACACTTGTAACTTACGCTAGTGGCTTACCATGTAATATTTGTTTTTCTCTTGCGAGAAATTTCAGGATCGTAGTATTGTATAGTTTTGAGTTTAGATTGGCCAACCGCAGTTGGTTTTGTCAAATTAATATTTACACTTGTAACTTATGTCAGTGGCTTACAATCTAATATTTGTTTCGCTCTTGCGAGAAATGTCAAGTTTGTTGTATTATAGTTTTGAGTTAAAATTAGTCAACCGCAATTGGTTTTGTCAAATTAATAGTTACAAATGTAACTTAGGCTAGTGGCTTACAATCTAATATTTGTATTTCTCTTGCGAGAAATGTCAGGTTCGTAGTATTATATAGTTTTGAGTTTAACTTACGCTAATGGTTTACATTATAATATTTGTATTTCTCTTGCGAGAACTCTCAGGTTCGTAGTATTATATAGTTTTGAGTTGAGATTGGCCAACCGCAGTTGGTTTTGTCAAATTAATATTTACACTTGTAACTTACGCTAGTGGCTTACAATCTAATATTTGTATTTCTCTTGCGAGAAATGTCAGGTTCGTAATATTACATAGTTTTGAGTTTAGATTGGCCAACCGCAGTTGGTTTTGTCAAATTAATATTTACACTTGTAACTTACGCTAGTGGTTTACATTCTAATATTTGTATTTCTCTTGCGAGAACTCTCAGGTTCGTAGTATTATATAGTATTGCGTTTAGATTGGCCAACCGCAGTTGGTTTTGTCAAATTAATATATACACTTGTAACTTACGCGAGTGGCTTATCATGTAATATTTGTTTTTCTCTTGCGAGAAATTTCAGGATCGTAATATTATATAGTTTTGAGTTTAGATTGGCCAACCGCAGTTGGTTTTGTCAAATTAATATTTGCACTTGTAACTTATGTCAGTGGCTTACAATCTAATATTTTTTTCTCTCTTGTGAGAAATGTCAAGTTTGTAGTATTATAGTTTTGAGTTAAGATTGGCCAACCGGAGATGGTTTTGCAAATTCATATTTACACTTGTAACTTACGCTAGTGGCTTACAATCTAATATTTGTTTTTCTCTTGCGAGAATGGTCAGGTTTGTAGATCGATTTAGTCTGGGATCGAGATGTAGAGCTGATCATTTTTGAGGTACTGAAGTGTGTTTTTGGATGGGGAGCTGAGATTAAAGGCGGTCGATATGTGTTTATGTCTGGGAGATGAAAGGTAGTTGGAAAGATTGCTCGTGATAGTTGCCGATTGCGTCGTCGTATGCAGCGGCGGATGCGTCGTCTGAATGTAGATGTTGATTTGCAAATAGACAGCCAACTGCGGGAGACTTGGGAAGCATGGAATAAAGATTGAGTGTCCAGTTTTGATAGTATTATCTGCGAGATTTCCGTCGGTAATTGTCTAAGAATGTCGACGCCATGCTGCCGGACGGCGATATAGCTCATTAATTTCTTGAAGGATTCCATGGTGATACTTTCGATTAAATATCTGTACTCTTCGAGATCAGCTGTTCAAGTGAAGGTTCGAACTCCAGCCGACCCTTATAAACCCACCGGAGATGCATGTAATTGGTCGAGGACTATCGACCACTGAGGATCGAGCTCGCACCCGATTGGCGTAAGCCGACCAATCACAAAACACCAATCACGCCAGGCCTGTCAATCCATCGGCCAATCATGTGCATTTATCATGCCAAAAATAATTGAGTCCATGTCTCGGTCTAAGAAAACTTATACCAATGAATCTGACATACCTCGAAAAATAAAGGCGAATAATACTTTATCAATTCAATATTTGTATAAAAAACTTTAGCGCTTTATAAACTCATAATCCCACAATATACGAAATGCAGACAAGTCAAGGCGTCTAAACTCTTAGTTTGCTAGACTAAGAATGCTTCTATACTCCTCTTATATGTGTGGTTGCGGCCTAAATTTACGAATTTCGTCACGAACATTTTAAAAAAGGTCGCATTCTAGGGCCGATACAATTGCTAATATGTTGCCTCCTAGTCCCGATCACTAGTCTCTCGATCCACCCACGATCACGACATCGTAGAAATTTCGGGTTGAAAATGTTACTGGTAAAACTAGCAAATAAAATGAAATCACATATTTTGTGCGATTTACCGTATTGCTTTCAATTACATTACTTTAAGTTATAAGGTAAAAATACCAAAATTTTATATAAAATAAATAAACAATTTTGTATTACTTTATAGAAATCGATTTACATAGTAACATTTGGTACAATTTTTATATACTGTTTAAGAAACTTAAATTATTATATTTCTATGAAATTATTTGTTTGAGAATGCCATAATTTATAATGAGGACATGCTGTGGGTGTTTACAATAAAAATTGGGAGCCAAACATTTTTGTAAATTAAACTATAATATATTGAAAATAACTATAAAATATACAATGTGTAATATAAAATGTGTGTAAATGTTACAATAAATAGGTTGAGTGTATGACTGTTACATAATTGTTTGAGTGTATGAGTGTTAAAATTTGAGTGTATGAGTTTTCCTGTGTGAGTGTGGATGAGTTTGCTGAGAAATTTGAGTTATGCTGAGAGTTTCCCGTACAGTCAAGGCACTGCTTACAGAAATGATCACAGTTAATATTATTGATTAACTTGATCTGAGAGTTACCGAACATCGCATGTGCAGAGTACATTCACATTGTACCACTGCTTACGTGTATCAACAAAATGGCTGTGCATGTGTGAGAGGTTACCTGGCTTTGAAGCGATTATATTAATCCGGAAAGCGTGAGAGAAAGCCGATGATACAGCAGCAGGTGAGTTGCGTCAGATGAGAACAGCCAGCTGAGAATACCAGTGAAGTTTCCTTGCTGAGAGCAGCCTCCAGAGTACAGCAGATGCCGCGTGAGATATTGCCTTGTGGTGCGCTCGAACCATCGAGCGCCGGTGAAAAGATGCTGCTTGAGTATCACCGCCGTGTGAGAAGTTTCCGTGTAAGACTGCTGCGTGAACCCTGCCGTGCGAGACGACGCCATATGAGATGTTGCCGAGCAGCAGTCCATGTTGAGAAAGCGACAGGCACCACACTTGAAGATTTCACTTGAGAATCGCCGAATGTGCACAGTGAGTTTCTCCACGAGGCCGACCATTCCATGGAAACTATTTGAGTAGAATGATTTGAGTAGAGTGAGCGAGACCACACTTGAGTTTATCCGACTTGAGAGTTTCCGAACGTTCACACTGATATTCTTCGTGGTCGACCGTTGCAGTGAGAGATTGCCTTTCAGTAGTGAGAATGCCGTGTGACTTGGCCATGCGGCCTCGTGGCGAGCACGCCGTCCAGATGATGAGAGAGTTTTTGATTGAGAGTCGAGTCAGAGCATATCCGTCTTCTTCCTCGTGAAGATTCACTTCGCTAATCAAAACACAATCTCTCTCACATTTGCATGTGAGAGAGCGAGAGAGACCGAAACAGCGCGAATTTACCTTGTTAATCAGTGTAGCGTCCCGGCTGTTCCGCCGAGAGGCCGCGAGGTGCTGCCGCGCCGTGGCAGCGCCGTGAGTCGTACCGAGCTGAGTGTAACCGCGGGAATTCAAATTATTGAATTCCCAAACATTATTAAAAACATGTTATTACAATACTTATATTAAAAGCGGGTGCTAATTTTATTCATTTACAATATATAAGAATTAATTTGAATACAATTCAAAACGTATATTAGGAAAGCAATAGTCATTTGATTTTAAAATTATATTTTGCATAAGATTGGCCAACCACAGTTGATTTTGTCAAATTAATATTTACACTTGTAACTTACGCTAGTGGTTTACATTCTAATATTTGTATTTCTCTTGCGAGAACTCTCAGGTTCGTAGTATTATATAGTTTTGAGTATAGATTGGCCAACCGCAGTTGGTTTTGTCAAATTAATATATACACTTGTAACTTACGCTAGTGGCTTACAATGTAATATTTGTTTTTCTCTTGCGAGAAATGTCAGGATCGTACTATTGTATAGTTTTGAGTTTAGATTGGCCAACCGCAGTTGGTTTTATCAAATTAATATTTACCCTTGTAACTTATGTCAGTGGCTTACAATCTAATATTTGTTTCGCTCTTGCGAGAAATGTCAAGTTTGTTGTATTATAGATTTGAGTTAAGATTAGTCAACCGCAATTGGTTTTGTCAAATTAATAGTTACATTCGTAACTTAGGCTAGTGGCTTACAATCTAATATTTGTATTTCTCTTGCGAGAAATGTCAGGTTCATAGTATTATATAGTTTTGAGTTTAGATTGGCCAACCGCAGTTGGTTTTGTCAAAGTAATATTTACACTTGTAACTTACGCTAGTGGCTTACAATCTAATATTTGTATTTCTCTTGCGAGAAATGTCAGGTTCGTAGTATTATATAGTTTTGAGTTTAACTTACGCTAATGGTTTACATTCTAATATTTGTATTTCTCTTGCGAGAACTCTCAGGTTCGTAGTATTACATAGTTTTGAGTTAAGATTAGTCAACCGCAATTGGTTTTGTCAAATTAATAGTTACATCTGTAACTTAGGCTAGTGGCTTACAATCTAATATTTGAATTTCTCTTGCGAGAAATATCAGGTCCGTAGTATTATATAGTTTTGAGTTTAGATTGGCCAACCGCAGTTGGTTTTGTCAAATTAATATTTACACTTGTAACTTATGTCAGTGGCTTACAATCTAATATTTGTTTCGCTCTTGCGAGAAATGTCAAGTTTGTTGTATTATAGTTTCGAGTTAAGATTAGTAAACCGCAATTGGTTTTGTCAAATTAATAGTTACATTTGTAACTTAGGCTAGTGGCTTACAATCTAATATTTGTATTTCTCTTGCAAGAAATGTAAGGTTCATAGTATTATATAGTTTTGAGTTTAGATAGGCCAACCGAAGTTGGTTTTGACAAATTAATATTTACACTTGTAACTTACGCTAGTGGCTTACAATCTAATATTTGTATTTCTCTTGGGAGAAAAGTCAGGTTCGTAATATTACATAGTTTTGAGTTTAGATTGGCCAACCGCAGTTGGTTTTGTCAAATTAATAGTTACATCTGTAACTTAGGCTAGTGGCTTGCAATCTAATGTTTGTATTTCTCTTGCGAGAAATAGCGGGGTCGTAGTATTATATAGTTTTGAGTTTAGATTGGCCAACCGCAGTTGGTTTTGTCAAATTAATATTTACACTTGTAACTTACGCTAGTGGCTTACAATCTAATATTTGTATTTCTCTTGCGAGAAATGTCAGGTTCATAGAATTACATAGTTTGAGTTAAGATTAGTCAACCGCAGTTGGTTTTGTCAAATTAATATTTGCACTTGTAACTTACGCTAGTGGCTTACAATCTAATATTTGTTTTTCTCTTGCGAGAATGGTCAGGTTTGTAGATCGATTTAGTCTGGGATCGAGATGTAGAGCTGATCATTTTTGAGGTACTGAAGTGTGTTTTTGGATGAGGAGCTGAGATTAAGGGCGGTCGATATGTGTTTATGTCTGGGAGATGAAAGGTAGTTGGAAAGATTGCTCGTGATAGTTGACGATTGCGTCGTCGTATGCAGCGGCGGATGCGTCGTCTGAATGTAGATGTCGATTTGCAAATAGACAGCCAACTGCGGGAGACTTGGGAAGCATGGAATAAAGATTAAGTGTCCAGTTTTGATAGTATTATCTGCGAGATTTCTGTCGGGAATTGTCTAATAATATCGACGCCATGCTGCCGGACGCCGATATAGCTCATTAATTTCTTGAAGGATTCCATGGTGATGCTTTCGATTAAGTATCTGTACTCTTCGAGATCAGCTGTTCAAGTGAAGGTTCGAACTCCAGCCGACCCTTATATACCCACCGGAGATGGATGTAATTGGTCGAGGACTATCGACCAATGAGGATCGAGCTCGCACCCGATTGGCGTAAGCCGACCAATCACAAAACACCAATCACGCCAGGCCTGTCAATCCATCGGCCAATCATGTGCATTTATCATGCCAAAAATAATTGAGTCCATGTCTCAGTCTAAGAAAACTTATACCAATGAATCTGACATACCTCGAAAAATAAAGGCGAATAATACTTTATCAATTCAATATTTGTATAAAAAACTTTAGCGCTTTATAAACTCATAATCCCACAACATACGAAATGCAGACAAGTCAAGGCGTCTTAACTCTTAGTTCGCTAGACTAAGAATGCTTCTATACTCCTCTTACATGTGTGATTGCGGCCTAAATTTACGAATTTCGTCACGAACATTTTAAAAAAGGTCGCATTCTAGGGCCGATACAATTGCTAATATGTTGCCTCCTAAGCCCGATCACTAGTCTCTCGATCCACCCACGATCACGACATCGTAGAAATTTCGGATTGAAAATGTTACTGGTAAAACTAGCAAATAAAATGAAATCACATATTTTGTGCGATGTACCGTATTGCTTTCAATTACATTACTTTAAGTTATAAGGTAAAAATACCAAAATTTTATATAAAATAAATAAACAATTTTGTATTACTTTATAGAAATCGATTTACATAGTAACATTTGGTACAATTTTGATATACAGTTTAAGAAACTTAAATTATTATATTTCTATCAAATTATTAAAAACATGTTATTACAATAATTATATTAAAAGCAGGTTCTAATTTTATTTATTTACAATATATAAGAATTAATTTGAATACAATTCAAAACGTATATTAGGAAAGCAATAGTCATTTGATATTAAAATTATATTTTGCATAAGATTGGCCAACCACAGTTGATTTTGTCAAATTAATATTTACACTTGTAACTTACGCTAGTGGTTTACATTCTAATATTTGTATTTCTCTTGCGAGAACTCTCAGGTTCGTAGTATTATATAGTTTTGAGTTTAGATTGGCCAACCGCAGTTGGTTTTGTCAAATTAATATATACACTTGTAACTTACGCTAGTGGCTTACAATGTAATATTTGTTTTTCTCTTGCGAGAAATGTCAGGATCGTACTATTGTATAGTTTTGAGTGTAGATTGGCAAACCGCAGTTGGTTTTATCAAATTAATATTTACCCTTGTAACTTATGTCAGTGGCTTACAATCTAATATTTGTTTCGCTCTTGCGAGAAATGTCAAGTTTGTTGTATTATAGATTTGAGTTAAGATTAGTCAACCGCAATTGGTTTTGTCAAATTAATAGTTACATTCGTAACTTAGGCTAGTGGCTTACAATCTAATATTTGTATTTCTCTTGCGAGAAATGTCAGGTTCATAGTATTATATAGTTTTGAGTTTAGATTGGCCAACCGCAGTTGGTTTTGTCAAAGTAATATTTACACTTGTAACTTACGCTAGTGGCTTACAATCTAATATTTGTATTTCTCTTGCGAGAAATGTCAGGTTCGTAGTATTATATAGTTTTGAGTTTAACTTACGCTAATGGTTTACATTCTAATATTTGTATTTCTCTTGCGAGAACTCTCAGGTTCGTAGTATTACATAGTTTTGAGTTAAGATTAGTCAACCGCAATTGGTTTTGTCAAATTAATAGTTACATCTGTAACTTAGGCTAGTGGCTTACAATCTAATATTTGAATTTCTCTTGCGAGAAATATCAGGTCCGTAGTATTATATAGTTTTGAGTTTAGATTGGCCAACCGCAGTTGGTTTTGTCAAATTAATATTTACACTTGTAACTTATGTCAGTGGCTTACAATCTAATATTTGTTTCGCTCTTGCGAGAAATGTCAAGTTTGTTGTATTATAGTTTCGAGTTAAGATTAGAAAACCGCAATAGGTTTTGTCAAATTAATAGTTACATTTGTAACTTAGGCTAATGGCTTACAATCTAATATTTGTATTTCTCTTGCAAGAAATCTAAGGTTCATAGTATTATATAGTTTTGAGTTTAGATTGGCCAACCGCAGTTGGTTTTGACAAATTAATATTTACACTTGTAACTTACGCTAGTGGCTTACAATCTAATATTTGTATTTCTCTTGGGAGAAATGTCAGGTTCGTAATATTACATAGTTTTGAGTTTAGATTGGCCAACCGCAGTTGGTTTTGTCAAATTAATATTTGCACTTGTAACTTATGTCAGTGGCTTACAATCTAATATTTGTTCCTCTCTTGTGAGAAATGTCAAGTTTGTAGTATTATAGTTTTGACTTAAGATTGGCCAACCATAGTTGGTTTTGTCAAATTAATATTTACACTTGTAACTTACGCTAATGGTTTACATTCTAATATTTGTATTTCTCTTGCGAGAACTCTTAGGTTCGTAGAATTACATAGTTTGAGTTAAGATTAGTCAACCGCATTTGGTTTTGTCAAATTAATAGTTACATCTGTAACTTAGGCTAGTGGCTTGCAATCTAATGTTTGTATTTCTCTTGCGAGAAATAGCGGGGTCGTAGTATTATATAGTTTTGAGTTTAGATTGGCCAACCGCAGTTGGTTTTGTCAAATTAATATATACACTTGTAACTTACGCTAGTGGCTTACAATCTAATATTTGTATTTCTCTTGCGAGAAATGTCAGGTTCATAGTATTATATAGTTTTGAGTTTAGATTGGCCAACCGTAGTTGGTTTTGTCAAAGTAATATTTACACTTGTAACTTACGCTAGTGGCTTACAATCTAATATTTGTATTTCTCTTGCGAGAAATGTCAGGTTCGTAGTATTATATAGTTTTGAGTTTAACTTACGCTAATGGTTTACATTCTAATATTTGTATTTCTCTTGCGAGAACTCTCAGGTTCGTAGTATTACATAGTTTTGAGTTAAGATTAGTCAACCGCAATTGGTTTTGTCAAATTAATAGTTACATCTGTAACTTAGGCTAGAGGCTTACAATCTAATATTTGAATTTCTCTTGCGAGAAATATCAGGTCCGTAGTATTATATAGTTTTGAGTTTAGATTGGCCAACCGCAGTTGGTTTTGTCAAATTAATATTTACACTTGTAACTTATGTCAGTGGCTTACAATCTAATATTTGTTTCGCTCTTGCGAGAAATGTCAAGTTTGTTGTATTATAGTTTCGAGTTAAGATTAGTAAACCGCAATTGGTTTTGTCAAATTAATAGTTACATTTGTAACTTAGGCTAGTGGCTTACATTCTAATATTTGTATTTCTCTTGCAAGAAATGTAAGGTTCATAGTATTATATAGTTTTGAGTTTAGATTGGCCAACCGCAGTTGGTTTTGACAAATTAATATTTACACTTGTAACTTACGCTAGTGGCTTACAATCTAATATTTGTATTTCTCTTGGGAGAAATGTCAGGTTCGTAATATTACATAGTTTTGAGTTTAGATTGGCCAACCGCAGTTGGTTTTGTCAAATTAATATTTGCACTTGTAACTTATGTCAGTGGCTTACAATCTAATATTTGTTCCTCTCTTGTGAGAAATGTCAAGTTTGTAGTATTATAGTTTTGACTTAAGATTGGCCAACCATAGTTGGTTTTGTCAAATTAATATTTACACTTGTAACTTACGCTAATGGTTTACATTCTAATATTTGTATTTCTCTTGCGAGAACTCTTAGGTTCGTAGAATTACATAGTTTGAGTTAAGATTAGTCAACCGCATTTGGTTTTGTCAAATTAATAGTTACATCTGTAACTTAGGCTAGTGGCTTGCAATCTAATGTTTGTATTTCTCTTGCGAGAAATAGCGGGGTCGTAGTATTATATAGTTTTGAGTTTAGATTGGCCAACCGAAGTTGGTTTTGTCAAATTAATATTTACACTTGTAACTTACGCTAGTGGCTTACAATCTAATATTTGTATTTCTCTTGCGAGAAATGTCAGGTTCATAGTATTATATAGTTTTGAGTTTAGATTGGCCAACCGCAGTTGGTTTTGTCAAATTAATATTTACACTTGTAACTTACGCTACTGGCTTACAATCTAATATTTGTATTTCTCTTGCGAGAAATGTCAGGATCGTAATATTATATAGTAGTATTATAGTTTTGAGTTAAGATTGGCCAACCGGAGATGGTTTTGCAAATTCATATTTACACTTGTAACTTACGCTAGTGGCTTACAATCTAATATTTGTTTTTCTCTTGCGAGAATGGTCAGGTTTGTAGATCGATTTAGTCTGGGATCGAGATGTAGAGCTGATCATTTTTGAGGTACTGAAGTGTGTTTTTGGATGGGGAGCTGAGATTAAAGGCGGTCGATATGTGTTTATGTCTGGGAGATGAAAGGTAGTTGGAAAGATTGCTCGTGATAGTTGCCGATTGCGTCGTCGTATGCAGCGGCGGATGCGTCGTCTGAATGTAGATGTTGATTTGCAAATAGACAGCCAACTGCGGGAGACTTGGGAAGCATGGAATAAAGATTGAGTGTCCAGTTTTGATAGTATTATCTGCGAGATTTCCGTCGGTAATTGTCTAAGAATGTCGACGCCATGCTGCCGGACGGCGATATAGCTCATTAATTTCTTGAAGGATTCCATGGTGATACTTTCGATTAAATATCTGTACTCTTCGAGATCAGCTGTTCAAGTGAAGGTTCGAACTCCAGCCGACCCTTATAAACCCACCGGAGATGCATGTAATTGGTCGAGGACTATCGACCACTGAGGATCGAGCTCGCACCCGATTGGCGTAAGCCGACCAATCACAAAACACCAATCACGCCAGGCCTGTCAATCCATCGGCCAATCATGTGCATTTATCATGCCAAAAATAATTGAGTCCATGTCTCGGTCTAAGAAAACTTATACCAATGAATCTGACATACCTCGAAAAATAAAGGCGAATAATACTTTATCAATTCAATATTTGTATAAAAAACTTTAGCGCTTTATAAACTCATAATCCCACAATATACGAAATGCAGACAAGTCAAGGCGTCTAAACTCTTAGTTTGCTAGACTAAGAATGCTTCTATACTCCTCTTATATGTGTGGTTGCGGCCTAAATTTACGAATTTCGTCACGAACATTTTAAAAAAGGTCGCATTCTAGGGCCGATACAATTGCTAATATGTTGCCTCCTAGTCCCGATCACTAGTCTCTCGATCCACCCACGATCACGACATCGTAGAAATTTCGGGTTGAAAATGTTACTGGTAAAACTAGCAAATAAAATGAAATCACATATTTTGTGCGATTTACCGTATTGCTTTCAATTACATTACTTTAAGTTATAAGGTAAAAATACCAAAATTTTATATAAAATAAATAAACAATTTTGTATTACTTTATAGAAATCGATTTACATAGTAACATTTGGTACAATTTTTATATACTGTTTAAGAAACTTAAATTATTATATTTCTATGAAATTATTTGTTTGAGAATGCCATAATTTATAATGAGGACATGCTGTGGGTGTTTACAATAAAAATTGGGAGCCAAACATTTTTGTAAATTAAACTATAATATATTGAAAATAACTATAAAATATACAATGTGTAATATAAAATGTGTGTAAATGTTACAATAAATAGGTTGAGTGTATGACTGTTACATAATTGTTTGAGTGTATGAGTGTTAAAATTTGAGTGTATGAGTTTTCCTGTGTGAGTGTGGATGAGTTTGCTGAGAAATTTGAGTTATGCTGAGAGTTTCCCGTACAGTCAAGGCACTGCTTACAGAAATGATCACAGTTAATATTATTGATTAACTTGATCTGAGAGTTACCGAACATCGCATGTGCAGAGTACATTCACATTGTACCACTGCTTACGTGTATCAACAAAATGGCTGTGCATGTGTGAGAGGTTACCTGGCTTTGAAGCGATTATATTAATCCGGAAAGCGTGAGAGAAAGCCGATGATACAGCAGCAGGTGAGTTGCGTCAGATGAGAACAGCCAGCTGAGAATACCAGTGAAGTTTCCTTGCTGAGAGCAGCCTCCAGAGTACAGCAGATGCCGCGTGAGATATTGCCTTGTGGTGCGCTCGAACCATCGAGCGCCGGTGAAAAGATGCTGCTTGAGTATCACCGCCGTGTGAGAAGTTTCCGTGTAAGACTGCTGCGTGAACCCTGCCGTGCGAGACGACGCCATATGAGATGTTGCCGAGCAGCAGTCCATGTTGAGAAAGCGACAGGCACCACACTTGAAGATTTCACTTGAGAATCGCCGAATGTGCACAGTGAGTTTCTCCACGAGGCCGACCATTCCATGGAAACTATTTGAGTAGAATGATTTGAGTAGAGTGAGCGAGACCACACTTGAGTTTATCCGACTTGAGAGTTTCCGAACGTTCACACTGATATTCTTCGTGGTCGACCGTTGCAGAGAGAGAGAGACTTTGAGTAGTGAGAATGCCGTGTGACTTGGCCATGCGGCCTCGTGGCGAGCACGCCGTCCAGATGATGAGAGAGTTTTTGATTGAGAGTCGAGTCAGAGCATATCCGTCTTCTTCCTCGTGAAGATTCACTTCGCTAATCAAAACACAATCTCTCTCACATTTGCATGTGAGAGAGCGAGAGAGACCGAAACAGCGCGAATTTACCTTGTTAATCAGTGTAGCGTCCCGGCTGTTCCGCCGAGAGGCCGCGAGGTGCTGCCGCGCCGTGGCAGCGCCGTGAGTCGTACCGAGCTGAGTGTAACCGCGGGAATTCAAATTATTGAATTCCCAAACATTATTAAAAACATGTTATTACAATACTTATATTAAAAGCGGGTGCTAATTTTATTCATTTACAATATATAAGAATTAATTTGAATACAATTCAAAACGTATATTAGGAAAGCAATAGTCATTTGATTTTAAAATTATATTTTGCATAAGATTGGCCAACCAGAGTTGATTTTGTCAAATTAATATTTACACTTGTAACTTACGCTAGTGGTTTACATTCTAATATTTGTATTTCTCTTGCGAGAACTCTCAGGTTCGTAGTATTATATAGTTTTGAGTATAGATTGGCCAACCGCAGTTGGTTTTGTCAAATTAATATATACACTTGTAACTTACGCTAGTGGCTTACAATGTAATATTTGTTTTTCTCTTGCGAGAAATGTCAGGATCGTACTATTGTATAGTTTTGAGTTTAGATTGGCCAACCGCAGTTGGTTTTATCAAATTAATATTTACCCTTGTAACTTATGTCAGTGGCTTACAATCTAATATTTGTTTCGCTCTTGCGAGAAATGTCAAGTTTGTTGTATTATAGATTTGAGTTAAGATTAGTCAACCGCAATTGGTTTTGTCAAATTAATAGTTACATTCGTAACTTAGGCTAGTGGCTTACAATCTAATATTTGTATTTCTCTTGCGAGAAATGTCAGGTTCATAGTATTATATAGTTTTGAGTTTAGATTGGCCAACCGCAGTTGGTTTTGTCAAAGTAATATTTACACTTGTAACTTACGCTAGTGGCTTACAATCTAATATTTGTATTTCTCTTGCGAGAAATGTCAGGTTCGTAGTATTATATAGTTTTGAGTTTAACTTACGCTAATGGTTTACATTCTAATATTTGTATTTCTCTTGCGAGAACTCTCAGGTTCGTAGTATTACATAGTTTTGAGTTAAGATTAGTCAACCGCAATTGGTTTTGTCAAATTAATAGTTACATCTGTAACTTAGGCTAGTGGCTTACAATCTAATATTTGAATTTCTCTTGCGAGAAATATCAGGTCCGTAGTATTATATAGTTTTGAGTTTAGATTGGCCAACCGCAGTTGGTTTTGTCAAATTAATATTTACACTTGTAACTTATGTCAGTGGCTTACAATCTAATATTTGTTTCGCTCTTGCGAGAAATGTCAAGTTTGTTGTATTATAGTTTCGAGTTAAGATTAGTAAACCGCAATTGGTTTTGTCAAATTAATAGTTACATTTGTAACTTAGGCTAGTGGCTTACAATCTAATATTTGTATTTCTCTTGCAAGAAATGTAAGGTTCATAGTATTATATAGTTTTGAGTTTAGATAGGCCAACCGAAGTTGGTTTTGACAAATTAATATTTACACTTGTAACTTACGCTAGTGGCTTACAATCTAATATTTGTATTTCTCTTGGGAGAAAAGTCAGGTTCGTAATATTACATAGTTTTGAGTTTAGATTGGCCAACCGCAGTTGGTTTTGTCAAATTAATAGTTACATCTGTAACTTAGGCTAGTGGCTTGCAATCTAATGTTTGTATTTCTCTTGCGAGAAATAGCGGGGTCGTAGTATTATATAGTTTTGAGTTTAGATTGGCCAACCGCAGTTGGTTTTGTCAAATTAATATTTACACTTGTAACTTACGCTAGTGGCTTACAATCTAATATTTGTATTTCTCTTGCGAGAAATGTCAGGTTCATAGAATTACATAGTTTGAGTTAAGATTGGCCAACCGCAGTTGGTTTTGCAAATTCATATTTACACTTGTAACTTACGCTAGTGGCTTACAATCTAATATTTGTTTTTCTCTTGCGAGAATGGTCATGTTTGTAGATCAATTTAGTCTGGGATCGAGATGTAGAGCTGATCATTTTGGAGGTACTGAAGTGTGTTTTTGGATGAGGAGCTGAGATTAAAGGCGGTCGATATGTGTTTATGTCTGGGAGATGAAATGTAGTTGGAAAGATTGCTCGTGATAGTTGACGATTGCGTCGTCGTATGCAGCGGCGGATGCGTCGTCTGAATGTAGATGTCGATTTGCAAATAGACAGCCAACTGCGGGAGACTTGGGAAGCATGGAATAAAGATGGAGTGTCCAGTTTTGATAGTATTATCTGCGAGATTTCCGTCGGTAATTGTCTAATAATATCGACGCCAGGCTGCCGGACGCCGATATACCTCATTAATTTCTTGAAGGATTCCATGGTGATGCTTTCGATTAATTATCTGTACTCTTCGAGACCAGCTGTTCAAGTGAAGGTTCGAACACCAGCCGACCCTTATATACCCACCGGAGATGGATGTAATTGGTCGAGGACTATCGACCAATGAGGATCGAGCTCGCACCCGATTGGCGTAAGCCGACCTATCACAAAACACCAATCACGCCAGGCCTGTCAATCCATCGGCCAATCATGTGCATTTATCATGCCAAAAATAATTGAGTCCATGTCTCGGTCTAAGAAAACTTATACCAATGAATCTGACATACCTCGAAAAATAAAGGCGAATAATACTTTATCAATTCAATATTTGTATAAAAAACTTTAGCGCTTTATAAACTCATAATCCCACAACATACGAAATGCAGACAAGTCAAGGCGTCTTAACTCTTAGTTCGCTAGACTAAGAATGCTTCTATACTCCTCTTACATGTGTGATTGCGGCCTAAATTTACGAATTTCGTCACGAACATTTTAAAAAAGGTCGCATTCTAGGGCCGATACAATTGCTAATATGTTGCCTCCTAAGCCCGATCACTAGTCTCTCGATCCACCCACGATCACGACATCGTAGAAATTCCGGATTGAAAATGTTACTGGTAAAACTAGCAAATAAAATGAAATCACATATTTTGTGCGATGTACCGTATTGCTTTCAATTACATTACTTTAAGTTATAAGGTAAAAATATCAAAATTTTATATAAAATAAATAAACAATTTTGTATTACTTTATAGAAATCGATTTACATAGTAACATTTGGTACAATTTTGATATACAGTTTAAGAAACTTATATTATTATATTTCTATCAAATTATTAAAAACATGTTATTACAATAATTATATTAAAAGCAGGTTCTAATTTTATTCATTTACAATATATAAGAATTAATTTGAATACAATTCTAAACGTATATTAGGAAAGCAATAGTCATTTGATTTTAAAATTATATTTTGCATAAGATTGGCCAACCACAGTTGATTTTGTCAAATTAATATTTACACTTGTAACTTACGCTAGTGGTTTTCATGCTAATATTTGTATTTCTCTTGCGAGAACTCTCAGGTTCGTAGTATTATATAGTTTTGAGTTAAGATTAGTCAACCGCAATTGGTTTTGTCAAATTAATAAATACATTTGTAACTTAGGCTAGTGGCTTACAATCTAATATTTGTATTTCTCTTACGAGAAATGTCAGGTTCATAGTATTATATAGTTTTGAGTTTAGATTGGCTAACCGCAGTTGGTTTTGTCAAATTAATATTTACACTTGTATCTTACGCTAGTGGCTTACAATCTAATATTTGTATTTCTCTTGCGAGAAATGACAGGTTCGTAGTATTATATAGTTTTGAGTTTAGATTGGCCAGTCGCAGTTGGTTTTGTCTAATTAATATTTACACTTGTAACTTACGCTAGTGGCTTACACTCTAATATTTGTTTTTCTCTTGCGAGAAATGTCAGGTTTGTAGATCAATTTAGTCTGGGATCGAGATGTAGAGCTGATCATTTTTGAGGTACTGAAGTGTGTTTTTGGATGGTGAGCTGAGATTAAAGGTGGTCGATATGTGTTTATGCCTGGGAGATGAAAGGTAGTTGGAAAGATTGCTCGTGATAGTTGACGATTGCGTCCTCTTATTCCGCGGCGGATGCGTCGCCTGAATGTAGATGTCGATTTGCAAATAGACAGCCAACTGCGGGAGACTTGGGAAGCATGGAATAAAGATTGAGTGTCCAGTTTTGATAGTATTATCTGCGAGATTTCCGTCGGTAATTGTCTAATAATGTCGACGACATGCTGCCGGACCCCGATATAGCTCATTAATTTCTTGAAGGATTCCATGGTGATGCTTTCGATTGTGACGTAGTGCTTTGTTATCCACTATATAGAGCTGGTTTATCAAAACGACCCCAGACTCGTGACTCCTGACTGAGCCACACCCCGACTTAAGACATATCTCGATAAAGGGGCTTCTAATGGTGAGCAACAACTACAACTCCCGTTATGCCAACGATGAGACAGTATTGCGTTACTGGCTACCCACGCTGATGATTTTCTTTTATTCCTGAAAATAAGACTCGAGGGACAGCAAAACCACACTCGCAAATAATAACAATTATAATACTTGGAGATTAATATAACTTTATTAAACGTGGGATTGAATGAGAAACTCCCAAAAATGGCGGCTAGCTGCTGCGTCAGGCCCCTTTCCTAAGAAGGCGTCTCCTTCTAAGTTCGTCTCGTAGCCCTTGAGCCTGTAAAGAGAGAAAATACCCAACCACAATAATCTCGAAAGTTGAATTTCGACTCGACACTCTGAAGCGATTCAGCTTCGCCGGCCAATCTGCACCTATACTGCTCGCTATAAGACTACTGGACCCCTGGATGACACACAGACTGTTACTGCTACCTCGATTCTACTTTCCTATTTTTACGAGCTCTCGACCCGTAGCTAATTACAAATAATCCTTGTTTCCTCACAAACCGACACTTAGTACACTACTAATACTATAGCACAGTGAAGCTAATGCGACTGATATATACGTGGCTAATACAACTGTTATATCTGTGGCTAATGCGACTACTACTGCTGCTGGCTGGAGAACAACAGAGCGCTCTTCTTCGAAGCGATCAAGCCCGAGCCCTCCGTTCTGATGATTTTCCCTTACGTGGATATCATTCATTGGTCCGCGCCCCTGGACTTGCTCACTTTTGTCCACCAGGCCATGACTCGCAACTACTTTGAGTCATTATAGGTCGCGTGAACATGCGCGGCCCCTATCACACTTGTCGCGCCGCCCGGTGCTCAACTATCGTGCGCGCTCACCATTCTAGATCGCTACTTACTCTATGCGTGAGCTATTACACAGCGCGCCTCTCTCTATCCTTACACCTATTCATGCCCGCCCGCACTAGGTCTAGTCTCACTCGCTCTCTCTCTCACTCTCTGTCTCTCTCTCTCTCTCTCTCTCTCTCTTCTCTCTCTCTCTCTCTCTCTCTCTCTCTCTCTTTCTCTCTTCTCCCAGTACACGTAACGCGCTCTGCCTGACTATCCGGCGGTCGGTGCCCTCTCCCTTCCTACTACTCTCCCTCTCTCCCCGCACGGCACCTGCCTGCCTGCAGTGTCCTGGCCAGCGGCTTCCCTCTCCACTGCTTTCTCTCTCTCTCCCCCGCGCCTATCTTACTGCTGCACGATAGCGTATCTCTCACGTGTACTCCTGCATACTCCCACTATTCTTCCTGCGCGGACTAGTTGCGCGGCGCTCAGTCTGCGCCTCTACTGATATCGCCCACATCGCGCGCTCGTGACGTCGGCTCTCGACGCCGCTCACCGGATTACACGGCTCCCTCGCCTGCCTGCTCTCTCTGGGCCCCTTCCCCCTCGCGCGTCTAAGTCTATCGCATCCCGTGTTGCTGCTCAACCCGGCCGTGGCGTCTAAGTGCGTTCGTGAGTGTGTGCGCAACCGGCTCGGCGTCCTCAGCGACGACAACCACAACAAGGCAGCGCTCACGAGTAGCTGCCTGTGACTCCTTCACAATACCCCCACACCAAGACGTTAACTACCCTGTAGTTATCTACCCTGTAATTAACTACCATGTAGTTAACGTCTTTACCTTCACTCCACGAATCCTCCACCTAGATCCCTGATACTCTTGATAATTCTAATACTGATTCTCGAACTCGAATTTTTCTCTGCGGACGATTCGGAAGCTCCCCATCTCTCAAAATAGATACCGATACCTTGTACGTTCCTAAAGTTGTTACCCTAGACTCGCTTCCTTTCTGAATCGTTACATAATACTCGCGCTCCCTCTTTCTCGAACTCATCACACCATACTTCAACACTCTTCCTCTCGAAATCCTGCCACAAGACTTCAACACTCTTACTCTTGAAGTCGTCACACCAGACTTTAGCACTCTTCCTCTCGAAGCCGAAGCACCAGATTTCAGCACTCTCTCTCTCTCGAAGCCGTAGCACCAGACTTCAACACTCTCTCTCTCGAGGCCATAGCACCAGACTTCAACACTCTCTCTCTTGAAGCTGTTACACACGACTTCATTTTACCCTCTACTCGAGCCGTCACACAAAGCTCATTTTTATCATTAGCACCTGTTGCATAAGGTTTCTCATTGTTTGAACCTGTCACACAGGGCGTCTTATTACTCTCTACACGACTCTTACACTCTACATTACTCTTACACTTTACACTACTCTTACCCCTTGCACTACTCTTACTCTCTACACTACTCTTACTCTTTACACTACTCTTACTCTCTACACTACTCTTACTCTTTATACTACCCTTACGCTTTACACTCTTACTCTCTACACCACTCTTACGCTACTTTTACTCTTTAAGCTAGCCTTACACTTTACACTACCATTACTGTCTAATCTACTTTTACTCTCTACTGTTACATCAGGTTTCAGTTCGGTCAATTCTGTCGCACGAGGTTTTTGATCGTTTTCACCTCGAGCCATAACATAAAACTCGCTTCCACTCGAAACGGTAACCCAACGTTTCTGATTAATCACTGCTGTCGCACAAGATTCCTCTTTGATTGAATCTGTCAGGCATAGGTTTTGATCATTTTCAACTCGACTTGCCCACCCTCTCGACCCAGACACGATGTTGGCAACGCTCGATTTTGGCTTCTCTTCCATGCTCTAGGCTCTGGTTACTCCTGCACCAAGCATAGGAGTCTCTACTACATCACGGCGGGCCCGTTCCCTCAATGCCGCAACTATATGAAGGCAATTGGGACACTCTGTTAATACTACCCCTCTCTGGCCGCACCCCTGGCAGGACACCAGGCTAAGGGATACCAGCTGACGGGTTGGGCATCGTGGCAGCAGGTGCCTGGCTGTTGACAGGAAACGCAGATACTCCGTGGACATTCTGCCGCTGGATGGTTTTCGGACATGCAGACGATAAATGGGCCAATGACCATTGTTCCACTACAGGTCGTCACGGCCGCGACTTCCTCCTCGAAATTCAATCGTCGTTTCTTCTTTGGCTTCATCTTTATCCGCCGTCGCCCCTCTTCATCGCTCTCTTCTTCTTCCGTCATAACCCCACGCAATACTCGTGGACTTCGACTATCCCAGTTCCTGAAGGGTTTCATGACACTGGGAGAACTATCCTTAAAAGCGTAGCGATTCTCTCGACGGTCTCCCTGGTGCGTTTTCCTCCAGATATGAGGCGCTCGTTCCTCCCCATCTCTCGGGCCACACGATGCTAAGCTATCTCGACCCGAAGAGCATGAATTACTGGAACTGCGATCTCTAAAGTCTCTTTTTAGTCGACTTGAGTTTTCCTGCCAGGAGGAGCCCTTGCCAATACGAGGTTGGCGCTCCTCTCGACATTCTCGGCAAAGCGAGGTTGAGCTATCTCTACCCGAGGAGCTCGAACTACTAGAACTGAGATCTCTAAAATCTCTTTTGAGTCGACTCGAGTTTTCCTGCCAGGAGGAGCCCTTGCCAATGCGAGGTTGGCGCTCCTCTCGACATCCTCGGCAAAGCGAGGTTGAGCTATCTCTACGCGAGGAGCTCGATTCAGTGGAGCTATAGTCTCGAAAATCTCTTCTGAGTCGACTCAAATCTGCTCGGTAAGTAGATTCGGGTTTAATTCCGTCTCGAACATCCTCACCGCTCATTCGTTTTCGCCATTTCTCTGGAGTTAGCACTCTCGCTTCTCTGTCTCGAGACGAATCTGGATCGTTGAGATCTGAGCAGTCCCATTTCGGCAGTCCTGAATGAACATCTCCTCGACTTGTTCCTCGAGAAATAGTGCCGACATTCTTTGACCCCGGGTGTTCTTGATGCGAAATTGGCAATAGCTCTGCCTCTGAAGTGACTGGGAAATACTTCACAAGGTTGTCTCTATCCCGAGCACTTGTATTCCGAACCATCATCACTGTGATTTCTCTTCTCTGAGTTCTTGACTTAACACGACTAGCTACTTCTCAATAAATCGTCATCTCTCTAAACTCCACCCGGAGAACAGCTGAATCTTTTCGATCTTCCTGCAACAAAACAAAAGAAACTCAACCCCTTCACTCGAATCTCTCACCGGCGATTTAGTATCTTGTTTACTCGAGAGCCTATTAACCGTTACTTCGTATACACACAGTAACAAGACCCGCTATTACTCGAATGATTTTTAGTTAATAATCCGAGAGGGAATGCTGAAATAATTATCCAGGCAGAATTTAGTCTAATCGCTGAAAGAAGCTTGACCCATGTACTTCTTCAATTTCCTCGGATCCATTCGACTGCTTCTCTTCACTCACGTACTTCACCTCGAAGTTGCTGTTTTTCGCTATTCTCCCGAATAGCGTCTCCCCCACACCTAAATTTGTATTTATTTTTCACACTCTGACGATGACCCTGCGAAAAAAGAAAAATTTTTCTCGATCCAGAATTATATCGGTTGTTTTATTTTCACAATTCTATAATTTTTTCACTACAGAGTTTCAACGTAG
The DNA here is from genome assembly GCA_036365515.1 of Torymus aiolomorphi. Lineage (NCBI taxonomy): Eukaryota > Metazoa > Arthropoda > Insecta > Hymenoptera > Torymidae > Torymus > Torymus aiolomorphi. Next base: position 57,297,897 of record CM070874.1, on the reverse strand, counting down.
GGAATAACAAAGAACGGAAAAACTCGACCCGTATTCGCGGTTGCTCAATGTTAGTTGTTAAACTGAGCAAACCTCAACCCGGCGATGTCAACCCATTCAATTTTGTAATTTCCAATGCTGAAAGTTCACATACTCAATCCTTAAAATTCAAATGCTCGATAGACACGAAGAGTTAGGAAGGGGGGAGAGCAACTGAAATTTTCTTCTCGTTTCAAATTAAACCCCGAGTTGTCTAATAACGGAATGATTTTTCCCTTTCCAAATCTCCGATGATCAATCTGAAAAGAAAATTCTCGACCCACAATTCACTTAAGAATCCCCCTTCCTGAGCCGTTTTTCTCCCTTTTCTTACTTACGTACTGACAGAACTTTAGCGCCACTCTTACTCGACTTATTCACTGCCACTAATTACACCTTCACCACATATGACACAAAAACTATCTCTACTCGACCCGTTATTGCTACCATTAATTAGTTGGGCGCCATTTGTGACGTATGCTTTGTTATCCACTATATAGAGCTCGTTTAACAAAACGACCCCAGAACAAGCACTAACCACTTTACCTTCGTGACTCCTGACTGAGCCACACCCCGACTTAAGACGTATATCTCGATAAAGGGGGTTCTAATGCTGAGCAACAACTACAACTCCCGTTATGCCAACGATGAGACAGTATTGCGTTACTGGCTACCCACGTTGATGATTTTCTTTTATTCCTGAAAATAAGACTCGAGGGACAGCAAAACCACACTCGCAAATAATAACAATTATAATACTTGGAGATTAATATAACTTTATTAAACGTGGGATTGAATGAGAAACTCCCAAAAATGGCGGCTAGCTGCTGCGTCAGGCCCCTTTCCTAAGATGGCGTCTCCTTTCAAGTTCGTCTCGTAGCCCTTGAACCTGTAAAGAGAGAAAATATTTGTTTTTCTCTTGCGAGAATTGTCAGGTTTGTAGATCAATTTAGTCTGGGATCGAGATGTATAGCTGATCATTTTTGAGGTACTGAAGTGTGTTTTTGGATGGGGAGCTGAGATTAAAGGTGGTCGATATGTGTTTATGTCTGGGATATGAAAGGTAGTTGGAAAGATTACTCGTGATAGTTGACTATTGCGTCGTCGTATGCAGCGGCGGATGCGTCGTCTGAATGTAGATGTCGATTTGCAAATAGACAGCCAACTGCGGGAGATTTGGGAAGCATGGAATAAAGATTGAGTGTCCAGTTTTGATAGTATTATCTGCGAGATTTCCGTCGGTAATTGTCTAATAATGTCGACGCCATGCTGCCGGACACCGATATAGCTCATTAATTTCTTGAAGGATTCCATGGTGATGCTTTCGATTAAGTATCTGTACTCTTCGAGATCAGTTATTCAAGTGAAGGTTCGACCTCCAGCGGACCCTTATATACCCATCGGAGATGCATGTAATTGGTCGAGGACTATCGACCAATGAGGATCGAGCTCGCACCCGATTGGCGTAAGCCGACCAATCACAAAACACCAATCACGCCAGGCCTGTCAATCCGTCGGCCAATCATGTGCATTTATCATGCCAAAAATAATTGAGTCCATGTCTCGGTCTAAGAAAACTTCTACCAACGAATCTGATATACCTCGAAAAATAAAGGCGAATAATACTTTATCAATTCAATATTTGTATAAAAAACTTTAGCGCTTTATAAACTCATAATCCCACAATATACGAAATGCAGAAAAGTCAAGGCGTCTAAACTCTTAGTTCGCTAGACTAAGAATGCTTCTATACTCCTCTTACATGTGTAATAGCGGCCTAAATGTACGAATTTCGTCACGAACATTTTAAAAAAGCTCTCATTCTAGGGCCGATACAATTGCTTATATGTTGCCTCCTAGTCCCGATCACTAGTCTCTCGATCCACCCACGATCACGACATCGTAGAAATTTCGGGTTGAAAATGTTACTGGTAAAACTAGCAAATAAAATGAAATCACATATTTTGTGCGATGTATCATATTGCTTTCAATTACATTACTTTGAGTTATAAGGTAAAAATACCAAAATTTTATATAAAATAAATAAACAATTTTGTATTACTTTATAGAAATCGATTTACATAGTAACATTTGGTACAATTTTGATATACAGTTTAAGAAACTTAAATTATTATAATTCTATCAAATTATTAAAAACATGTTATTACAATAATTATATTAAAAGCAGGTCCTAATTTTATACATTTACAATATATAAGAATTAATTTGAATACTATTCTAAACGTATATTAGGAAAGCAATAGTCATTTGATTTTAAAATTATATTTTGCTTATGATTGGCAAACCACAGTGGGTTTGTCAAATTAATATTTACACTTGTAACTTACGCTAGTGGTATACATTATAATATTTGTATTTCTCTTGCGAGAACTCCCAGGTTCGTAGTATTATATAGTTTTGTGTTTAGATTGGCCAAACGCAGTTGGTCTTGTCAAATTAATATCTACACTTGTAACTTATGTCAGAGGCTTACAATCTAATATTTGTTTCTCTCTTGCGAGAAATGTCAAGTTTGTAGTATTATAGTTTTGAGTTAAGATTAGTCAACCGCAATTGGTTTTCTCAAATTAATAGTTACATTTCTAACTTAGGCTAGTGGCTTACAATCTAATATTTGTATTTCTCTTGCTAGAAATGTCAGGATCGTAATATTGTATAGTTTTGAGTTTAGATTGGCCAACCGCAGTTGGTTTTGTCAAATTAATATTTACACTTGCAACTTACGCTAGTAGCTTACAATCTAATATTTGTATTTCTCTTGCGAGAAATGTCAGGTTCGTATTATTATATAGTTTTGAGTTTAGATTGACCAACCGCAGTTGGTTTTGTCAAATTAATATTTACACTTGTAACTTACGCTAGTGGCTTACAATCTAATATTTGTATTTCTCTTGCGAGAAATGTCAAGTTTGTTGTATTATAGTTTTGAGTTAAGATTAGTCAACCGCAATTGGTTTTGTCAAATTAATAGTTACAAATGTAACTTTGGCTAGTGGCTTACAATCCAATATTTGTATTTCTCTTGCGAGAAATGTCAGGTTCGTAGTATTATATAGTTTTGAGTTTAACTTACGCTAATGGTTTACATTATAATATTTGTATTTCTCTTGCGAGAACTCTCAGGTTCGTAGTATTATATAGTTTTGAGTTTAGATTGGCCAACCGCAGTTGGTTTTGTCAAATTAATATTTACACTTGTAACTTACGCTAGTGGCTTACAATCTAATATTTGTATTTCTCTTGCGAGAAATGTCAGGTTCGTAATATTACATAGTTTTGAGTTTAGATTGGCCAACCGCAGTTGGTTTTGTCAAATTAATATTTGCACTTGTAACTTGTGTCAGTGGTTTACAATCTAATATTTGTTCCTCTCTTGTGAGAAATGTCAAGTTTGTAGTATTATAGTTTTGACTTAAGTTGGCCAACCACAGTTGGTTTTGTCAAATTAATATTTACACTTGTAACTTACGCTAATGGTTTACATTCTAATATTTGTATTTCTCTTGCGAGAACTCTTAGGTTCGTAGTATTACATAGTTTGAGTTAAGATTAGTCAACCGCAATTGGTTTTGTCAAATTAATAGTTACATCTGTAACTTAGGCTAGTGGCTTATAATCTAATGTTTGTATTTCTCTTGCGAGAAATAGCGGGGTCGTAGTATTATATAGTTTTGAGTTTAGATTGGCCAACCGCAGTTGGTTTTGTCAAATTAATATTTACACTTGTAACTTACGCTAGTGGCTTACAATCTAATATTTGTATTTCAGCTGTGTTTATTAGATATATCTAGTATACTAGGTTATGTATTAATTGCTAAATTGGCACTATGAGGTATTTCGCGTCAACGCTCCAAGCGCGGCACGCGAGCGCGGAATCGTGCTGTTTTCAGTTCGTGTTTAAAGAGCTAAACTGCACTTAAAAAATAATGAAAAGGTGATTTCGATGTATTCTTTTCTCAACTTTCCAATGGCGTTATCAGATTTCAAAAATTTACTTTATTTGACCTTGAAAAAACATGAAATGTGCTATATCTCAAAACCTACATTTTTAATATTTTTTTTTATCTGCTAGATCGAAAGAGGATGAAATGTTACATAGGTATAGCCATTTTCTAGAAAGGCGTTTTTGATTTTTCCAAGATATCAATCAACAAACAATTTTAGAGCAACAATTTTTGAAAACTAATAACACCATCAGAAAGCTTAAAAAAAATTCATCGAAATCACCTTATTATCATTTTTCTAGGTGCATTTTAGTACTTTAAACACGAGCTTAAAACAGCACGATTACGCGCCATGCTTAGAGAGTTGACGTGAAACGCCTCATAACAGGAATGATGCTGAAAATAGAAAATCGGTAGGCATGAAATTAAATACAGATTATTTCCTTTGGAGTTGTTCTCATATATATTGAAATTGACAACTGAGATAATAGTTATCACAAGTAACAAGCTTTGAGCACAACTTATTTAAATAGTACATTTCGACACGGGTGGGGAAGTCGATTAATTAGCTGGTGTGACTTTTTGCACGAGCGAAGCGAGTGCGAAAAAGTCACACCACCTAAATAATCGACTTACGCACTAGTTTCGAACGGTATTTTATACCACGAGCGCCGAAAAATCATATCAAAGTTGTGATTTTGAAGATAGAGTGGTATAAATAATATTTATGATTATAATCCAAAAATTTGAGTTAAAAATGACTATGCAGAACGATTATATATAGTGAACTGAAATAATTCAGTTTTACGGTCCTTCAAACTATCGATAAAAATGGATAAAGGACTAATGTTTTACAAGAATATTAATCACTAATTGGTTTTATACGAAAACTAATGATAATGAAATTAAAAGTCATAATATAAATTGTGTAAATTCGAATTTTTGTTTGTCTATGTAGAAGAAGATTATACATTTCCTATTCGTTACTAACTTTTTTAATGGCTTAAATTTATATATAATTATTTTAGTAATAATTATTTTATTCTGTAAACTGATTTGAATATATTTTTGTAAACTATCGTATTTCTTCTCTTTAAAAAATGATGGCCGGAAGTAGTGGCTCATTTAAAGAATCGATGTGATTGGTTGTTGAACGGAAGAGTATAATGCAAAACAAGCAAATATTCTAATCCTAACAATAAAGAAGTGAATTGGAATGGAAAGTAAACGAGATTCTTTAGGATAAATTATGGCAATATTATGTTCCGCTTTTATTTTTTATTTAGTTGTTTAATACTTTATGAAAAACAAGTCGAATAAGCTTATAATTTCTAACCTTAAAATTTAGTATTAATTAAGGGTAAATGTACTACGGTATTATATCATTTATTAAGGGGACGCCGCAGTTAATGTGTTATTATATGAAAGTACTGTAGTATATTTTATTTTCTAAATAAAAAATATGACAATTTTCCAAAATCCAAGAGTTGTCCGCACTTGATATACAAATTTTGAAGTGATTCCCAAAATTTCAGCTATGTCGGTTAATTCTTTACAGAGAAAACTTTGAAAAACTAGTTCTGTTACTCCGGCATCCCGTTAAAGATGCATTAAAATTAAAAGAAAAATATTTCTGACTTTTAACCAATAAATTATTCTTAGCATTTTGAATAAAAAAAAGAACATAAAACGCGCATGGCTTTAGTTAGAAATTTGAAAGATTTGGTGGTAAACCGTATTTCAAACAAGATATAGGATAAGTTATAATTACTTTAAAAATCTTTGTAGTATTGCTAAATAAATGGTTTATCAATTTCAAAAAGAGGAAACAGGTAATGGGTAACATTTATATATTTTTGTATAGTATTCGAATCTCAATTTGATCTTGTATAAAATGATGATTTACTTAAATTTTTCTGTTATTATTTCATGAAATATAAAAACATAAATATAGGTAATACGTAGTTATATGAAAAATTATTTTCCTCGGCTCAGGAAAACGCAAGGAAGTGAACTAGATAGATGGTCATTAGGCCCAGACAAGTACAGGATAAGCCCGGGTTATTTGTCCTTTTCCTGTTCGAAGGAAGGATTTTGACCTGAACAGGTAGGCGAAGAACAATACTTAATTACGAGATGTTAAAATAGATTTCTTTGAAGAATTATGATTTTTATACTTATGATCTTTATATAAAAACGTAAATAAAAATTTTTACTTATTACTTTTTATGAACATCCACACAGGACGTAACATTTATATAACGTTTTTAAAACGTTTTCTGAAAATCTTGTGGTTATTCTGCGCAAGTTTGAAAAACGTTTTTAAAACGTGTTGTGCTATCAGGGATTCAATTGTAAGCAGAAAAAAATTTATTGTTATAAAAAACAATGTGCCGGAATTTAGAAACAATTAAATTTTATTCGTTGTTAATTAATTATTTCGGTATTTTTCAAAGGTGCATAATTATGTAGATAACTACTCAAGAAACAAAATAAGCTGTTGCACATTAAAACTAAATTAATAATAAAATATTCGAAACATTGTATGTCTATTTCATTAATGAACAATATCTGTCTTTGCAATTATATAATTTTCAGTTTCAAATTTTTGCCCACTTCATTAACTCTACAGCTTTAGCATCTATATATACTCCGTTATATCATTATATGATATATATATACTAATATGCAAAATCTATATAACTTATTTGTTAAACAAGATGTGAACAATTTACGATTTAAAATTAAATCTATGACAAATAATCTATTTTCACGTAATGGTTTCTCTAGAATAAGTAATTTTTAATAGCAAGACTCAGGTAAAATATAAAAGTAGACGGAGCTGATACAAATTAACTGAAATATTAAGTAAAACATGAATAATATTAAATTTAAAGTGAAAATTAGTTAAGGAATTGACAGTTAATCAGTAATTGTATATAATTATGAATAAAAAATGTAAATATTCCTATTAGAATGTCCATTACATAAAATAGCTTATTTGTTTACAAGATTTTACGATAAACTAACTTAATTTGAACGGGGAATAAAGTTCAGATATGTTTATTAGATATATCTAGTATAATAGATTATTTATTAATTGCTAAATTGGTACATCTATATACGAATGATACTTACAAACGCTGCCGTTAGACGGCGCACTCGTCGCTTACCTAGCAGGTATAAAGGATGGCCAGCCTGGTATACAAGCAACGGTTCGGCTAGCTGGAAGTCAGTTTAGCGCATGACACAGAGCAAGAGACATCGCGCTTCCAAGTACGCCGCATATATTTAAAATGACAATTCCAATTAAAAGGATGGCGGGCGATCACCCCGAGGCTCCTACACCCAAAAAACCTAAGGATGCTGCAGTCAAAATCGGTTCCGAGAAGGAAGAACGGAACAATCGATTGCAGGCCGTCGCTGCTATCGTTAGGCAAACGACGGCCAATGCTCTTCCAGTCCGCACCATTAAATTACTCGATGATGCTGAAGTTCGTCAGCTAGTCGGCAGGAAACGGTATCGGTTGCCACGGCAGAAAAAGAAAAACCCTGCAGCTCCAGCACCAACATCTGTCAATCCAGCGGCGCACAGGAAACAGAACGTGAGGGAGAATAGAGTGGGCACCTTACCACCGAACAACTACTACTCCCAGCACAATAGTAGCGGCCACTCGTCAATCGCACGCACGGCCCTCGAGAAGAAGAGCCAGTACAATAACAGGCCAGCCGCAGCAAGACCGGATTACGGGGGCTTCTCCAACGCGGTGGACGCCATCTCGGTGCTGCTACGGACCACGCGATGCTCACTGTCTGGACGCCAAATGACCGAGAATGAAGACCATGCCCCCAGAATCGTGGGTGCCCGACGATACCCCTCACTGGAGGACGACCTTGAGCTGACATCGTCCTCGTCGTCGTCCGACTCGAGCAGCTCGAGCTCCGATTCGGACAGCTCGAGCAGCTCGGAATTGGAGGACGAGAAGCCGGAGCCAGTTGATATACCTACACCGGCGGCGTGGCTCAAGCTGCCTGAAGAAGCAGTCGAGCAGCTAGTGCCAAACGAGGAGCCGGTGGAAAACTCGACAATGAGCTTGACTTCGAGCAGCTCGGGTTCTTGCTCCAGCTCGAGTTCCGAATCAGATTCGAGCTCCAGCTCGAGTTCTGAATCGGATTCGGAAAGTTTGGCGTCGAGCTCGGACTCGAAGGATGAAATCTGCTCGAGGTTGGACTCCAGCTTGGAATCACCGCCGCTCACCGCGAACAAGAAGCTGGCGCTGCGGCTGATATTCGCTCATCGTCGCGGTGGTCCCACGCCGCGCATCCTTGATCTGAACACGCGGCTCACCGCCGTCAGCTGCAATCCTAGATGAAGCCATGCCTTTGACGTTGACAATGACATATTCGGTGGTTTCGCAGCTAAGAAACATTGCAATGTCGTCAACTGAGTGTAAGTTAGAAAATAGTTGACTGTAAAAACTGTTCTCGCAGTGTGTAAGATCTATTGAACATTTACTGTATGAACATATATATTTATCTGTGTTAATATAATGATAAATAAATTTATATAATACTGTATTTTTAGTTAAATTGATTTAAGTCGCATGTTTACCTCAAATCATCTTCTTGCCTGAAAGACAGCGCCACGCGGACTGATTCGCTTTTTCCTTCAATTCACTATTCGTCGACGACCGAGCTGAATGGACTCGATTTTCAAGCTAATCTAGATCGATTTTTCTTTGAGTGTAGTCAAGTCTCTGACAGCACCACGCGACTTCTCATGGCGTTCATTCGCTCGGCGCCGCGTAGACCCTGCAGCCCGTTCGTTCTCTCTCTCTCTCTCTCTCTCTCTCTCTCTCTCTCTCTCTCTCCGTTTAGTTCGGACGCTGCACTAAAAAAAATTTGGCACTCCAGCTGATCCGATGAGTACAGACGCTGTGCCAAAAATAGGGTCAAATGTTGTACCGCGATTCGGTACACTGCCTGTCACATACTGGGACAGCTCCTCTCTGTAAACGCACCGTGGATGCCGCCTGCCGTATAACCTCTGAACATTCGGGACAAACGATGTGCCAAAAGTGGGAGATCACGCACGCAGCGAAGGGGGAGCTGACGAACTGTGATGGAAGCAAATGCCGTGCCAAATTTATTTCAGTGTGGGTACCATCCCGTATGCAGTAATCATTCGCGGGGTAGAAATTGTTGTCTTTTACGTATTTTGGCATGCAGAATCCGAATCTGGAGGTCTTTCTTCGATAAAACTGGTACAATCTTATTTAAACAAGGATTATTTAATGAAATAATGAAATAATAGTTTTTTCCATTCACGTATTTTTTTCTGAAAATTTACGCTATTTTGAGAAGAAAAGGTCCTTTCGTCTACATTCGTTAAATGCAAATTGACAAAGTTATGGTTTTTTGAAATTGCCATTTTTCCATTTTTAAACAGCTTTAGCCAGTTGTATACCCGCCCAAAAATGATTTCGTGGCCCACATATTTGCAACAGTATGAGCAATATATTGGCAATATATTCCTCCGGCGCCTAAGACGAATATTGGCCATACTGTTTGCCATATCATGTCCACGTTAGTCCCATATTTTTTTCCTAAAGTGTGGGATACATATAAGTATTATGTGGGAAAACTATGGCCCATATTCAGCTGAGGCACCGGAGCCACAACTGACCCATACATTGCCCATAAATTTTTCTTTACGCGGGTAATCAATCCAAATGAATCTTTTTCAAAAATTCTAATTCATATGTCATCAGAGGTCATGATTAACTATATGTTTTATTAATGGACATTTATACCAATTAAAACACGATTTAACTACAAAATTTTGTATCATTTTATTACAATTTTACTTCCATAATTATTCAATATTCTAATTTTTTCGTTTTTTAGCTTGGGAAGCGGGTGAAACACATTTTTTGTTCAAAATTTTAGTGACAAACTATTTTTGGAGTCAGAAGATAACGTTTTTTTAGGTTTAGCGAATGGAAATTAAAAAATGAAAGTTTTTCTCTATACCCTAGTGTGTATACCGCTTTAGCTCAGGATGTAATCTATCGATTTTTTCCAAACAGGTCTCACTGTCATTGGGAGAGCCTTATAATTTCGCCAGAGCAAAATTTGTTAACATCATTAAAACTGAAATTCGAGGTATAAAAATGATTTCCCCTCCTCTTCCGGAATCGATTTTAGGCACTTTCCACAATGTATGTATGTCTGTATGTTCGTATGTAATCAAGTTACCTGATTATCTTAATAAATTTTTGATAAATTTCATCGGGATTGCCGAAAAATACTCCTCTAATTATATATAACCGGCAGTCCCTTAACGTGAAATATCAATGGAAAACTTTAAATATACGAGCACAAAGAAAAATATTAAAAATCGATTTTTAAGCGTAATGTCTAGAAAAATTAATTTTAAGTTAATATCTACAGATCTATCTGCTAAAACTAAACAAAAAACAACTTTTTTCTGTTGGACATTTTTTGCTAGGAGTAATATTTGCCAAGATAACTGCGAAAAACGGCAAAAAAGGTAAAAAATGGACGATTTTTGACCATAACTTGACAGGATTTGATTTTACACAAAAGTTGTAGATAATATTTAAACAAAACTTTTCCTCCATTTAACATTTTTATGTACACTCAATTCCTGACGATCTAAACCTATAAACACAATTTTTAACGTCTCAATACACCTTATATAGCCAATTTTCGCTTATTTAACAGAATTCGATTTGATATAAATATTACATACAGTATCTATAAATAAGATCGGAAAAATCAATATAACATTTCAAAGATGATATAATTATAAAAATATAATAATAAGATACAAAATTACGTTTGATTACAATGTTAAATAAACGCTACACTAGATTGAACGCATAATTTAAAAAACGAAATATCTACTTTTCATTTTTTAGAAAATAGCAAATATGCAAACTAAAACATTGTTATGTTGTATATTATGCGCTTTTTTAATATATATAAATTCCAAATTATGGAATAATATCTTAGAATGGTTTATATACGAATAGTCTTAGACCATTACAAAATCTATAAAATAGAATCATTAAAATTATATACAAAAATACTTTTAATATTAAACAATCGTATTGTTAAGAACATAGTATTATATAAGTAAATATTAAAGTAATATCATATTTAAAAACAAAAAAATTTTGCGTAATGTATGTGCTATAGATTTTGTAACATGACAAATTTCCATACATAAGGAATGTAATATATTCTAGCTGGCAGTCTTACAGTGTGGTATGGAAATCTATTAGAAGGGCAAGTCTCACTGGGCAGTCCGAGAAATACATAATGATGTATGTTAATACAACAGACCCCCTGATGTGAGTTCTTACACGGAGAGAAAACTTGAATAAATATAACCTTATTTTCATCCGTAAAGGTTATGTGCATGTAGCCAATCACCAATGCCGGACTCTTAGGCCATTTTGCCTGAGTCCTCCATAAACGTAAACATCACAGTCGCATGTTTTTTTGAGGTTAGGAGATGCAAACATCATTTGCACGCAAATAAATAAACTTTACATAGTTTATATACGATTTACATAAGTTAATTATAATTGTAATACTTTTTTCTATTATAATTTTGCTAAACAAAATCAATTATTAAGAATTGGTGAACGTGGAAAACATCTTTACTGTTGACTCTCAAGCAGAAACTACCGGAGACTCCAGTAATGCTAGCTTTATGCCTATTGTCCGAGTCACTCAGGCAGTTTTAGCTTAAGTCTCTAGTAAACGATACTTAACTTTTCTCTCCATGTATACTCTGGCTAAACTTGTAAACTGATAAGTCGAACTAATCTTACCAATAATAATTACCTACCTATGTCACCTTTAACCACACACACGCAGCACTTTTATGATATCCCTCAGTTCTTAATTAGTAATACTAAATACTACAATTACTAGTAATACTAAATAGTGCCTATCTTCTCACATCTATGATACTGACACACGAAGATCACTGATAGAGCTGCAGTAACAGCAATGTGGGGCTGGACTGCCCAGGCTGGCGCTACATAAGGGACATCCATTTGGCAATGATTATCGAACGGTACACTGTTGTTAACACTTATTTTTAAATACTTATATCTTATTCATGCGAAAAAGTATTCAACTCTATAAAATAATATATTGTTCTATTGAAGATTAATTGCATTTAAGTTGTTATATTTACTGAAAATTTAATATTTTAAACGAATTAATGAATCTAATTTTCGGACTTATACAGGTGTGCGCATGCACAGGGAAAAGGTTGGCCAATAACACACTACACTCACTAATTGTCTTAGCGAAGACGATGCAGTGTAAGCTCTGGAGATAATTGTAATATGTACTTTTCATACCAAACAAGTTTAATCACTCTTATCGCTTCGCGAATGACTACGTGTTATTTCCAAATATGAAAAAATTTTTTACAGAAACTTGAGTAACTTCGGTGCGGGCAGTTCGGGGCAGCTGTTTTTTTTTAACTATTCGATATGCGTTTCCCTAACAAAAAAAAAGCTTTACCGAGCGCGTGGGCGAGCGAAGATACCTTTTATTTTCATAAATTTATTATAAAAATAACTTGAAATTAGTATCTTTTTAGGATTATCATTTATATAGTATATTCTGAATATATTCGGCATGAGTAACCCATATAATAGTAGATTATAGTTTACATTTCAATGTCTAAAAATTTATTTAGTCAATATTTAATAAATAAATTTTTACACGTCATTGAAATTTATACTAATAATTAAAAATTCGAAATTTTCAAAAAATGCAAATTTTATTTAGTTTCATAGGTCTGCTTACAAGTTGTTTAAGAATATCATTTTAAACTATGAGTGATTATTGGTTTATTGCCACATATAAAACAAAAATATACTATAATTAAAAGATTTTCTTAAAGTTAAAAAAATTGTATTTTGGCTAGCTTTTTGGCAAAATAGACCACTATGCGTTGCTTCGCTCGGGTGAAAAACTCACTTTCGTTCGAGAATCATTTTTCCCACACTGGTATCGAAATGTGCCTAGAATTTAACCGCATCGAAAAAAACTTGAAACATCGCACCTTCTTGAAGAAAGTAAATTTTTATTGGAGTCCAATGTTTCAATAAACGATCAAGAACGTTTAATAAACTAAGCCAACGAACAGCAATGTGCCTCAAAACTTATTGTTATTGCTCTTGAGCGAATTCAAAGCATTCCTTTGAAAATTCTGTGAAGACTTTTAAAATGAATACTTCAATGTCAAAACTTAATAATTTTAGTGCTTTCTCTGTCGTGTTATGTACAATGTGCCAAATACAATTTATTAACTGCGGATTTCTTTCAGTTTTTATAAACTGAGCATTTTACTCCGTAATTCACCGAAGCGTTATCAGCCATGTAACTAATTATTTGTTTTGGATCTAGGCCCAATTTTTTTATTGCATCAATTATTGTATTCTTAATACTTTCTGAGAATTTGTCTGGTTCTTCATAAAAGTCCAGTATACGATCCTCCACACCTACTTATTAAAGTGATTATAAATTTATGAATGAATAAACAAATTTTTTTAATTCACTGTTACCTTCTCAGGTGAAATATCTGACAGTTAAAGGGAAAAATTTTCTGTTTCCTTTGTTGGATGCATCGCTTGCAATCGAAAAAGGTAAATTTTCCTTTGATAAACTTTTCACCATTTTTTGCACGGAATATGGAGACAATACGTTAAACACTATCTGCGTCATTTTAGTCCTTCCTAATTGAATTTTCGGAGCTACTTCTGGATCGGAATAAAATTATTTATCTAACTTAGCACCTATAAACATATTTTTTCTTATTAGAAAACTTACGTAAATTAAAAATCTGCTTCTTCTGAAAAAAAACAGTAAAAATCATAAAACAATTCTTGAAATTGAAATTTGGTGCTATAACTTTACAAATTCAATGTTATCTCTGCTTTTTCTACACAAACTAGTCCACTTATTTAGGTACTGCATTCAAAAGAACATAAACAATAAGCTCATAGCACCAAAACAAAAAAACCACTGCCAATTCTTTGGCACTTAGCTTCCTCAAAACAATTTATCGATTCCTTCCATTAAATTGAAATTATAATAATAAATTTTTCACAAAAAAAAATAAAAAATTTTCTAAATTAAATTATCTCAAATTTATGACTTTTAAAAAATACATTTTCATATTAATAGAATATTTTTGTAAGATTATATTAATATAATTTTTTAATTTTATCTTATTGAAGAAGAAACTATTTGTTATTAATAATTGATGATTTCCAAATTGACTTTTTTACAATTGCCCAGCACTTAGTTTATCTGAATATAGTGTACAGCATTTATGATTAATACTATTTTACGCAAATTTTACGTGCAAAAATAATGTTATTACAGTTACCATAAATTAAGCTCAAGTTATTTTGATCTAATTTTATTCTAATATTAATACATTTATATTTGCCAAATTTCAATACGATTGGTGTCCTTTTACTCCTGTTATCGTGTCCAAAAGAAAAAAAGCACTTTTTTCCAAAAATTTTTCTTTCTCGAAAACAAATGAAGATAATCACTTCAAATTTGAACCAAATATAATCCTCAATGAGTATTATAAATGGTTAAAATTTTAGGTCAATAAATCAACAATTTTCTGAGAAAACACAATTAGAAAATTAAAAAAAAAATTTTAACCTCAAATATCTTTTTATTAATTTACTAATTTTTTTTCAGCAATGAACTCGGTTCGAAGATATAAGAAAGCAGTCTATGTGCCAAATTTCAAGACGATTGTTTGACTTTTACTCCTTTTATCGTGTCCGAAAGAAAAAAAATTCACTTCTATTCAAAAATATTTTTTCTACGAATAAAATGAAGATAATCATTCTAAATTTTAACAAAATATAGTCTTCAATGAGGGGGTTATAAGTGATTAAAATTTTAGGTCGATAAATCACCAATTCTCTGAAAAAACGCAATTCGGAAATTAAAAAAATTTTTAGCCTCAAATATCTTTAATCATAATTGATCGATTTTTTTTGGAAACAAACTCGGTTCGAAGATATAAAAAAGCTCTCTGTGCCAAATTTCAAGACGATTGGTTGATTTTTACTCCTGTTATCGCGTCCGGAAAAAAATGCAATTTTTTTCAAAAATATTTTTTTTCTCGAAAAGAAATGAAGATAATCACTTGAAATTTTAACCAAACATAGTCTTCAATAATTGTTATAAGTGGTTAAAATTTCAAGTCGATAAATAAAATATTTTTTGAGAAATTAATTTATGAAATATAAAAATGTTTTCCTTAATAACAAATGACAGAGTAAAGATAATTCAACTTTTAAAAAAAGAAATTGTAGGTAATTTGAAATCCTTTCAAAAACAGTTTACTATATTATGTAATAATGACTGTATGATATGAAAAAATCAAAAAAACTGAAAATTCAAAATCATTTTTTGGTTATAAAACAAAAGAAAAACGATAAAATGAAAAAATAGGTTAAGCTATCTCTATTCTATGTCCAAACGAAGAGAATAAGCCCTCATAAATGAAAATCGGTCAATTCGTTCAAAAGTTATAGCCGGTACACACACACACACACATACATACAGACACGAAAATTTTTGTTCTCAAAAACATCGGATATTGGTGCCAAAAGTCTTAAAAAATGTTTTTAAACATTTTTTGTTCCAAAAATTTTTTTCACCATTACAAAGCTTCCTCTTTGAGGAAGCAAAACACGTAACATAATAGAATTCATCTTAAAAATAGTTTTCAAAAGTAGTCTTTGCACTGTGAAAAAACATATACTGACTCCTTAATAAAAAATTCATTGTACATATTTATTAAATACATACAAAATAATTATTTAAATATAAATCATGTTTATTAATATTTATAACAATGATTATAATGTAGATAATTTGAATGCATCTACATATTTTCATAGTACACATTCAAATTATCCATAATCCGTTGGAAAAAGTGGGTTTCGATAAAAAATATCTCTTTTCATACACTTCTCGTAAGCGCCATCGCAAAAAATTTCGAATCTCAGTTTTAATTCGCGCTTCAGTTTCCGCCGTTATAATTGAAAATTAGAAAAAAATGATTACCTTTACAATATAAAATATGTAGGCATCCTCCTGTTCTATTTATCCTTCCCAACCCAGTTCTAAACATGTATTTTTTAGCTCATCTGGGACGGTCAGGGGGGGGGGGGTAAACATCTTAATAGGCGATTTCCAATGCTGAAGAGACTGATTTTTAATTTAAGTAAGTTTTCTGCAGCATCTGGAGCAGAATCTTGGGTGAAATTTTGGCGTGAGATTTTACCTGAGATCTCACCTGAGAAGTCACCTGATGTTTCACCTGAGATTTTTCAGTAGGGAAAAGTTCGAGGAACACCTCAAAAAGCACGAGATAATGAGGAGACTGTGAGCGCCGTACAATCCGGAGTAGAATGAGGTCGTGGAGAGGTGAAATTAGTTTCTGATGGAAAAGACAAGATGCCTCCTACTAAAATATGCACTACCAGTGTCATTCTAGGCATAGATCGTCAACGCGGCGAATTATATACCGTCGAGTGGGAAGAAAAAGGTTCTATTACGGTGAAGCGCGTGAAAAGGTTCTTATATTTCAGACGAGCACGTAAGAAGATTCCATCTCGGAGAAGCGT
The DNA here is from genome assembly GCA_036365515.1 of Torymus aiolomorphi. Classification (NCBI taxonomy): domain Eukaryota; kingdom Metazoa; phylum Arthropoda; class Insecta; order Hymenoptera; family Torymidae; genus Torymus; species Torymus aiolomorphi. The sequence continues at coordinate 57,281,192 of CM070874.1, read as the reverse complement.
ATGAAAAGATCCTATCTCCGCTGGACGCGTGAGAAGATTCCATCTTGCTGCTATAAGAGATACGAGATGGTACCTTCTTACGCGCTCATCTGGAATAGGACCTTTTCACATGCTTCGCTGAGATGGAACCTTTTTACGCGCTCAGATGCGATAGGACCTTTTCCCGCGCTTCGCCTAGATGGAACCTTCTTACCTGCTCGTCTAAAATAGAACCTTTCCACGTGCTTCGTCGTGATAGAACCTTTTTCTTCCGACCCGACGATACACAACAGATGTCCGTCAAGGCGACTAGACGGAAAGAGGTTTGGACCAGAAAGTCACCGACCTCAGACGCTATTTTAATTATAGCAATGAATTTTTACAGATCGATGGATGCATACAGTAAATGGTAAAAAGATACCTAGATTAGAAACTCATATCAATTGATAAACAACTTAAAATAGTAATTAAGGGAGCGAATACTTGGAAACCTACACAAGAGAATTATAACAGCTGTTTATATATATTTATGTAGAGAACGACATTCACACCCACTCCCTTGGCACAGTTAAAAAGGAGGGCTTAGGGGAAAAGCCCCCAGGGGAATCCTTGTAGCACGGAGGAAAAACCTCGAAACTACACAGCCAACCGCCAGGCCGTTCCAGCAAGCAACTGCAGCTCGTGAAAAATAAGGTGTCTTCACACACGATATCCGAAACCACCTAGATCAGCACACTTTCAACGTTAAGCTTTTAGCAAACTATTTAAATTCTTTAGTGATGAAAATACTTCTACAAAATTTATAAAAAATTTAACAGAATCATACAAATTTTATAACATCTATAAAATGTTCATCATAACCAATTTTGCTTAAGTTGTGAGCTAGGAATTTTCTCAAATTCGAAATATTAGTCTTCCTAAATTATTTATAAAAGTTATTACAACTTCACAAACTCATTAATTTGAAAACGAATAGCATGACATTTTTATTCATCACACTAACAACCATAAAAAATATCAACAAAGGTATAAGCCACTTATACTTAGAGAATAGACTACAGATGGGTAAACCAAAATCAATAAAAGTTTATATAACGTTTATTTTTACAATTTCATACATTTTTACAGTTAGAAAAACGTACAAATGTTTGAAAAAATTTATTTATAAAATATTTAAATATACAAGTTAAAAATGTATATTATTACAAATGCTGTAAATAATTCATAAGTTTTTGAAAATAAATTTAAAATAAAATACTTATTGTTTACAACTAAAAATAGTTTTAATTTATGTTTTTGATCTACTATATACAATGTAAGTAAATCAACTTATACAAATTGTTAATTATATACATATATTTGAATTTGACAATTATTTATGAATTATTAAATATTTGAATGATCTTTTCGTAAAGATATTTAAAAACCATATTGACTTGAATGGCAATACAAATTTATATTTGTCTTACAGAAAAATTTTTACAGAAATAAAGACACAATTATTTTTCCATTCACAATTATTTTTCCATCAACAATATTTTTCTGATAAAGTAAGTCACATTGTGTCTACTAATAACTACAACATCAAAATTACATTAATATCAATTTTATTTTACAAATCGAGTAATAAAATCTATTTTTAAATCCACGACACTGACAGATAATCACAAATGGGTGTCAATATCTATGTACTACATTTAAATATAAAATATCATTATTTCATGGTCTATTTTATACATTTGTTTTTATACTAACCATTTTATTCTTTTAGACACGACCACTTCTCGATAGACCCTTCTATTTTCACCAGAGTAAAAATTGTAACCACCCAAAAACTAACAATTAACTGTATAAAAACGCCAGAATTAGTTCATTTTATGCGTTTTCTATGATGTATGTATGTATATTCGTATGTAATCAGATTTATGGATTATCTCAACGAAATTCCGACGGATCCAAACGAATTTTGGGCCAAATACTCGTCTAATTATAAGTACCAGATAGTACTATATTGAGCCGAATCCATCGGAAAATAAAAACGCCAGAGCAATAAAAAGTTGTAAAAACACTGATTTTTAAGCTTAATGGATTGAAAATTAATTTTTAGTATAAATCTAGCACATGCTTCTGATAAAACTAATTAAAACACGTCTTTTTTACATTGAACATTTTCTTCTTCGAACAATATTTGTAAACGCGATAGTGATATAATCGACAAAATAATCGATTTTTCCTCATTACTTGACAGGATTTGATTTTATACAAAAATGTTAAATGAAAAGGTTACAGATAATATTAAACCAAAGTTATACAATCAATGACTTTTTCGCTTGGTAGTGTTTTCAAACTTTCTCTTATCGCTAACTCGAAGCAGTCATCATGATTCTCTACATCTCTTTTTTCCATAGATTTTACCAATGTATTTGCTGCTTCGATTATTTTTTTTCAACAAAATCAATTTTAGCTTCCTTTTTCATAGCAAATTTGTCAACAGAAGGAGTTCGAGGTGTGTTTTGTTCTGTGTTAGATACTAAGAACTTATTCAAATTGTTCACTGGGCTTTCATTTTTTCTTTTTAAATTAATCTCAGTATTCTGTTTTGTAGAATTTTTGTGTGAAGATAACAGCTCCGCAAATGAAAGTTCTGATTCATCTTTATTTGTAGATTCAACATCATTAGTTTTATCAGATTGAGAATAGTTTTCTAAAAATCTCACAGATTTTTATAAATAAAATTGTTTATTATTTTTAGAGCAAGCTCTTTTTGAAAGATTTTCTAATAGAATTCCAACGGTTCTTAACATCTTCCACTGAAAATAAAATGAGTGCTCAAAATCGTTATAATTTTTTTAATTTATATAAACTGAATATTTTTTTTATACATACATGATAATTCCAAAGAATAATTCTCATTTAAAACATAGCAATATGCTTATAAAGCTTGTCTTTCATCTCCGGTTTCCAAAAATCAGGATTTTTCCTATCATATAAACTTGGATATTTTTCTACTAATGATATCAACAGCTTATCTTGTGTTGAATACATAATAATTTAAAAAGATTAGAGTAGTGTAGACAAATTTTCAAATTCTTATTTAACAAATGAACATCACTATCACGTTATGTATACGTATATGTGTATAAACGCGTCGGTATTGCTCGACACAATTTGTATAATGAAATTGCCTTGTTGAATAAATTGATATATTGTCTTTTTGAAATTAAATTAGATTAGATATATCTAATTATTTAGATCAGTATACATTAATTGATAAATAATGGAGGATCAAATTATAGAATTAATAATAAGCATGGTTAATCAAGAACCGATAGTCTTCGATAAATGTAATTCAGATTATGTGCGAAGTGATTAGAAAAATGAAGTATATGATCAAATTTCTCAAGCAATATTTATGGTATTTGAAAAGCCTTTCACAGGTATAGTATTTTCATATATTTAATAGCTTGGTAGAAATTAAAAAAAAACAGCTATTCTTTTTATCAAGTGACTATATTCTTTTTTAATTGACAGTTTTGTAGCTAGAACTCCTAGTAGAAATGTTAACCATAAGTTAGCCATTTTTCAGTTAACTTTATGGTTCCAAACGCACATTGCTTGTATTTCATAATTATGTACCAATTCAAAGTGAATTATAGTATTTACACTTCATCAAATATGTATTTTAAGTACTTATAGAACTTTTTGATGAATTATATTACTTTTGCATTATGATTTTTGCTAAAAATGCTTCCATTTAATTAAGACATTTGCTATAAAATATAGTTAATTTTCTACCAGGGACCTGGCTACTTTATTTTTTATTTCTACTATATCTATTTTTAATTACCATACAATGAAACTCTTTTCTACCACAGTAAAAGAAATAAAAAGTAAAGTGGACAGTCTAAAAACAAGGTTTGCGGAAGAATACAGAAAAATAAATGGTTACGTAGCATCAGGATCAAGGGCAGAAACGTCAACGAAATGGAAATTTTACGATTCATTGCTGTTTTTGGAACGGCACATACAGCATTCGGACATGATGACATCTATGCAGTCGAATGCTACGCCATTAACTAAATGCAATAACTCTCTTGATGCAGAAGCCTCACAGGATGAGACAAAGTTTAAAAAGAGGAGACCAAATAATGATGATAATTTACAAGATCTTCTAAAACAGAGAAACGAACTGTATGTGTCATCACAAAAATTTAAAGATGCATGTATAAAAGAACAAAATGATATGCATGCAAGCAACAATTATATGCCATTGATAAAAGATGCATTGAAACATATAAGTTACAATAATAAATTTCAATGCACCAGTGAAATAATTAATTTCATATTAGCTTATAAAAACAAAAACTGTATGTAATTGTTACTCTTTGACATTCACACAGTAATTTTAGGATTATTATTATTTATTTTTTAGAAATTACAATAGAAAAAAAATATTCAACATTGCACTCGCACTAAAAGACAGGGAAACAAATTCAATAAATAACAGCACTTTTCATTCTATCAGCTCAAAGTACCCATTCCAGTCTTACAATTTAAATATGCAAATGGAATTTGCCATGAATCACTTAGTTTGCAAGGAAAGATATTTAAAAATTTTTATGACAACAATCCATTTCAAGCCAATTCATCTTTTCAAAAACATGTGCTGGTGGATATTTTACATCAACGGAAATGTTATAATAGTTGATACATATGAAAATTTAGATTGTGAAAAGTATACCATGTACATGGACTACGCATTTATTTTAATCAGAGTGAAATACTCAAAGTCAGAGTATCCAGTAGTTATCTTGATTCAAGACAATGATGAGGAGTACAACAATGCTATTGTCAACAACTATATGAAAATTGGAGAGAGTAATGGCATATACAAATATGCGATCCAACTTGCAATAATATAAATTTTTTAAAGAATGAAATTGAAAAAGAGTTATATGACTTAAGTAGTTCTGATGTGAAATGTGATGTGACATTAGAAAACGTTCATGACACCATTATGAATCAAGAAAAGAAGCATTTTCTCAATTATGAAAAGTATATCAAATATTTTATAAATTATATTAAAAAATTACCTTAAAAATTTATTACTGTTAATAACATTCATGAAATTTTATTACTTTTATTATTTCTCACTAAGTTCTTGAAGTTCAATAATATCTGAAGGTGTAATTATATTACCTGTTCATCGTATGTTTATCTTCCGAAGAATAATTCTTTGTATTAACATATTATTAGCCCTAGAATACATTTTTAATTAAAATAACGTTTTATAAGGAAGATAAAGTATATTTATTTAAAAAAATTTTTACCTGGCTGAAGTCCAGTATAATTCCTTGCAGAAAGCCTTTGACATAGTCGTAAAACCATGGCAATGTTTTTTTCCTTTGTGGACATTCAATAAAATAATTATTTGAAGTCCCAAAGTCTAGACGATGTAAATCTCATAACTATGTTAGATTACAAATATCTTCTATGTATATACCTATGTAATACTTCCTGAAAATTCCATTAATTTCTTTCTCTGCTTAGAATATCACAACCACAAGAAATTGGATTTTCCAGTTCTTCTTGTTTCAACGATGTTATGTTGGTGGTTTCTATATTAATAAAATTAAATTATTGACCTTAACATACAAATCAAGAAAATTATAAAATCTACATAAAATGTACATAAAAAAAGAGATAAATTAATTTTTACACAGCTTACCATCATCAAATTGCATAAATAATAAAAAATACTACATTCAGAGGAGGTAATCAAAGTAACCTCCTTTGAGAGCAATAAAATTACTATACTAAAGTAAAATATCTTACTGTAGTAGTGTAAAATCACTGTGTTGCATTAAGATATTTCACTGCTCTCAAAGGATGTTACTTTAATTACCTCCTCTGAACAAAGTATTTTTACATAGTTTGTTTTACAGTAGTTGTCTTTTCTAATTACAAGTCTACGAATATGTGAACACCAAGATATGATACTTGATTCCCTTCACATCTATGCAAAAACGTGATTTCTGTTCGAATTCTGAATCGGATTCGCAAAGTTTGGCGTCAAGCTTGGACTCGGAGGATGAAATCTGCTCGAGGTTGGACTCCGGCTTGAAATCACCGCCGCTCACCGCGAACAAGAAGCTGGCGCTGCGGCTGATATTCGCTGATCGTCACGGTGGTCCCACGCCGCGCATCCTCGATCTGAACACGCGGCACAACGCCGTCAGCTGCAATCGCAGGTGAAGCTCTGCCCTTGACGTTGACAACGACATATTCGGCGGTTTCTCAGCTAGGAAACATTGTGATGTCGTCAACTGAGTGCAAGTTAGAAAATAGTTGACTGTGAAAACTGTTCTCGCAGTGTGTAAGATCTGTTGAACATCAACTGTATGAAGATATATTTTAATCTGTGTTAACATAATGATATATAAATTTATATAATACTGTATTTGTAGTTTAATTGATTTAACTCGCATGTTTCCCTCAAATTATCTTCTTGCCTGAAATACAGCGCCACTTGCACTGATTTTCCCTTCAATTCACTATTCGTCGACGACCGAGCTGAACGGACTCAATTTTTAAGCTGATCTAGATCGATTTTTCTTTGCCTGTAGTCAAGTCTCTGACAGCGCCACGCGACTTCTCATGGCGCTCTTTCGCGCGGCGCCAGGTAGACCCTGCAGCCCGTTCGCTCTCTCTCTCTCTCTCTCTCTCTCTCTCTCTCTCTCTCTCTCTCTCTCTCTCTCTCTCTCTCTCTCTCTCTCTCTCTCTCTCTCTCTCTCTCTCTCTCTCTCTCTCTCTCTCTCTCTCTCTCTCTCTCTCTCTCTCTCTCTCTCTCTCTCTCTCTCTCTCTCTCTCTCTCTCTCTCTCTCTCTCTCTCTCCCCCCCCCCCCCCCTCTCTCTTTCTCTCTCTCTCTCTACCATCCTGTAATTATTTTGTATCACTTTATTACAATTTTACTTCCATAATCATTCAATATTCTAATTTTTCCGTTTTTTAGCTTGGGGAGCGGGTAAAACACATTTTTTGTTCAAAATCTTAGTGACAAACTATTTTTGGAGTCAGAAGATAACGTTTTTTAGGTTTAGCGAATGGAAATTCAAAAATGAAAGTTTTTCTCTACACCCTAGTGTGTACACCGCTTTAGCTCATGATGTAATGTATCAATTTTTTCCAAACAGGTCTCATTTTTTACTGTGACTATGTGACCTATACTTTGTAAAGTATACACTAAACTTGATCTATATGATCTATTGACGATAGCTCTATACTCTGGTATTTTAGAGCTCAATCATTTACTGCAAAATGGACTTGTTATTCAAGAGAAGATGTTTAAAATCACAATAAAATATTTGGTTTGTGATTGCCCAGCAAAAGCATTTTTGAAATGTATCGAGTCATGTGTCTTTCTATGCATGTGAAAGGTGCAATGTTGTAGGCAAAAAAGTTGACAAGCTCACAGTATTTTTACAAGTAGATGCATTGCCAAGAACTGACAAAGGCTTCTGAACATTTCTAAATCAAGAATGTCACATTGCGGTTTCTCCATTGACTGCAGTAGAACCAAATATCAACCTAGTTTCACAATTTATTCTTGACCCTATGCACCTATTATATTTGGGATGCACAAATAGACTACTTGAATTCTTATTATCATCTTCTACTTACAAGATTAGATTGAGTACAACACAAAAACAGGAATTGATCCGTATAAGCAAAGCAATAAACAAAGATATTCCAGTTGAATTTCCAACAAAAATGAGATCAACGGAGCACTATAGCAAATACAAAGCTGTAGAGCACAAATTTTTTACTTTGTACGCCACTCCAGTCATACTAAAGAAATTACTTTCTAATGATGATCTATAATCATTTTATGATGTACGTTGATTAGCATAACCTTATTTACCTAACTTTGTATTACTTTATAGTCAGCACTTAACTTATGCATTACTTTGTTTACAGAATGAGTGACAGTGAAAGCGATAATAGTGCAGAAGAATCCTATAGTCTGTACAAATATACACTTATAAGATTTGTACATAGAGGACGCAAACAACAAGTTGAAAGTATAGACATAACCCCCTCAAAGTAGTTGCACTTTGAATATAAAAAAGGAAAATGTGTCACAAAATTTATGGAGGGTCCGTACAATCCAGAAGATTTAGAATTAATACATTCCTTGGCACTAAATAATGCTCCTGCACCAGATGATTGGCCTACATTTACTGTAGAATTAAAAGGACGAGCAAGTGAGTTTGTAAAATATTGTAATTTACTTTATTATAATTTATTTTAGTTTAATGGAAATAACATTTTTGTATTTAGAAACTTATGACGAGGCTTTGAAGAAGCTGAACAGGCTCGAGAGAGAAGATCATGTACTGACACTTGACTCAGGGGAGAGTGCATCAGAAGTACAGAGTCAAATGGCTGCAGCTGTAAGACGCCAAAAGCTGTTGGATGATTCAATAAATATGAAGAAAATTTTATCTGCACAAAGTGTGAATTCCGAAGATTCATCACTCGCTAAGAAAGGTAAAACTGTATAAATATTTTCTTTGTGTTATTATACTTTGGAAAAATATAAAAATGTGTTTTGGCATATATTAATTTTTTGTAGTTCAAAAGACGACAGATAAAAATTGAAGAGTTGATAGCCCACTGCAAAAGGATAATGCCACTGTTTTATTTGAAAATCAAAAAGTAGCTAATGTGAAGAAATCTAAAACGACTTGTTCGATTGCAGATATACTAGAGACGACAGAAAATGCAGTTAAAGCAGAATCTTTTAAGGATACTGACGAATCTGAAAATTCATTTAAACCAAGTTAAAGCATGATTTCATCAGTGACTTCAATATTTGATGATCAAGAGGTAAATAATAGCATGGAAATAGATGTAGAAAATCCTAATGTTACTTCTGAACAAGCATTAGGTAATGCACCTATTATTAATTTGGAGAGCGTTGAATGCAATTCGGGTAAGTAGATATGATTATGAATTATGTAATAATGTAACACCATGTTTTTATAAACTTATACGTATGTATATCTATTTCATTTTAGATTTTGAGACAGCTATTTGATCACAGATGATGCATTTAACAAATGTTATTTCTGCTATGAAACTACAACAGGATAAGCTGATCAATTTTCTAATCGGCAAAAAAGTTGTAACTAAGTCTGTGTCGAATCTGGAAAAAAAGTACAACTTGATATTACCTATCAGTACATTGCAAGCTTTTTATGAATTAGAAGAGAATTTAAAAACAGATAATTATTTAAAAAATGATGTATGTATTGTAATCCATTTCATATCCACATTTTTCATATAATTTACTTTATTTCTAAACATAGTTTCCATTTGTTTCAGTATATAAAGCTATGTTCTTATATAGATAAAGACCACGTAATAAGCAAGTCTTACGTCAACATGCTTAAAGCATTCATGACAAAAGACTTGGCAATGCACTTTACATCTGTGTGGACCTCTACGGTAAATAAAAATAAAATAAAGTTCAAACCTACTGAATTGCACAAACTAATCGATGGTAAATATTTGTCCTATCTCTTGCATAACTATTAACTGCATAGCCTCTTCCGATAACACATACAATTTAATTTATTTACAGTTTCAATCACTAAATTCAGGACGAAACAGGGCAAAAAAACTTCACCTGAAGAATTGACCACAGCATTGGGTAATATTTTAAGTAATGTAAATAAATGGAGAAAATAGTTATTATTTAATAGAATGTATTATTGTAATGTATTTATTAAATCACAAAACAAAGTTTTTTAAGTAATGCCATTTTTTAATTATAAATGTAAAATGTATTAGTTGATCTAACCTCTTTATCTCTTCATCATAATTATGAGCATAATTATGATCATAATTACTGACTATAGTGCCCTATCCACGTTATCTCTTCAGCATAATTATGATCATAATTGTGGTCATAATTATGTCGCCAGGTAACAGGATTTATGAGCATAATATGCGGCATAAAGTGGTCATCCGTCATAAAATGCGGCATATTATAGCCATATTATGCTGAACAGTTCTACCAGGGAAGCTACGTGCGAATAAATTGGCAGCCGTTTGCTTTTTGAAGATACACCTTCCGGATGCATGTTTTCTTCTCTCTTATATCACAGAGTATATGGGAAAAATCGTCTACAATTAAAAAAACCTTTGAGACAACACATTCTCTTATATTTTGAAGTTTTTAAAGAGAATGACAAAAAATTCTCTTCTTTAAACCTTAGCAATTTAGAAACTAGAAAGAAAGAGCTTTCATTTACTGCTTTGAAAATAAAAAAATATTGATATATTCAAAAATTATAAGAGTTTAAAGGTGGGCGTCGAGAAGGCATAAATCAATAACATGACAAACAAAAACATTAAATAACGCCGTGAGAGAGAACGGGGCTGAGAGAGAGAGAGAGAGAGAGAGAGAGAGAGAGAGAGAGAGAGAGAGAGAGAGAGAGAGAGAGAGAGAGATGGGGAAGAGAAAGAGAAAGTGGGCGATTTCATTTATTTTAAAACATCAAAGAGCGCGGGAGCGCTCCAAAGGTAAGTACCTTTCCAATGCAGAAAAAGTCTGAGAGACAACCGTGCTATTCATACATTGATTATAAAGATACTACGAGTAATGAATAGCTTATTTGCATAATTTAAAAACAAAATAAGTATTGTCAACTTAAATTTTGATAAAAAAAGTTGAATATCGAGATGGTACATTCTTGCCTATTTCTCCGAGATGATCCCTTCTTACTTCATTTCCCGAGTTGGTACGTTCTTGCGCTAACCCGGCAATTTGTTTACAATATTTTACGATAAATTAACATAATGATAACGGTGTAGAACTTTCAGCTTTGTTTATTAGATATATCTAGTATACTAGGTTATATATTAATTGCTAAATTGGCACTATGAGGTATTTCGCGTCAACGCTCCAAGTGCGGCACACGAGCGCGGAATCGTGCTGTTTTCAGTTCGTGTTTAAAGAGCTAAACTGCACTTAAAAAAATAATGAAAAGGTGATTTCGATGTATTCTTTTCTCAGTGTTCCAATGGCGTTATCGGATTTCAAAAATTTACTTTACTTGACCTTGAAAAAACATGAAATGTGTTATATCTCAAAAACTACATTTTTAATATTTTTTTTATCTGCTAGATCGAAAGAGGATGAAATGTTACATAGGTATAGCTATTTTCTAGAAAGGCGTTTTTGATTTTTCCAAGATATCATTCAACAAACAATTTTAGAGCAACAATTTTTGAAAACTAATAACACCATCAGAAAGATTAAAAAAAATACATCGAAATCACCTTATTATCATTTTTTTAGGTGCATTTTAGTACTTTAAACACGAACTTAAAACAGCACGATTACGCGCCATGCTTAGAGAGTTGACGTGAAACGCCTCATAACAGGAATGATGCTGAAAATAGAAAATCGGTCGGCATGAAATTAAATACAGATTATTTCCTTTGGAGTTGTTCTCATATATATTGAAATTGACAACTGAGATAATAGTTATCACAAGTAACAAGCTTTGAGCACAACTTCTTTAAATAGTACATTTCGACACGGGTGGGGAAGTCGATTAATTAAATAATCGACTTACGCACTAGTTTCGAACGGTATTTTATACCACGAGCGCCGAAAAATCATATCAAAGTTGTGATTTTGAGGTTAGAGTGGTATAAATAATATTTATGATTATAACCCAAAAATTTGAGTTAAAAATGACTATGCAGAACGATTATATATAGTGAACTGAAATAATTCAGTTTTACGGTTCTTCAAACTATCGATAGAAATGGATAAAGGACTAATGTTTTACAAGAATATTAATCACTAATTGGTTGTATACGAAAACTAATGATAATGAAATTAAATGTCATAATATAAATTGTGTAAATTCGAATTTTTGTTTGTCTATGTAGAAGAAGATTATACATTTCCTATTTGTTACTAACTTTTTTAATGGCTTAAATTTATATATAATTATTTTAGTAATAATTATTTTATTCTGTAAACTGATTTGAATATATTTTTGTAAACTATCGTATTTCTTCTCTTTAAAAAATGATGGCCGGAAGTAGTGGCTCATTAATGAATCGATGTGATTGGTTGTTGAACGGCAGAATATAATGCAAAACAAGCAAATTTTCTAATCTTAACAATAAAGAAGTGAATTGGAATGGAAAGTAAAAGAGATTCTTTAGGATAAATTATGGCAATATTATGTTCCGCTTTTATTTTTTATTTAGTTGTTTAATACTTTATGAAAAACAAGTCGAATAAGCTTATAATTTCTAACCTTAAAATTTAGTATTAATTAAGGGTAAATGTACTACGGTATTATATCATTTATTAAGGGGACGCCGCAGTTAATGTATTATTATATGAAAGTACTGTAGTATATTTTATTTTCTAAATAAAAAAATATGACAATTTTCCAAAATCCAAGAGTTGTCCGCACTTGATATACAAATTTTGAAGTGATTCCCAAAATTTCAGCTATGTCGGTTAATTCTTTACAGAGAAAACTTTGAAAAACTAGTTCTGTTACTCCGGCATCACGTTAAAGCTGCATTAAAATTAAAAGAAAAATATTTCTGACTTTTAACCAATAAATTATTCTTAGCACGTTGAATAAAAAAAAGAACATAAAGCGCGCATGGCTTTAGTTAGAAATTTGAAAGATTTGGTGGTAAACCGTATTTCAAACAAGATATAGGATAAGTTATAATTACTTTAAAAATCTTTGAAGTATTGCTAAATAAATGATTTATTAATTTCAAAAAGAGGAAACAGGTAATGGGTAACATTTATATATTTTTGTATAGTATTGAATCTCAATTTGATCTTGTATAAAATGATGATTTACTTAAATTTTTCTGTTATTATTTCATGAAATATAAAAACATAAATATAGGCAATACGTAGTTATATGAAAAATTATTTTCCTCGGCTCAGGAAAACGCAAGGAAGCGAACTAGATAGATGGTCATTAGGCCCAGACAAGTACAGGATAAGCCCGGGTTATTTGTCCTTTTCCTGTTCGAAGGAAGGATTTTGACCTGAACAGGTAGGCGAAGAACAATACTTAATTACGAGATGTTAAAATAGATTTCTTTGAAGAATTATGATTTTTATACTTACGATTTTTATATAAAAACGTGAATAAAAATTTTTACTTATTACTTTTTATGAACATTCATACAGGACGTAACATTTATATAACGTTTTTAAAACGTTTTCTGAAAATCTTGTGGTTATTCTGCGCAAGTTTGAAAAACGTTTTTAAAACGTGTTGTGCTATCAGGAATTCAATTGTAAGCAGAAAAAAATTTATTGTTATAAAAAACAATGTGCCGGAATTTAGAAACAATAAAATTTTATTTGTTGTTAATTAATTATTTCGGTATTTTACAAAGGTGCATAATTATGTAGATAACTACTCAAGAAACAAAATAAGCTGTTGCACATTAAAACTAAATTAATAATAAAATATTCGAAACATTGTATGTCTATTTCATTAATGAACAATATCTGTATTTGCAATTATATAATTTTCAGTTTCAAATTTTTGCCCACTTCATTAACTCTACAGCTTTAGCATCTATATATACTCCGTTATATCATTATATGATATTATATACTAATATGAAAAATCTATATAACTTATTTGTTAAACAAGATGTGAACAATTTACGATTTAAAATTAAATCTATTACAAATAATCTATTTTCACGTAATGGTTTCTCTAGAATAAGTAATTTTTAATAGCAAGACTCAGGTAAAATATAAAAGTAGACGGAGCTGATACAAATTAAATGAAATATTAAGTAAAACATGAATAATATTAAATTTAAAGTGAAAATTAGTTAAAGAATTGACAGTTAATCAGTAATTGTGTATAATTATGAATAAAAAATGTAAATATTTCTATTAGAATGTCCATTACATAAAATAGCTTATTTGTTTACAAGATTTTACGATAAACTAACTTAATTTGAACGAGGAATAAAGTTCAGATATGTTTATTAGATATATCTAGTATAATAGATTATTTATTAATTGCTAAATTGGTACATCTATATAGGAATGATACTTACAAACGCAGCCGTTAGACGGCGCACTCGTCGCTTACCTAGCAGGTATAAAGGATGGCCAGCCTGGTATACAAGCAACGGTTCGGCTAGCTGGAAGTCAGTTTAGCGCATGACACAGAGCAAGAGACATCGCGCTTCCAAGTACGCCGCATATATTTAAAATGACAATTCCAATTAAAAGGATGGCGGGCGATCACCCCGAGGCTCCTACACCCAAAAAACCTAAGGATGCTGCAGTCAAAATCGGTTCCGAGAAGGAAGAACGGAACAATCGATTGCTGGCCGTCGCTGCTATCGTTAGGCAAACGGCGGCCAATGCTCTTCCAGTCCGCACCATTAAATTACTCGATGACGCTGAAGTTCGTCAGCTAGTCGGCAGGAAACGGTATCGGTTGCCACCGCAGAAAAAGAAAAACCCTGCAGCTCCAGCACCAACATCTGTCAATCCAGCGGCGCACAGGAAACAGAACGTGAGGGAGAATAGAGTGGGCACCTTAACACCGAACAACTACTACTCCCAGCACAATAGTAGCGGCCACTCGTCAGTCGCACGCACGGCCCTCGAGAAGAAGAGCCAGTACAATAACAGGCCAGCCGCAGCACGACCGGATTACGGGGGCTTCTCCAACGCGGTGGACGCCATCTCGGTGCTGCCACGGACCACGCGATGCTCACTGTCTGGACGCCAAATGACCGAGAAGGAAGACCATGCCTCCAGAATCGCGAGTGCCCGACGATGCCCCTCACTGGAGGACGACCTTGAGCTGACATCGTCCTCGTCGTCGTCCGACTCGAGCAGCTCGAGCTCCGACTCGGACAGCTCGAGCAGCTCGGAATTGGAGGACGAGAAGCCGGAGCCAGTTGATATACCTACACCGGCGGCGTGGCTCAAGCTGCCTGAAGAAGCAGTCGAGCAGCTAGTGCCAAACGAGGAGCCGGTGGAAAACTCGACAATGAGCTTGACTTCGAGCAGCTCGGGTTCTAGCTCCAGCTCGACTTCCGAATCAGATTCGAGCTCCAGCTCGAGTTCTGAATCGGATTCGGAAAGTTTGGCGTCGAGCTCGGACTCGAAGGATGAAATCTGCTCGAGGTTTGACTCCAGCTTGGAATCACCGCCGCTCACCGCGAACAAGAAGCTGGCGCTGCGGCTGATATTCGCTCATCGTCGCGGTGGTCCCACGCCGCGCATCCTTGATCTGAACACACGGCTCACCGCCGTCAGCTGCAATCCTAGGTGAAGCCATGCCTTTGACGTTGACAATGACATATTCGGTGGTTTCGCAGCTAAGAAACATTGCAATGTCGTCATCTGAGTGTAAGTTAGAAAATAGTTGACTGTAAAAACTGTTCTCGCAGTGTGTAAGATCTATTGAACATTTACTGTATGAACATATATTTTAATCTGTGTTAATATAATGATAAATAAATTTATATAATACTGTATTTTTAGTTAAATTGATTTAACTCGCATGTTTACCTCAAATCATCTTCTTGCCTGAAAGACAGCGCCACGCGGACTGATTCGCTTTTTCCTTCAATTCACTATTCGTCGACGACCGAGCTGAATGGGCTCGATTTTCAAGCTAATCTAGATCGATTTTTCTTTGAGTGTAGTCAAGTCTCTGACAGCACCACGCGACTTCTCATGGCGTTCATTCGCTCGGCGCCGCGTAGACCCTGCAGCCCGTTCGTTCTCTCTCTCTCTCTCTCTCTCTCTCTCTCTCTCTCTCTCTCTCTCTCTCTCTCTCTCTCTCTCTCCGTTTAGTTCGGACGCTGCACTAAAAAAAATTTGGCACTCCAGCTGATCCGATGAGTACAGACTCTGTGCCAAAAATAGGGTCAAATGTTGTACCGCGATTCGGTACACTGCCTGTCACATACTGGGACAGCTCCTCTCTGTAAACGCACCGTGGATGCCGCCTGCCGTATAAGCTCTGAACATTCGGGACAAACGATGTGCCAAAAGTGGGAGATCACGCACGCAGCGAAGGGGGAGCTGACGAACTGTGATGGAAGCAAATGCCGTGCCAAATTTATTTCAGTGTGGGTACCATCCCGTATGCAGTAATCATTCGCGGGGTAGAAATTGTTGTCTTTTACGTATTTTGGCATGCAGAATCCGAATCTGGAGGTCTTTCTTCGATAAAACTGGTACAATCTTATTTAAACAACGATTATTTAATCAAATAATGAAATAATAGTTTTTTCCATTCACGTATTTTTTTCTGAAAATTTACGCTATTTTGAGAAGAAAAGGTCCTTTCGTCTACATTCGTTAAATGCAAATTGACAAAGTTATGGTTTTTTGAAATTGCCATTTTTCCATTTTTAAACAACTTTAGCCAGTTGTATACCCGCCCAAAAATGATTTCGTGGCCCACATATTTGCAACTGTATGTGCAATATATTGGCAATATATGCGCCACACTACCCACATTAGTGCAGTATATGGGCAATATTGGGCTCCGGCGCCTAAGACGAATATTGGCCATACTGTTTGCCATATCATGTCCACCTTAGTCCCATATTTTTTTCCTAAAGTGTGGGATACATATAAGTATCATGTGGGAAAACTATGGCCCATATTCAGCTGAGGCACCGGAGCCACAACTGACCCATACATTGCCCATAAATTTTTTTTTACGCGGGTAATCAATCCAAATGAATCTTTTTCAAAAATTCTAATTCATATGTCATCAGAGGTCATGATTAACTATATGTTTTGTTAATGGACATTTATGCCAATTAAAACACGATTTAACTACAAAATTTTGTATCATTTTATTACAATTTTACTTCCATCATTATTCAATATTCTAATTTTTTCGTTTTTTAGCTTGGGAGGCGGGTGAAACACATTTTTTGTTCAAAATTTTAGTGACAAACTATTTTTGGAGTCAGAAGATAACGTTTTTTAGGTTTAGCGAATGGAAATTAAAAAATGAAAGTTTTTCTCTATACCCTAGTGTGTATACCGCTTTAGCTCAGGATGTAATCTATCGATTTTTTCCAAACAGGTCTCACTGTCATTGGGAGAGCCTTATAATTTTGCCAGAGCAAAATTTGTTAACATCATTAAAACTGAAATTCGAGGTATAAAAATGATTTCCCCCCCTCTTCCAGAATCGATTTTAGGCACTTTCCACAATGTATGTATGTCTGTATGTTCGTATGTAATCAAGTTACCTGAATATCTTAATAAATTTTGGATAAATTTCATCGGGATTGCCGAAAAATACTCCTCTAATTATATATAACCGGCAGTCCCTTAACGAGAAAGATCGATGGAAAACTTTAAATATACGAGCACAAAGAAAAATATTAAAAATCGATTTTTAGCGTAATGTCTAGAAAAATTAATTTTAAGTTAATATCTACAGATCTATCTGCTAAAACTAAACAAAAGACAACTTCTTTCTGTTGGACATTTTATGCTAGGAGCAATATTTGCCAAGATAACTGCGAAAAACGGCAAAAAAGGTAAAAAATGGACGATTTTTGACCATAACTTGACAGGATTTGATTTTACACAAAAGTTGTAACCAAATTAACATTTGGTACAATTTTTATATACAGTTTAAGAAACTTAAATTATTATATTTCCATCAAATTATTAAAAACATGTTATTACAATAATTATATTAAAAGCAGGTTCTAATTTTATTCATTTACAATATATAAGAATTAATTTGAATACAATTCTAAACGTATATTAGGAAAGCTTATAGTCATTTGATTTTAAAATTATATTTTGCATAAGATTGGCCAACCGCAGTTGATTTTGTCAAATTAATATTTACACTTGTAACTTACGCTAGTGGTTTACATTCTAATATTTGTATTTCTCTTGCGAGAACTCTCAGGTTCGTAGTATTATATAGTATTGCGTTTAGATTGGCCAACCGCAGTTGGTTTTGTCAAATTAATATATACACTTGTAACTTACGCTAGTGGCTTACCATGTAATATTTGTTTTTCTCTTGCGAGAAATTTCAGGATCGTAATATTATATAGTTTTGAGTTTAGATTGGCCAACCGCAGTTGGTTTTGTCAAATTAATATTTGCACTTGTAACTTATGTCAGTGGCTTACAATCTAATATTTGTTTCTCTCTTGTGAGAAATGTCAAGTTTGTAGTATTATAGTTTTGAGTTAAGATTGGCCAACCGCAGTTGGTTTTGCAAATTCATATTTACACTTGTAACTTACGCTAGTGGCTTACAATCTAATATTTGTTTTTCTCTTGCGAGAATGGTCAGATTTGTAGATCGATTTAGTCTGGGATCGAGATGTAGAGCTGATCATTTTTGAGGTACTGAAGTGTGTTTTTGGATGGGGAGCTGAGATTAAAGGCGGTCGATATGTGTTTATGTCTGGGAGATGAAAGGTAGTTGGAAAGATTGCTCGTGATAGTTGCCGATTGCATCGTCGTATGCAGCGGCGGATGCGTCGTCTGAATGTAGATGTCGATTTGCAAATAGACAGCTAACTGCGGGAGACTTGGGAAGCATGGAATAAAGATTGAGTGTCCAGTTTTGATAGTATTATCTGCGAGATTTCCGTCGGTAATTGTCTAAGAATGTCGACGCCATGCTGCCGGACGGCGATATAGCTCATTAATTTCTTGAAGGATTCCATGGTGATGCTTTCGATTAAGTATCTGTACTCTTCGAGATCAGCTGTTCAAGTGAAGGTTCGAACTCCAGCCGACCCTTATTAACCCACCGGAGATGCATGTAATTGGTCGAGGACTATCGACCACTGAGGATCGAGCTCGCACCCGATTGGCGTAAGCCGACCAATCACAAAACACCAATCACGCCAGGCCTGTCAATCCATCGGCCAATCATGTGCATTTATCATGCCAAAAATAATTGAGTCCATGTCTCGGTCTAAGAAAACTTATACCAATAAATCTGACATACCTCGAAAAATAAATGCGAATAATACTTTATCAATTCAATATTTGTATAAAAAACTTTAGCGCTTTATAAACTCATAATCCCACAATATACGAAATGCAGACATGTCAAGGCGTCTAAACTCTTAGTTTGCTAGACTAAGAATGCTTCTATACTCCTCTTACATGTGTGGTTGCGGCCTAAATTTACGAATTTCGTCACGAACATTTTAAAAAAGGTCGCATTCTAGGGCCGATACAATTGCTAATATGTTGCCTCCTAGTCCCGATCACTAGTCTCTCGATCCACCCACGATCACGACATCGTAGAAATTTCGGGTTGAAAATGTTACTGGTAAAACTAGCAAATAAAATGAAATCACATATTTTTTGCGATGTACCGTATTGCTTTCAATTACATTACTTTAAGTTATAAGGTAAAAATACCAAAATTTTATATAAAATAAATAAACAATTTTGTATTACTTTATAGAAATCGATTTACATAGTAACATTTGGTACAATTTTTATATACTGTTTAAGAAACTTAAATTATTATATTTCTATCAAATTATTTGTTTGAGAATGCCATAATTTATAATGAGGACATGCTGTGGGTGTTTACAATAAAAATTGAGAGCCAAACACTTTTGTAAATTAAACTATAATATATTGAAAATAACTATAAAATATACAATGTGTAATATAAAATGTGTGTAAATGTTACAATAAATAGGTTGAGTGTATGACTGTTACATAATTGTTTGAGTGTATGAGTGTTAAAATTTGAGTGTATGAGTTTTCCTGTGTGAGTGTGGATGAGTTTGCTGAGAAATTTGAGTTATGCTGAGAGTTTCCCGTACAGTGAAGGCACTGCTTACAGAAATGATCACAGTTAATATTATTGATTAACTTCATCTGAGAGTTACCGAACATCGCATGTGCAGAGTACATTCACATTGTACCACTGCTTACGTGTATCAACAAAATGGCTGTCCATGTGTGAGAGGTTACCTGGCTTTGAAGCGATTATATTAATCCGGAAAGCGTGAGAGAAAGCCGATGATACAGCAGCAGGTGAGTTGCGTCAGATGAGAACAGCCAGCTGAGAATACCAGTGAAGTTTCCTTGCTGAGAGCAGCCTCCAGAGTACAGCAGATGCCGCGTGAGATATTGCCTTGTGGTGCGCTCGAACCATCGAGCGCCGGTGAAAAGATGCTGCTTGAGTATCACCGCCGTGTGAGAAGTTTCCGTGTAAGAGACACTGCTGTGTGAACCCTGTCGTGCGAGACGACGCCATATGAGATGTTGCCGAGCAGCAGTCCATGTTGAGAAAGCGACAGGCATCACACTTGAAGGTTTCACTTGAGAATCGCCGAATGTGCACAGTGAGTTTCTCCACGAGGCCGACCATTCCATGGAAACTATTTGAGTAGAATGATTTGAGTAGAGTGAGCGAGACCACACTTGAGTTTATCCGACTTGAGAGTTTCCGAACGTGCACACTGATATTCTTCGTGGTCGACCGTTGCAGAGAGAGAGAGACTTTGAGTAGTGAGAATGCCGTGTGACTTGGCCATGCGGCCTCGTGGCGAGCACGCCGTCCAGATGACGAGAGAGTTTTTGATTGAGAGTCGAGTCAGAGCATATCCGTCTACTTCCTCGTGAAGATTCACTTCGCTAATCAAAACACAATCTCTCTCACATTTGCATGTGAGAGAGCGTGAGAGACCGAAACAGCGCGAATTTACCTTGTTAATCAGTGTAGCGTCCCGGCTGTTCCGCCGAGAGGCCGCGAGGTGCTGCCGCGCCGTGGCAGCGCCGTGAGTCGTACCGAGCTGAGTGTAACCGCTGGAATTCAAATTATTGAATTCCCAAACATTCCGCCCGCCATCAACCGCTAGGTTGATTTAAATTCCGAGGGTACTGGTACGATGGCGAGTTGCTGAATTCCGAGTAGATTGAGCGGTGGCCGTCTTGAGTTTCTTAATGATGTAGTCCTATATCTTCTGAGAGTACCCATATACTATATGAGGATTATCCGTATTGAGTTCCATGAATTCCTCTTGGTTTCGTAAGATGAGTGATGCCTTCCTGATGTTGATTGAGATCGTTGTTGAGCAGACTTGCTGCCAGAGTTACTGAGTCATCCATGAAGGAGTTTCCCAACTGGACAGCTGAAATGCGTTGACAGTTAGAAACCAAGTAAAACATTGAGTTAATACCTTGATGATGAGAACCAAGCCAAAGTGAGTGTATCTTCTGAATCCTTTTGGAGTGGTTGTAACGGCTTTGAATTGAGCAAACCTTCAATTGAGTCAGCAAGGATGATGAAATTCCAATTTGACAATAATTTTGTCCATGGTCTGTTGACGATGAAATATTATTGAATTCACCACTGCTTTCCACTTACATCATACGAAATGCTGCAGGTGGGTTGAGTATCCATGGAGTGCCATCATTGATGAGAGTTGTACCAAGTTGAGTTTGTTGTAGAGAATGTTGCGAAGGTAGTTCTCCATTTGAAATAAACCATATGTATGCCGTTTTGAAACCATTCGGATGAGTAGCCACTGACCATGTATAGATGAACAGCTGATGACAATGCTGTGAGAGAGAGCACACATACACAAATCCAGCACTTGTATGTTTTTGGATTCAGGTCCCTTCGATGAGTTGATGAGTGGTCCTGCTAAATTGATCCCAGTGTGAGTGAATGGTGGAGATGGGGTGGTCCAGCGTCCTGGATAGTTGCCCCCATGAGTTGCTGAGTCCGATGAGTCCGATACCTTGCACAAGTTACAGAATCTCGAGTAAATAACTTGGCTGGAACTCTGCTTCCAATAATCCAAATTTCCTGCCTGATGTGTGCAGAGTGAGTTTTCTCGGTGCCACCGAGAAATATTGTTATGTGAGAATGCCGAATGGTCAGTGATGAGTTGACTGTGCCGTTGAAATGTAGCTGGATGTTGAGTGATATTCTAGTTGAGTTTTGTAACCGACCTCCTACGTTGATAATTCCTTCTGAGTGAATGTATACAGTCAATCTATTGAATAGATGATTCTGTGGGACTTGAGAATTTTCAGCATAGTAAGTTCAGATGGAAATGAACTCGCTGAGTTTCCTTGATCCAGAAGATTTCTTTTTTTCTTGCTGATCAGATCAGCTGTGAGTCTCGTCTCGGTTGAATTTTGCCTTGAAATGATTACAAGCTAACATAACTTAGCCCGTAATTGTTGAGTAATCTATTGCATAATGAGTGTTGATTGACGAGATTCCATGAATATGAATTGTCCTAATGCGATGTAGCTGCAGTGAGTGTGACCTTTGCCTCTTTCTGGAAAGTGTTCCTGTTTTGTAAGTCAGCTTGAGATGTCGATGATGATTGTCTTCCCTTGGTTGTTGGAATTACTCTTTGGCTGAGTATAACCCTGGTTCCAACAGATTTCTTCCATTGTGAGGCACGTGAGATTATGCGTGTGCATACCATATTCTGATCTGTCCATAAATGAACATGAGAGCTTAGCAACTGTAAATTGTCCAAGCATACCTTGAGTAAACCTTGCCGCTCTGAACTCCAACCTTGATATGGAGTATGGGTTGAGTGTTGCCTTCCGCCTTGATGAGACTATAAATAATAATCCAATCGTGAGAAATGTGGATATAATATTGAGTGCTGTAGCTGTTGCCTGTTGCGAAGCATTCGAAAAGCCATTAATTTTGAGACCCGAATCCAGTTGAGTGAAATCTTCTCGAAGGTGCAGCC
Organism: Torymus aiolomorphi; assembly: GCA_036365515.1. NCBI lineage: Eukaryota > Metazoa > Arthropoda > Insecta > Hymenoptera > Torymidae > Torymus > Torymus aiolomorphi. The sequence continues at coordinate 57,258,400 of CM070874.1, read as the reverse complement.
ATTCTTCCTAATTGAGTTGAACTTGTTTGTCCCATGAGTACTTGAGTAGCCACAGCTCTTGTAGGAGAATTTGAAAGAATATCCACAGATGAGATTGTCCATGCGGGATCGAGTAGTGGTGAGTTTTGAGAAAGAATTATCCAATTGTGAATCTTTCTTGAGTGAGCGGCAATATAATTCTAAAGTGAATTTATTTGATAGTTAGATCCGTTATAATTTGAGTAATTTAGTGACGCAATCATCAGAATCAACCGCTTAATTGCTGTTGAATTGTGAGTAATTTCTTGAGAAACATCTGCCACTTTTATTTGATATTTATTTAATGAATAGCCGCCCGCCGTGCAGAATCCTGGTAACTGCATGGCGCTTGTCAATGAGTGTGTACGCTGATGCAAATCCCCCGAAGTTGTTATCCATACTCTTACAAAGAGGATTGAGTCTGTTGCCAGTTGATAATTAGTTCCTTTATTCGTCACCAGCTGAAGAAGAGTGCAGATATCCAAGTAACGTTGCTCGCGTTCCATATGTGAATTTAGCTAACACGAAGTGCATGAGTTGATCCGGTTTATTTATCCATAAATATGTAGCACCATTTTTTGTAGGTGCTGTCATGAGTGCAATTAACAATAACAGTTTTTAGTACGCTTCAGCTTTGCCAAATGAGTTGTTCAGTACATCAGCTGATGGGTTGAGATAACCTTACTTGATATTTTCATTGTGTGAACAATGTGCTGCTTACACAATGCATCTTTCTTCTTGAGTTTGCCTCTAGTTGTTGAGAGTGGTTCTTCTTAACCCAGAAGCGTGTAAGTAATTTCCTTAATTCTTCTGCGTTAAGTGCCATCCGATCTTGATGTACCTTTTTTCCGTTGAACAGCTGATTTGAGTTATTTGAGTCATGACCAGCCAACATTGATGATTTTGCCATAGGTTCTATCACACTGCCCTTGATAAGGTTATGTTTCATAATTTGACTATAATAGTCAGCACTAACGTGGTGTAAATTACACATTAAAATGACACCTTGATTTAACAATACACCCTTGTAATGTCAATTGAGAATGCATCATGTTGAATGCGAATCCGAGTGAGCACTACCATGATGTAATATGGGCTCCATTTTGCCACCTTGTTTGAGGTTAAGTTCGATGATCTAGCACATCCACAAGTTGAGGCTGCCAAAATATCCGATGAGCCAATAAAGTTTTCCTTTGCATAAATCCAAATAAAGTGTTCACATAATTCTGATGGTATTGTAGATGAGACTTGGCATTTGATGAGCAGTGATCCTAACCTCAAGATCTAATGGTTGGGATAGATGAGCGTTCCCATGAAGCGTTGAGTATACCAATATCAATTCTGATTTTGATTAGAATGATAATCCAAGATTTTGAGATGTAACCGGTGTCGTAGGATTCCAAAATGTAGGTGCCATTGATGAAAATTGACTAAATGAGTGTTGCATCTGAGTTGACCTTGAGTGTGGGTGATTGCGCCGAAATCCAGTTTTAGTGATTTTGAATATGATCCATATATAGTGAGAGTTCCTTCATATTGCACTTTGGGTTGAGATGTCCATAGAGAATTTCTGTGGGGCATCTTGCTGAGTTAACTGCTAAGGCAGCGCTGAATTCTTACGTCCACACAGTAATTCGTATGTAGTGAAGAGTTTGTCCGTTCCTTCCTTGAGGTTGTCCATTTGAATATTGAGCGTGTCCAAGTCACTGGTGAGAATCGCATCCATGAGTATGTCAATCTCCCTGGCCCCAGCATCCTCAGCCATGATCCAATACATGCAAACAGCTTAGTAATGAGCAAATGCACTGACTCTCATACACACCACAGCATGTTCTATCCGGCTCGAAGGACCAAAATGTTTGAGAATGCCATAATTTATAATGAGGACATGCTGTGGGTGTTTACAATAAAAATTGAGAGCCAAACACTTTTGTAAATTAAACTATAATATATTGAAAATAACTATAAAATATACAATGTGTAATATAAAATGTGTGTAAATGTTACAATAAATAGGTTGAGTGTATGACTGTTACATAATTGTTTGAGTGTATGAGTGTTAAAATTTGAGTGTATGAGTTTTCCTGTGTGAGTGTGGATGAGTTTGCTGAGAAATTTGAGTTATGCTGAGAGATTCCCGTACAGTGAAGGCACTGCTTACAGAAATGATCACAGTTAATATTATTGATTAACTTGATCTGAGAGTTACCGAACATCGCATGTGCAGAGTACATTCACATTGTACCACTGCTTACGTGTATCAACAAAATGGCTGTGCATGTGTGAGAGGTTACCTGGCTTTGAAGCGATTATATTAATCCGGAAAGCGTGAGAGAAAGCCGATGATACAGCAGCACGTGAGTTGCGTCAGATGAGAACAGCCAGCTGAGAATACCAGTGAAGTTTCCTTGCTGAGAGCAGCCTCCAGAGTACAGCAGATGCCGCGTGAGGTATTGCCTTGTGGTGCGCTCGAACCATCGAGCGCCGGTGAAAAGATGCTGCTTGAGTATCACCGCCGTGTGAGAAGTTTCCGTGTAAGAGACACTGCTGCGTGAACACTGCCGTGCGAGACGACGCCATATGAGATGTTGCCGAGCAGCAGTCCATGTTGAGAAAGCGACAGGCACCACACTTGAAGATTTCACTTGAGAATCGCCGAATGTGCACAGTGAGTTTCTCCACGAGGCCGACCATTCCATGGAAACTATTTGAGTAGAATGATTTGAGTAGAGTGAGCGAGACCACACTTGAGTTTATCCGACTTGAGAGTTTCCGAACGTGCACACTGATATTCTTCGTGGTCGACCGTTGCAGAGAGAGAGAGACTTTGAGTAGTGAGAATGCCGTGTGACTTGGCCATGCGGCCTCGTGGCGAGCACGCCGTCCAGATGACAAGAGAGTTTTTTATTGAGAGTCGAGTCAGAGCATATCCGTCTTCTTCCTCGTGAAGATTCACTTCGCTAATCAAAACACAATCTCTCTCACATTTGCATGTGAGAGAGCGAGAGAGACCGAAACAGCGCGAATTTACCTTGTTAATCAGTGTAGCGTCCCGGCTGTTCCGCCGAGAGGCCGCGAGGTGCTGCCGCGCCGTGGCAGCGCCGTGAGTCGTACCGAGCTGAGTGTAACCGCGGGAATTCAAATTATTGAATTCCCAAACATTATTAAAAACATGTTATTACAATAATTATATTAAAAGCGGGTTCTAATTTTATTCATTTACAATATATAAGAATTAATTTGAATACAATTCAAAACGTATATTAGGAAAGCAATAGTCATTTGATTTTAAAATTATATTTTGCATAAGATTGGCCAACCACAGTTGATTTTGTCAAATTAATATGTACACTTGTAACTTACGCTAGTGGTTTACATTCTAATATTTGTATTTCTCTTGCGAGAACTCTCAGGTTCGTAGTATTATATAGTTTTGAGTTTAGATTGGCCAACCACAGTTGGTTTTGTCAAATTAATATATACACTTGTAACTTACGCTAGTGGCTTACAATGTAATATTTGTTTTTCTCTTGCGAGAAATGTCAGGATCGTACTATTGTATAGTTTTGAGTTTAGATTGGCCAACCGCAGTTGGTTTTAACAAATTAATATTTACCCTTGTAACTTATGTCAGTGGCTTACAATCTAATATTTGTTTCGCTCTTGCGAGAAATGTCAAGTTTGTTGTATTATAGATTTGAGTTAAGATTAGTCAACCGCAATTGGTTTTGTCAAATTAATAGTTACATTCGTAACTTAGGCTAGTGGCTTACAATCTAATATTTGTATTTCTCTTGCGAGAAATGTCAGGTTCATAGTATTATATAGTTTTGAGTTTAGATTGGCCAACCGCAGTTGGTTTTGTCAAAGTAATATTTACACTTGTAACTTACGCTAGTGGCTTACAATCTAATATTTGTATTTCTCTTGCGAGAAATGTCAGGTTCGTAGTATTATATAGTTTTGAGTTTAACTTACGCTAATGGTTTACATTCTAATATTTGTATTTCTCTTGCGAGAACTCTCAGGTTCGTAGTATTACATAGTTTTGAGTTAAGATTAGTCAACCGCAATTGGTTTTGTCAAATTAATAGTTACATCTGTAACTTAGGCTAGTGGCTTACAATCTAATATTTGAATTTCTCTTGCGAGAAATATCAGGTCCGTAGTATTATATAGTTTTGAGTTTAGATTGGCCAACCGCAGTTGGTCTTGTCAAATTAATATTTACACTTGTAACTTATGTCAGTGGCTTACAATCTAATATTTGTTTCGCTCTTGCGAGAAATGTCAAGTTTGTTGTATTATAGTTTCGAGTTAAGATTAGTAAACCGCAATTGGTTTTGTCAAATTAATAGTTACATTTGTAACTTAGGCTAGTGGCTTACAATCTAATATTTGTATTTCTCTTGCAAGAAATGTAAGGTTCATAGTATTATATAGTTTTGAGTTTAGATTGGCCAACCGCAGTTGGTTTTGACAAATTAATATTTACACTTGTAACTTACGCTAGTGGCTTACAATCTAATATTTGTATTTCTCTTGGGAGAAATGTCAGGTTCGTAATATTACATAGTTTTGAGTTTAGATTGGCCAACCGCAGTTGGTTTTGTCAAATTAATATTTGCACTTGTAACTTATGTCAGTGGCTTACAATCTAATATTTGTTCCTCTCTTGTGAGAAATGTCAAGTTTGTAGTATTATAGTTTTGACTTAAGATTGGCCAACCACAGTTGGTTTTGTCAAATTAATATTTACACTTGTAACTTACGCTAATGGTTTACATTCTAATATTTGTATTTCTCTTGCGAGAACTCTTAGGTTCGTAGTATTACATAGTTTGAGTTATGATTAGTCAACCGCATTTGGTTTTGTCAAATTAATAGTTACATCTGTAACTTAGGCTAGTGGCTTGCAATCTAATGTTTGTATTTCTCTTGCGAGAAATAGCGGGGTCGTAGTATTATATAGTTTTGAGTTTAGATTGGCCAACCGCAGTTGGTTTTGTCAAATTAATATTTACACTTGTAACTTACGCTAGTGGCTTACAATCTAATATTTGTATTTCTCTTGCGAGAAATGTCAGGTTCATAGTATTATATAGTTTTGAGTTTAGATTGGCCAACCGCAGTTGGTTTTGTCAAATTAATATTTACACTTGTAACTTACGCTACTGGCTTACAATCTAATATTTGTATTTCTCTTGCGAGAAATGTCAGGATCGTAATATTATATAGTTTTGAGTTTAGATTGGCCAACCGCAGTTGGTTTTGTCAAATTAATATTTGCACTTGTAACTTACGCTAGTGGCTTACAATCTAATATTTGTTTTTCTCTTGCGAGAATGGTCAGGTTTGTAGATCGATTTAGTCTGGGATCGAGATGTAGAGCTGATCATTTTTGAGGTACTGAAGTGTGTTTTTGGATGAGGAGCTGAGATTAAGGGCGGTCGATATGTGTTTATGTCTGGGAGATGAAAGGTAGTTGGAAAGATTGCTCGTGATAGTTGACGATTGCGTCGTCGTATGCAGCGGCGGATGCGTCGTCTGAATGTAGATGTCGATTTGCAAATAGACAGCCAACTGCGGGAGACTTGGGAAGCATGGAATAAAGATTGAGTGTCCAGTTTTGATAGTATTATCTGCGAGATTTCTGTCGGGAATTGTCTAATAATATCGACGCCATGCTGCCGGATGCCGATATAGCTCATTAATTTCTTGAATGATTCCATGGTGATGCTTACGATTAAGTATCTGTACTCTTCGAGATCAGCTGTTCAAGTGAAGGTTCGAACTCCAGCCGACCCTTATATACCCACCGGAGATGCATGTAATTGGTCGAGGACTATCGACCAATGAGGATCGAGCTCGCACCCGATTGGCGTAAGCCGACCAATCACAAAACACCAATCACGCCAGGCCTGTCAATCCATCGGCCAATCATGTGCATTTATCATGCCAAAAATAATTGAGTCCATGTCTCGGTCTAAGAAAACTTATACCAATGAATCTGACATATCTCGAAAAATAAAGGCGAATAATACTTTATCAATTCAATATTTGTATAAAAAACTTTAGCGCTTTATAAACTCATAATCCCACAACATACGAAATGCAGACAAGTCAAGGCGTCTAAACTCTTAGTTCGCTAGACTAAGAATGCTTCTATACTCCTCTTACATGTGTGATTGCGGCCTAAATTTACGAATTTCGTCACGAACATTTTAAAAAAGGTCGCATTCTAGGGCCGATACAATTGCTAATATGTTGCCTCCTAAGCCCGATCACTAGTCTCTCGATCCACCCACGATCACGACATCGTAGAAATTTCGGATTGAAAATGTTACTGGTAAAACTAGCAAATAAAATGAAATCACATATTTTGTGCGATGTACCGTATTGCTTTCAATTACATTACTTTAAGTTATAAGGTAAAAATATCAAAATTTTATATAAAATAAATAAACAATTTTGTATTACTTTATAGAAATCGATTTACATAGTAACATTTGGTACAATTTTGATATACAGTTTAAAAACTTAAATTATTATATTTCTATCAAATTATTAAACACATGTTATTACAATAATTATATTAAAAGCAGGTTCTAATTTTATTCATTTACAATATATAAGAATTAATTTGAATACAATTCTAAACGTATATTAGGAAAGCAATAGTCATTTGATTTTAAAATTATATTTTGCATAAGATTGGCCAACCACAGTTGATTTTGTCAAATTAATATTTACACTTGTAACTTACGCTAGTGGTATACATTATAATATTTGTATTTCTCTTGCGAGAACTCCCAGGTTCGTAGTATTATATAGTTTTGTGTTTAGATTGGCCAAACGCAGTTGGTCTTGTCAAATTAATATCTACACTTGTAACTTATGTCAGTGGCTTACAATCTAATATTTGTTTCTCTCTTGCGAGAAATGTCAAGTTTGTAGTATTATAGTTTTGAGTTAAGATTAGTCAACCGCAATTGGTTTTCTCAAATTAATAGTTACATTTCTAACTTAGGCTAGTGGCTTACAATCTAATATTTGTATTTCTCTTGCTAGAAATGTCAGGATCGTAATATTGTATAGTTTTGAGTTTAGATTGGCCAACCGCACTTGCTTTGTCAAATTAATATATACACTTGTATCTTAGGCTAGTGGCTTACAATGTAATATGTGTTTTTCTCTTGCGAGAAATGTCAGGTTCGTAGTATTATATAGTTTTGAGTTTATATTGGCCAACCGCAGTTGGTTTTGTCAAATTAATATTTACACTTGTAACTTACGCTAGTAGCTTACAATCTAATATTTGTATTTCTCTTGCGAGAAATGTCAGGTTCGTATTATTATATAGTTTTGAGTTTAGATTGACCAACCGCAGTTGGTTTTGTCAAATTAATATTTACACTTGTAACTTACGCTAGTGGCTTACAATCTAATATTTGTATTTCTCTTGCGAGAAATGTCAAGTTTGTTGTATTATAGTTTTGAGTTAAGATTAGTCAACCGCAATTGGTTTTGTCAAATTAATAGTTACAAATGTAACTTAGGCTAGTGGCTTACAATCTAATATATGTATTTCTCTTGCGAGAAATGTCAGGTTCGTAGTATTATATAGTTTTGAGTTTAACTTACGCTAATGGTTTACATTATAATATTTGTATTTCTCTTGCGAGAACTCTCAGGTTCGTAGTATTATATAGTTTTGAGTTTAGATTGGCCAACCGCAGTTGGTTTTGTCAAATTAATATTTACACTTGTAACTTACGCTAGTGGCTTACAATCTAATATTTGTATTTCTCTTGCGAGAAATGTCAGGTTCGTAATATTACATAGTTTTGAGTTTAGATTGGCCAACCGCAGTTGGTTTTGTCAAATTAATATTTGCACTTGTAACTTATGTCAGTGGCTTACAATCTAATATTTGTTCCTCTCTTGTGAGAAATGTCAAGTTTGTAGTATTATAGTTTTGACTTAAGATTGGCCAACCACAGTTGGTTTTGTCAAATTAATATTTACACCTGTAACTTACGCTAATGGTTTACATTCTAATATTTGTATTTCTCTTGCGAGAACTCTTAGGTTCGTAGTATTACATAGTTTGAGTTAAGATTAGTCAACCGCAATTGGTTTTGTCAAATTAATAGTTACATCTGTAACTTAGGCTAGTGGCTTATAATCTAATGTTTGTATTTCTCTTGCGAGAAATAGCGGGGTCGTAGTATTATATAGTTTTGAGTTTAGATTGGCCAACCGCAGTTGGTTTTGTCAAATTAATATTTACACTTGTAACTTACGCTAGTGGCTTACAATCTAATATTTGTATTTCAGCTGTGTTTATTAGATATATCTAGTATACTAGGTTATATATTAATTTCTAAATTGGCACTATGAGGTATTTCGCGTCAACGCTCCAAGCGCGGCACGCGAGCGCGGAATCGTGCTGTTTTTAGTTCGTGTTTAAAGAGCTAAACTGCACTTAAAAAATAATGAAAAGGTGATTTCGATGTATTCTTTTCTCAACTTTCCAATGGCGTTATCAGATTTCAAAAATTTACTTTATTTGACCTTGAAAAAACATGAAATGTGCTATATCTCAAAACCTACATTTTTAATATTTTTTTTTATCTACTAGATCGAAAGAGGATGAAATGTTACATAGGTATAGCCATATTCTAGAAAGGCGTTTTTGATTTTTCCAAGATATCAATCAACAAACAATTTTAGAGCAACAATTTTTGAAAACTAATAACATCATCAGAAAGCTTAAAAAAAATACATCGAAATCACCTTATTATCATTTTTTTAGGTGCATTTTAGTACTTTAAACACGAGCTTAAAACAGCACGATTACGCGCCATGCTTAGAGAGTTGACGTGAAACGCCTCATAACAGGAATGATGCTGAAAATAGAAAATCGGTAGGCATGAAATTAAATACAGATTATTTCCTTTGGAGTTGTTCTCATATATATTGAAATTGACAACTGAGATAATAGTTATCACAAGTAACAAGCTTTGAGCACAACTTATTTAAATAGTACATTTCGACACGGGTGGGGAAGTCGATTAATTAGCTGGTGTGACTTTTTGCACGAGCGAAGCGAGTGCGAAAAAGTCACACCACCTAAATAATCGACTTACGCACTAGTTTCGAACGGTATTTTATACCACGAGCGCCGAAAAATCATATCAAAGTTGTGATTTTGAAGATAGAGTGGTATAAATAATATTTATGATTATAATCCAAAAATTTGAGTTAAAAATGACTATGCAGAACGATTATATATAGTGCACTGAAATAATTCAGTTTTACGGTCCTTCAAACTATCGATAAAAATGGATAAAGGACTAATGTTTTACAAGAATATTAATCACTAATTGGTTTTATACGAAAACTAATGATAATGAAATTAAAAGTCATAATATAAATTGTGTAAATTCGAATTTTTGTTTGTCTATGTAGAAAAAGATTATACATTTCCTATTCGTTACTAACTTTTTTAATGGCTTAAATTTATATATAATTATTTTAGTAATAATTATTTTATTCTGTAAACTGATTTGAATATATTTTTGTAAACTATCGTATTTCTTCTCTTTAAAAAATGATGGCCGGAAGTAGTGGCTCATTTAAAGAATCGATGTGATTGGTTGTTGAACGGAAGAGTATAATGCAAAACAAGCAAATATTCTAATCCTAACAATAAAGAAGTGAATTGGAATGGAAAGTAAACGAGATTCTTTAGGATAAATTATGGCAATATTATGTTCCGCTTTTATTTTTTATTTAGTTGTTTAATACTTTATGAAAAACAAGTCGAATAAGCTTATAATTTCTAACCTTAAAATTTAGTATTAATTAAGGGTAAATGTACTACGGTATTATATCATTTATTAAGGGGACGCCGCAGTTAATGTGTTATTATATGAAAGTACTGTAGTATATTTTATTTTCTAAATAAAAAATATGACAATTTTCCAAAATCCAAGAGTTGTCCGCACTTGATATACAAATTTTGAAGTGATTCCCAAAATTTCAGCTATGTCGGTTAATTCTTTACAGAGAAAACTTTGAAAAACTAGTTCTGTTACTCCGGCATCCCGTTAAAGATGCATTAAAATTAAAAGAAAAATATTTCTGACTTTTAACCAATAAATTATTCTTAGCATTTTGAATAAAAAAAAAGAACATAAAGCGCGCATGGCTTTAGTTAGAAATTTGAAAGATTTGGTGGTAAACCGTATTTCAAACAAGATATAGGATAAGTTATAATTACTTTAAAAATCTTTGTAGTATTGCTAAATAAATGGTTTATCAATTTCAAAAAGAGGAAACAGGTAATGGGTAACATTTATATATTTTTGTATAGTATTCGAATCTCAATTTGATCTTGTATAAAATGATGATTTACTTAAATTTTTCTGTTATTATTTCATGAAATATAAAAACATAAATATAGGTAATACGTAGTTATATGAAAAATTATTTTCCTCGGCTCAGGAAAACGCAAGGAAGTGAACTAGATAGATGGTCATTAGGCCCAGACAAGTACAGGATAAGCCCGGGTTATTTGTCCTTTTCCTGTTCGAAGGAAGGATTTTGACCTGAACAGGTAGGCGAAGAACAATACTTAATTACGAGATGTTAAAATAGATTTCTTTGAAGAATTATGATTTTTATACTTATGATCTTTATATAAAAACGTAAATAAAAATTTTTACTTATTACTTTTTATGAACATCCACACAGGACGTAACATTTATATAACGTTTTTAAAACGTTTTCTGAAAATCTTGTGGTTATTCTGCGCAAGTTTGAAAAACGTTTTTAGAACGTGTTGTGCTATCAGGGATTCAATTGTAAGCAGAAAAAAATTTATTGTTATAAAAAACAATGTGCCGGAATTTAGAAACAATTAAATTTTATTCGTTGTAAATTAATTATTTCGGTATTTTTCAAAGGTGCATAATTATGTAGATAACTACTCAAGAAACAAAATAAGCTGTTGCACATTAAAACTAAATTAATAATAAAATATTCGAAACATTGTATGTCTATTTCATTAATGAACAATATCTGTCTTTGCAATTATATAATTTTCAGTTTCAAATTTTTGCCCACTTCATTAACTCTACAGCTTTAGCATCTATATATACTCCGTTATATCATTATATGATATATATACTAATATGCAAAATCTATATAACTTATTTGTTAAACAAAATGTGAACAATTTACGATTTAAAATTAAATCTATGACAAATAATCTATTTTCACGTAATGGTTTCTCTAGAATAAGTAATTTTTAATAGCAAGACTCAGGTAAAATATAAAAGTAGACGGAGCTGATACAAATTAACTGAAATATTAAGTAAAACATGAATAATATTAAATTTAAAGTGAAAATTAGTTAAGGAATTGACAGTTAATCAGTAATTGTATATAATTATGAATAAAAAATGTAAATATTTCTATTAGAATGTCCATTACATAAAATAGCTTATTTGTTTACAAGATTTTCCCGGTTGAAAATATCAGAGCAGATTTCCGTACTGAAATCCGCCCGGAATTCGGACTGAATTCCGCGGAGAAATCCATGCAGAAATCAGTCCAACAAATCCACCTGGAAATCTACGTGGAAATCTAGGTAAAAATCCAAGCCACGTCGCATCGCGTCTACAACTGCGTTGAAATCCGCGCAGATATCCGTAGGGAAATCCAAATGTTCAGTACGCCTTCATATATGTTCGGATTTCCGCACGGAAATCCATGCTGAAAACAGAATGGTGATTATTAGCTTACGCATTTAGACGGAAATTCGCGCAGAAATCCGCGCGGAAATCGAAGTGATCGGTACGCCTGCATACATGTCCGGATTTCCGCGCGGCAATCCACCTAGAAAACCGAGCAGTGGTTTCGCTTATGCAGGTGCACGGAAATCCACGCGGAAAATCGAAGTGATCAGTACGTCTACATATATATATCTCTGGATGTCCGCGCGGAAATCCACGCGAAAATCCATGTAGAAAACCGGGCGGTGGTATCGCTTATGCAGGTGCGCGGAAATCCACGCAGAAATCCGGACGGATACCTTAGCGATTATTACTTGTCTAGAATACGTCCGGATTTCCACATGGTAATCCACGCGAAAATCCATGTAGAAAACCGGGAGGGGTTTCGCTTATCCAGGTGCACGGAAATCCACGCAGAAATCCAGACGGATATCTAAGTGATTATTACTTGTCTAGAATACGTTCGGATTTCCACGTGTAAATCCACGCGAAAATCCATGCTGAAAACCGAGCGGGGTTTCGCTTATCCAGGTGCGCGGAAATCCACGCAGAAATCCGGACGGATGTCTAAGTGATTCCCGGTTGTAAATATTCACCTGGTTTTCACCTGAATTTCCACCTGAATTATCACCTGAATTTCCACCTAAATTTTACGTGAAATTCGTGTAAAATGTATGCGAAAACCACCCAAATTTTATGTGATTTATACCTGTATTTCACGTGTCAAAATTCTAAAAACGTCAGGTGAATTTCACGTGATTTTCACCCGATGCTCACGTGAACTTCACCGGAGATAAATTAAAGCTTCCTTCTTGTGACATCATTTTTTCAGGTGAATTTCACGTGATTTACATGTGAATCCACACGAATTTCACATTTATTTCACCTATATTCCGTAGTATTTTCGGGTGAATTTAACCTGAAATTCACGTGATTTTCACCCAATATTCACGTGAACTTCACCACAGATAAATTAAAGCTTCTTTCTCTTGTTATCGTTTTCTCAGGTGAATTTCACGTGATTTTCACCCAATATTCATGTGAACTTTATATAGACCCTATTGAAAGTATCCATCGGGATTTCCATATAGAAATATACATGGATTCCATATGGACACTCATATGGAAATCCACCTGAAAATCTGTTCCAAAACGTCATATGCAAATCTGTATGAAAATCCATGTGAAAATCCATATGAAAATCCATGTACAAATCTATGTAGAGATGCAATTAAAAATCTGCCCTGAACCTGGATTATTTATGGACATACTACTGCAGATACGATTTGAACTTCGCCGAGAACCATCATTGGAATATATATAAAAAAGGCTATATCGGTATTAGTATATATAACTAATGGATATGATACATACCTAGCTGCAACATTACAATAAGATATAAGATCACTGATGATATTTTGCTTAATGTGGAGAAAGAAGTAACGACGTTTAACGAGCCTCGTGCTCGCGCTACTCGACAACGACCCGTGATATCAAATTCACACGAGGCCGGAGCCGAGCGCCCCTACGTGTACTCGATTATTAGCAGCTACCATGAATAGTTGGGACGGGCGGTTAAACTCGGCGACAGCGCGAGAAGTCGACATCTTGGCGATGATGGTGCTCTTCAAAGAAACAGCTCAAATTTTTAAAATCGTTTATGCTTTGTAAGTTTACTGATAATTGTTATTTCACAAAATTTTTTCAGATTCTTTATTAAAAATCCTTAAAAATGAGCCCTACTAAAACAATATTGGCGAACAACCCTCTTTTGTAAAGAATTGTATATTTTTTAAATACCAATAGAAACCAATCATTTGTATTTCTGACAACCAGATGGATTTGAGATTTTAATGTTATTCATATATCTAATGTTATAGATCTTGTCAATAAGTTTCTCAAAGCAGAAAAAATACATTCAACATCTATTTTCAACAATATTTTCACCAGGCTTGTAAGTAAAAATATTCATCTTTATTTTCCTAAATTTTCAATGGGAGCCGGTTACACTGTTATTAAACTCTATATGTATTTTTCATATCTACTCGTAAGAAAATTTCATAAGTTATCGAGTGTTATGTGTGCCAAATGAAAAAGTATATTACTATAAAAAGTTTAAATCAAAGTAGTTGAAAGACAATTTAGCAATTGTGTATTCCGATGCCCAGACAAGAACTTCTTACTCAATTATTTTCAAATAAAATATGGTTTTCTTATTAAGTCTGCGCTTCATGTAATTTCATAAATTATGTAATTTACAATCTTATAAATCATTAAGATCCATAATTCAATTATTTATTTGTGACTTATTCACTGAATAGTTTATGAAATTTCATGAAGCGAGGGCTTAATAAGAACACCATATTATATTGGACTATTATTGAGTAAGAAGTTCGTGTCTGGGCATCGGAATATACAATTGTTAAATTGTCTTTCAACCACTTTGATTTAAACTTTTTTATAATAATATACTTTATCATTTGGGACACATAATACTGGATAACTTATGAAATTTTCTTTCCAGTAGATATGAAAAATACATATAGAATTTATTAACAGTGTAACCGGCTCCCATTGAAAATTTAGGAAAGTAAAGATGAATATTTTTACTTACAGGCCTGTTGAAAATATTGTTGGAAATAGATGTTTAATGTATTTTTCCTGCTTTGAGAAAACTTAGTGACAAGATCCATGCCATTAGATATATGAATAACATTAAGATCTCAAATCCGTCTGGTGGTCAGAAATACAAATGATTGGTTTCTATTGGTATTTAAAAAATATACAATTCTTTACAAAAGAGGGTTGTTCGCCAATAACTTACTTTCTACACATGTACGCGCGGCCGGCGGCAGTTATCGAACGTCGTCTAATAGACCGGTGCTCTCGCGTGCTTCAAGGGTTACGACGACGTAAGTTCGAACGTGAGAGTGTGGTGGTTACTGGTGGCTGCATCTACGTCGAGAAAGACCTTCTGCTGCTATCCACGCTGTCATCTCCGAGGTTGTGACGAGTGTTGTGCTGACGTTGCCGGTCGAGTAAGGTGTGATATTCGTGGTTATGTTTCCCACGTTTACATCTAGGTGAGATCAGTGCACCCACTTTTTCATTTATTTTTGCGTCTGTCTCGTGTTTCTTCATTTTCTTATGCTAGTTGTGCTACGAGTCATGGCAAATTCTTCTTCCTGATCCAGTGATCCCTGCTACAATGCACTTGATGCTAGAAAAGTCCTTTTTGCAAGTTTGTTGCCGTCTCCTCAACTGGTGAGTAACATTCCAATATTTAATAGTTAGCTAATGTTACTTCAAGCAATGTTTATTCTTCTATAGGGTTGACTGGGTGCGACTTATCTGTATATGCATTTCCAAGGATGACACTTGGTATAGTAAGTACTTTCCCAATGATTTATTGTTAAAAATAAAAGGTTTTTTATTAACATATTTATATTTATATTTATACTTATATTTATAAAATAACTTCACATATTAAAGAGTATTGACAGGTGCATGTGTTCGATTGACATTGTTTATTCTGTTTTGTATAATTTAATATTTATGGATCGCAAGTTTTCCACATATAAAAGTATAAATTATTGTTATATAATTATATAATATTTATACTTTACCATTGAAATACAGTTAACTGTTTGTAAAAGGCTATGTAATAAATATAATATTGTTTGAAATTTACTGCCGTTGTATTTAGAGTACAAGCTGTAAGCTATATTTTAATGATCAAGTAGCATTTAGTAATAATGTATGGATTTCTTCTAACAATGAAAGTTATATAACAATAACTTGTAATATTCTATATGTAGAATACTTGCAAAGCATAACTATAACTTTAACTTCAAAAAAAAAACAAAAAACAGAATGACTATTTACAGTTCCAAGACACGCACAACTAATATTCAATTTATATTGTTATGTTTCAGGTAGCAGTATGAAAGAACACTGACAGTTCATATGATTTTAGATCTGACACTATCACTGCTGTCCTTATAATACCACACTTATGTTTAACGAATAATAGGTGAACCATTATTATAAAAATTTTCTTGCCTGGCCTCGTATCTTATTATAGTAATTTCAACTTGACATATTTCAATTGGGAATGATTGTTCGATAATTATTTTTTAGTTATTTATAATAAGAACATTTAATTAGAGTTTATAAAATTCCTCATAATTTGTACGGTGTGTTTTAAATTGTTCGTATAAGTATGATTAAGGAAATTGTAAAAATTGGACAATAGATGAACTATATAGGATACGCTAGTTCATTCCAGCCTGGTGTTAGGCTGGAATAAACTAGCATATCCAATATAGTTTGTCGGATGTCCAATTTTTTCCATTTCCTACCTCATAATTTGGAGTTTACCTTCATAGCTTATAGTTTGCAAAAGGCTATGTCATAAGTATAATGTGTTTTAAATTTACTGCTGCATTTAGGTTACAAACTGTAAGCTATATTCTAATGATTAATTAGCATTTAGCAACAATGTATGGATTTCTTCTTTCGATGTAAGTTATATAACAGTAACTTAGAGGCACACGCATGTCAATAATCTTTAATATGTGAAGTTATTTTATAATTATATGTGAATTGGCCATAATAATATATGCTTTTTATTTTCTTGTACACGGAGAAAAATTTATTTGTAAACTTTACTCTTTTTATAAGAAAATTTATTATTTTTATAGTTTAGTACTGGGACACATTCGACATGTAGGATCTTTACTGTTATAAATAGTAATTTTTATAATTTTCATAGCAAATTTTATTTTTTAAAGAATAATTTTTACTACATTTGTAGCAAATTTTATTATCTGAAATAGTAATATTTATTATTTTTGCAGCAGTCATAAAAAGTACTATTTGAAATAGTAAAATTTGCTACAAAAATAATAAAAATTAATATTTAAAACAAGATAAATCCCCCATGTTGAGTATGTCCCAGCACTACTATAAAAATAATAAATTTTCTTATAAAGATTAAAGTTTAGAAATAAATTTTGCTCCGTGTAATGAATCAACTAATATTCAATCTGTTTTTGTTAGCAGTATGAAAGAATACTGACATTTCATATGACATTACATTATATAGTATAGGTATTTATAATGCATTTCACATGAAGTCAGCAGCTCAAAATTTTAAAAAATTTGTTTTTTATTTTAAGAATATAGTTATATTTATATTATGAATTATGATCCATTTGATAAAGCAGAATATTTTGCATGCGACAAAAGCTTTATTGAGTCCTTATTTAAGAGCTTTTCCAATAAGCCTCGAAGCATTGTTAGAAAACCCTGTTGAAAAGCATTCTATATTTTTTAAATATCAATAGAAACCAATAATTTGTATTTCTGACCACCAGACGGATTTGAGATCTTAATGTTATTCATATATCTAATGGCATGGATCTTGTCACTAAGTTTTCTCAAAGCAGGAAAAATACATTAAACATCTATTTCCAACAATATTTTCAACAGGCCTGTAAGTAAAAATATTCATCTTTACTTTCCTAAATTTTCAATGGGAGCCGGTTACACTGTTAATAAATTCTATATGTATTTTTCATATCTACTGGAAAGAAAATTTCATAAGTTATCCAGTATTATGTGTCCCAAATGATAAAGTATATTATTATAAAAAAGTTTAAATCAAAGTGGTTGAAAGACAATTTAACAATTGTATATTCCGATGCCCAGACACGAACTTCTTACTCAATAATAGTCCAATATAATATGGTGTTCTTATTAAGCCCTCGCTTCATGAAATTTCATAAACTATTCAGTGAATAAGTCACAAATAAATAATTGAATTATGGATCTTAATGATTTATAAGATTGTAAATTACATAATTTATGAAATTACATGAAGCGCAGACTTAATAAGAAAACCATATTTTATTTGAAAATAATTGAGTAAGAAGTTCTTGTCTGGGCATCGGAATACACAATTGCTAAATTGTCTTTCAACTACTTTTTGATTTAAACTTTTTATAGTAATATACTTTTTCATTTGGCACACATAACACTCGATAACTTATGAAATTTTCTTACGAGTAGATATGAAAAATACATATAGAGTTTAATAACAGTGTAACCGGCTCCCATTGAAAATTTAGGAAAATAAAGATGAATATTTTTACTTACAAGCCTGGTGAAAATATTGTTGAAAATAGATGTTGAATGTATTTTTTCTGCTTTGAGAAACTTATTGACAAGATCTATAACATTAGATATATGAATAACATTAAAATCTCAAATCCATCTGGTTGTCAGAAATACAAATGATTGGTTTCTATTGGTATTTAAAAATATACAATTCTTTACAAAAGAGGGTTGTTCGCCAATATTGTTTTAGTAGGGCTCATTTTTAAGGATTTTTAATAAAGAATCTGAAAAAATTTTGTGAAATAACAATTATCAGTAAACTTACAAAGCATAAACGATTTTAAAAATTTGAGCTGTTTCTTTGAAGAGCACCATCATCGCCAAGATGTCGACTTCTCGCGCTGTCGCCGAGTTTAACCGCCCGTCCCAACTATTCATGGTAGCTGCTAATAATCGAGTACACGTAGGGGCGCTCGGCTCCGGCCTCGTGTGAATTTGATATCACGGGTCGTTGTCGAGTAGCGCGAGCACGAGGCTCGTTAAACGTCGTTACTTCTTTCTCCACATTAAGCAAAATATCATCAGTGATCTTATATCTTATTGTAATGTTGCAGCTAGGTATGTATCATATCCATTAGTTATATATACTAATACCGATATAGCCTTTTTTATATATATTCCAATGATGGTTCTCGGCGAAGTTCAAATCGTATCTGCAGTAGTATGTCCATAAATAATCCAGGTTCAGGGCAGATTTTTAATTGCATCTCTACATAGATTTGTACATGGATTTTCATATGGATTTTCACATGGATTTTCATACAGATTTGCATATGACGTTTTGGAACAGATTTTCAGGTGGATTTCCATATGAGTGTCCATATGGAATCCATGTATATTTCTATATGGAAATCCCGATGGATACTTTCAATAGGGTCTATATAAAGTTCACATGAATATTGGGTGAAAATCACGTGAAATTCACCTGAGAAAACGATAACAAGAGAAAGAAGCTTTAATTTATCTGTGGTGAAGTTCACGTGAATATTGGGTGAAAATCACGTGAATTTCAGGTTAAATTCACCCGAAAATACTACGGAATATAGGTGAAATAAATGTGAAATTCGTGTGGATTCACATGTAAATCACGTGAAATTCACCTGAAAAAACGATGTCACAAGAAGGAAGCTTTAATTTATCTCCGGTGAAGTTCACGTGAGCATAGGGTGAAAATCACGTGAAATTCACCTGACGTTTTTAGAATTTTGACACGTGAAATACAGGTATAAATCACATAAAATTTGGGTGGTTTTCGCATACATTTTACACGAATTTCACGTAAAATTTAGGTGGAAATTCAGGTGATAATTCAGGTGGAAATTCAGGTGAAAACCAGGTGAATATTTACAACCGGGAATCACTTAGACATCCGTCCGGATTTCTGCGTGGATTTCCGCGCACCTGGATAAGCGAAACCCCGCTCGGTTTTCAGCATGGATTTTCGCGTGGATTTACACGTGGAAATCCGAACGTATTCTAGACAAGTAATAATCACTTAGATATCCGTCTGGATTTCTGCGTGGATTTCCGTGCATCTGGATAAGCGAAACCCCCTCCCGGTTTTCTACATGGATTTTCGCGTGGATTACCATGTGGAAATCCGGACGTATTCTAGACAAGTAATAATCGCTAAGGTATCCGTCCGGATTTCTGCGTGGATTTCCGCGCACCTGCATAAGCGATACCACCGCCCGGTTTTCTACATGGATTTTCGCGTGGATTTCCGCGCGGACATCCAGAGATATATATATGTAGACGTACTGATCACTTCGATTTTCCGCGTGGATTTCCGTGCACCTGCATAAGCGAAACCACTGCTCGGTTTTCTAGGTGGATTGCCGCGCGGAAATCCGGACATGTATGCAGGCGTACCGATCACTTCGATTTCCGCGCGGATTTCTGCGCGAATTTCCGTCTAAATGCGTAAGCTAATAATCACCATTCTGTTTTCAGCATGGATTTCCGTGCGGAAATCCGAACATATATGAAGGCGTACTGAACATTTGGATTTCCCTACGGATATCTGCGCGGATTTCAACGCAGTTGTAGACGCGATGCGACGTGGCTTGGATTTTTACCTAGATTTCCACGTAGATTTCCAGGTGGATTTGTTGGACTGATTTCTGCATGGATTTCTCCGCGGAATTCAGTCCGAATTCCGGGCGGATTTCAGTACGGAAATCTGCTCTGATATTTTCAACCGGGTTACGATAAACTAACTTAATTTGAACGGGGAATAAAGTTCAGATATGTTTATTAGATATATCTAGTATAATAGATTATTTATTAATTGCTAAATTGGTACATCTATATAGGAATGATACTTACAAACGCAGCCGTTAGACGGCGCACTCGTCGCTTACCTAGCAGGTATAAAGGATGGCCAGCGTGGTATACAAGCAACGGTTCGGCTAGCTGGAAGTCAGTTTAGCGCATGACACAGAGCAAGAGACATCGCGCTTCCAAGTACGCCGCATATATTTAAAATGACAATTCCAATTAAAAGGATGGCGGGCGATCACCCCGAGGCTCCTACACCCAAAAAACCTAAGGATGCTGCAGTCAAAATCGGTTCCGAGAAGGAAGAACGGAACAATCGATTGCAGGCCGTCGCTGCTATCGTTAGGCAAACGGCGGCCAATGCTCTTCCAGTCCGCACCATTAAATTACTCGATGACGCTGAAGTTCGTCAGCTAGTCGGCAGGAAACGGTATCGGTTGCCACGGCAGAAAAAGATAAACCCTGCAGCTCCAGCACCAACATCTGTCAATCCAGCGGCGCACAGGAAACAGAACGTGAGGGAGAATAGAGTGGGCACCTTACCACCGAACAACTACTACTCCCAGCACAATAGTAGCGGCCACTCGTCAATCGCACGCACGGCCCTCGAGAAGAAGAGCCAGTACAATAACAGGCCAGCCGCAGCACGACCGGATTACGGGGGCTTCTCCAACGCGGTGGACGCCATCTCGGTGCTGCCACGGACCACGCGATGCTCACTGTCTGGACGCCAAATGACCGAGAAGGAAGACCATGCCCCCAGAATCGCGAGTGCCCGACGATACCCCTCACTGGAGGACGACCTTGAGCTGACATCGTCCTCGTCGTCGTCCGACTCGAGAAGCTCGAGCTCCGACTCGGACAGCTCGAGCAGCTCGGAATTGGAGGACGAGAAGCCGGAGCCAGTTGATATACCTACACCGGCGGCGTGGCTCAAGCTGCCTGAAGAAGCAGTCGAGCAGCTAGTGCCAAACGAGGAGCCGGTGGAAAACTCAACAATGAGCTTGACTTCGAGCAGCTCGGGTTCTAGCTCCAGCTCGAGTTCCGAATCAGATTCGAGCTCCAGCTCGAGTTCTGAATCGGATTCGGAAAGTTTGGCGTCGAGCTCGGACTCGAAGGATGAAATCTGCTCGAGGTTGGACTCCAGCTTGGAATCACCGCCGCTCACCGCAAACAAGAAGCTGGCGCTGCGGCTGATATTCGCTCATCGTCGCGGTGGTCCCACGCCGCGCATCCTTGATCTGAACACGCGGCTCACCGCCGTCAGCTGCAATCCTAGGTGAAGCCATGCCTTTGACGTTGACAATGACATATTCGGTGGTTTCGCAGCTAAGAAACATTGCAATGTCGTCAACTGAGTGTAAGTTAGAAAATAGTTGACTGTAAAAACTGTTCTCGCAGTGTGTAAGATCTATTGAACATTTACTGTATGAACATATATTTTAATCTGTGTTAATATAATGATAAATAAATTTATATAATACTGTATTTTTAGTTAAATTGATTTAACTCCCATGTTTACCTCAAATCATCTTCTTGCCTGAAAGACAGCGCCACGCGGACTGATTCGCTTTTTCCTTCAATTCACTATTCGTCGACGACCGAGCTGAATGAACTCGATTTTCAAGCTAATCTAGATCGATTTTTCTTTGAGTGTAGTCAAGTCTCTGACAGCACCACGCGACTTCTCATGGCGTTCATTCGCTCGGCGCCGCGTAGACCCTACAGCCCGTTCGTTCTCTCTCTCTCTCTCTCCGTTTAGTTCGGACGCTGCACTAAAAAAAATTTGGCACTCCAGCTGATCCGATGAGTACAGACGCTGTGCCAAAAATAGGGTCAAATGTTGTACCGCGATTCGGTACACTGCCTGTCACATACTGGGACAGCTCCTCTCTGGAAACGCACCGTGGATGCCGCCTGCCGTATAACCTCTGAACATTCGGGACAAACGATGTGCCAAAAGTGGGAGATCACGCACGCAGCGAAGGGGGAGCTGACGAACTGTGATGGAAGCAAATGCCGTGCCAAATTTATTTCAGTGTGGGTACCATCCCGTATGCAGTAATCATTCGCGGGGTAGAAATTGTTGTCTTTTACGTATTTTGGCATGCAGAATCCGAATCTGGAGGTCTTTCTTCGGTAAAACTGGTACAATCTTATTTAAACAACGATTATTTAATCAAATAATGAAATAATAGTTTTTTCCATTCACGTATTTTTTTCTGAAAATTTACGCTATTTTGAGAAGAAAAGGTCCTTTCGTCTACATTCGTTAAATGCAAATTGACAAAGTTATGGTTTTTTGAAATTGCCATTTTTCCATTTTCAAACAACTTTAGCCAGTTGTATACCCGCCCAAAAATGATTTCGTGGCCCACATATTTGCAACAGTATGAGCAATATATTGGCAATATATGCGCCACACTACCCACATTAGTGCAGTATATGGGCAATATTGGGCTCCGGCGCCTAAGACGAATATTGGCCATACTGTTTGCCATATCATGTCCACGTTAGTCCCATATTTTTTTTTCTAAAGTGTGGGATACATATAAGTATTATGTGGGAAAACTATGGCCCATATTCGGCTGAGGCACCGGAGCCACATATGGCCCATACATTGCCCATAAATTTTTTTTTACGCGGGTAATCAATCCAAATGAATCTTTTTCAAAAATTCAAATTCGTATGTCATCAGAGGTCATGATTAACTATATGTTTTATTAATGGACATTTATGCCAATTAAAACACGATTTAACTACAAAATTTTGTATCATTTTATTACAATTTTACTTCCATAATTATTCAATATTCTAATTTTTTCGTTTTTTAGCTTGGGAAGCGGGTGAAACACATTTTTTGTTCAAAATTTTAGTGACAAACTATTTTTGGAGTCAGAAGGTAAAGTTTTTTTAGGTTTAGCGAATGGAAATTAAAAAATGAAAGTTTTTCTCTATACCCTAGTGTGTATACCGCTTTAGCTCAGGATGTAATCTATCGATTTTTTCCAAACAGGTCTCACTGTCATTGGGAGAGCCTTATAATTTCGCCAGAGCAAAATTTGTTAACCTCATTAAAACTGAAATTCGAGGTATAAAAATGATTTCCCCCCCTCTTCCAGAATCGATTTTAGGCACTTTCCACAATGTATGTATGTCTGTATGTTCGTATGTAATCAAGTTACCTGATTATCTTAATAAATTTTTGATAAATTTCATCGGGATTGCCGAAAAATACCCCTCTAATTATATATAACCGGCAGTCCCTTAACGAGAAATATCGATGGAAAACTTTAAATATACGAGCACAAAGAAAAATATTAAAAATCGATTTTTAAGCGTAATGTCTAGAAAAATTAATTTTAAGTTAATATCTACAGATCTATCTGCTAAAACTAAACAAAAGACAACTTTTTTCTGTTGGACATTTTTTGCTAGGAATAATATTTGCCAAGATAACTGCGAAAAACGGCAAAAAAGGTAAAAAATGGACGATTTTTGACCATAACTTGACAGGATTTGATTTTACACAAAAGTTGTAGATAATATTTAAACAAAACTTTTCCTCCATTTAACATTTTTATGTACACTCAATTCCTGACGATCTAAACCTATAAACACAATTTTTAACGTCTCAATACACCTTATATAGCCAATTTTCGCTTATTTAACAGAATTCGATTTGATATAAATATTACATACAGTATCTATAAATAAGATCGGAAAAATCAATATAACATTTCAAAGATGATATAATTATAAAAATATAATAATAAGATACAAAATTACGTTTGATTACAATGTTAAATAAACGCTACACTAGATTGAACGCATAATTTAAAAAACGAAATATCTACTTTTCATTTTTTAGAAAATAGCAAATATGCAAACTAAAACATTGTTATGTTGTATATTATGCGCTTTTTTAATATATATAAATTCCAAATTATGGAATAATATCTTAGAATGGTTTATATACGAATAGTCTTAGACCATTACAAAATCTATAAAATAGAATCATTAAAATTATATACAAAAATACTTTTAATATTAAACAATCGTATTGTTAAGAACATAGTATTATATAAGTAAATATTAAAGTAATATCATATTTAAAAACAAAAAAATTTTGCGTAATGTATGTGCTATAGATTTTGTAACATGACAAATTTCCATACATAAGGAATGTAATATATTCTAGCTGGCAGTCTTACAGTGTGGTATGGAAATCTATTAGAAGGGCAAGTCTCACTGGGCAGTCCGAGAAATACATAATGATGTATGTTGATACAACAGACCCCCTGATGTGAGTTCTTACACGGAGAGAAAACTTGAATAAATATAACCTTATTTTCATCCGTAAAGGTTATGTGCATGTAGCCAATCACCAATGCCGGACTCTTAGGCCATTTTGCCTGAGTCCTCCATAAACGTAAACATCACAGTCGCATGTTTTTTTGAGGTTAGGAGATGCAAACATCATTTGCACGCAAATAAATAAACTTTAATCTTACCAATAATAATTTCCTACCCATGTGACCTTTAACCACACACACGCAGCACTTTTATGATATCCCTCAGTTCTTAATTAGTAATACTAAATACTACAATTACTAGTATTACTAATACTAAATAGTGCCTATCTTCTCACATCTATGATACTGACACACGAAGATCACTGATAGAGCTGCAGTAACAGCAATGTGGGGCTGGACTGCCCAGGCTGGCGCTACATAAGGGACATCCATTTGGCAATGATTATCGAACGGTACACTGTTGTTAACACTTATTTTTAAATACTTATATCTTATTCATGCGAAAAAGTATTCAACTCTATAAAATAATATATTGTTCTATTGAAGATTAATTGCATTTAAGTTGTTATATTTACTGAAAATTTAAGATTTTAAACGAATTAATGAATCTAATTTTCGGACTTATGCAGGTGTGCGCATGCACAGGGAAAAGGTTGGCCAATAACACACTACACTCACTAATTGTCTTAGCGAAGACGATGCAGTGTAAGCTCTGGAGATGATTGTAATATGTACTTTTCATACCAAACAAGTTTAATCACTCTTATCGCTTCGCGAATGACTACGTGTTATTTCCAAATATGAAAAATATTTTTTACAGAAACTTGAGTAACTTCGGTGCGGGCAGTTCGGGGCAGCTGTTTTTTTTTAACTATTCGATATGCGTTTCCCTAACAAAAAAAAAGCTTTACCGAGCGCGTGGGCGAGCGAAGATACCTTTTATTTTCATAAATTTATTATAAAAATAACTTGAAATTAGTATCTTTTTAGGATTATCATTTATATAGTATATTCTGAATATATTCGGCATGAGTAACCCATATAATAGTAGATTATAGTTTACATTTCAATGTCTAAAAATTTATTTAGTCAATATTTAATAAATAAATTTTTACACGTCATTGAAATTTATACTAATAATTAAAAATTCGAAATTTTCAAAAAATGCAAATTTTATTTAGTTTCATAGGTCTGCTTACAAGTTGTTTAAGAATATCATTGTAAACTATGAGTGATTATTGGTTTATTGCCACATATAAAACAAAAATATACTATAATTAAAAGATTTTCTTAAAGTTAAAAAAATTGTATTTTGGCTAGCTTTTTGGCAAAATAGACCACTATGCGTTGCTTCGCTCGGGTGAAAAACTCACTTTCGTTCGAGAATCATTTTTCCCACACTGGTATCGAAATGTGCGTAGAATTTAACCGCATCGAAAAAAACTTGAAACATCGCACCTTCTTGAAGAAAGTAAATTTTTATTGGAGTCCAATGTTTCAGTAAACGATCAAGAACGTTTAATAAACTAAGCCAACGAACAGCAATGTGCCTCAAAACTTATTGTTATTGCTCTTGAGCGAATTCAAAGCATTCCTTTGAAAATTCTGTGAAGACTTTTAAAATGAATACTTCAATGTCAAAACTTAATAATTTTAGTGCTTTCTCTGTCGTGTTATGTACAATGTGGCAATTACAATTTATTAACTGCGGATTTCTTTCAGTTTTTATAAACTGAGCATTTTACTCCGTAATTCACCGAAGCGTTATCAGCCATGTAACTAATTATTTGTTTTGGATCTAGGCCCAATTTTTTTATTGCATCAATTATTGTATTCTTAATACTTTCTGAGAATTTGTCTGGTTCTTCATAAAAGTCCAGTATACGATCCTCCACACCTACTTATTAAAGTGATTATAAATTTATGAATGAATAAACAAATTTTTTTAATTCACTGTTACCTTCTCAGGTGAAATATCTGACAGTTAAAGGGAAAAATTTTCTGTTTCCTTTGTTGGATGCATCGCTTGCAATCGAAAAAGGTAAATTTTCCTTTGATAAACTTTTCACAATTTTTTGCACGGAATATGGAGACAATACGTTAAACACTATCTGCGTCATTTTAGTCCTTCCTAATTGAATTTTCGGAGCTACTTCTGGATCGGAATAAAATTATTTATCTAACTTAGCACCTATAAACATATTTTTTCTTATTAGAAAACTTACGTAAATTAAAAATCTGCTTCTTCTGAAAAAAAACAGTAAAAATCATAAAACAATTCTTGAAATTGAAATTTGGTACTATAACTTTATAAATTCAATGTTATCTCTACTTTTTCTGCACAAAATAGTCCACTTATTTAGGTACTGCATTCAAAAGAACATAAACAATAAGCTCATAGCACCAAAACAAAAAAACCACTGCCAATTCTTTGGCACTTAGCTTCCTCAAAACAATTTATCGATTCCTTCCATTAAATTGAAATTATAATAATAAATTTTTCACAAAAAAAAATAAAAAATTTTCTAAATTAAATTATCTCAAATTTATGACTTTTAAAAAATACATTTTCATATTAATAGAATATTTTTGTAAGATTATATTAATATAATTTTTTAATTTTATCTTATTGAAGAAGAAACTATTTGTTATTAATAATTGATGATTTCCAAATTGACTTTTTTACAATTGCCCAGCACTTAGTTTATCTGAATATAGTGTACAGCATTTATGATTAATACTATTTTACTCAAATTTTACGTGCAAAAATAATGTTATTACAGTTACCATAAATTAAGCTCAAGTTATTTTGATCTAATTTTATTCTAATATTAATACATTTATATTTGCCAAATTTCAATACGATTGGTTGACTTTTACTCCTGTTATCGTGTCCAAAAGAAGAAAGCACTTTTTTCCAAAAATTTTTCTTTCTCGAAAACAAATGAAGATAATCACTTCAAATTTGAACCAAATATAATCCTCAATGAGTATTATAAATGGTTAAAATTTTAGGTCAATAAATCAACAATTTTCTGAGAAAACACAATTAGAAAATTAAAAAAAAAATTTTAACCTCAAATATCTTTTTATTAATTTACTAATTTTTTTTCAGCAATGAACTCGGTTCGAAGATATAAGAAAGCAGTCTATGTGCCAAATTTCAAGACGATTGTTTGACTTTTACTCCTTTTATCGTGTCCGAAAGAAAAAAAATTCACTTCTATTCAAAAATATTTTTTCTACGAATAAAATGAAGATAATCATTCTAAATTTTAACAAAATATAGTCTTCAATGAGGGGGTTATAAGTGATTAAAATTTTAGGTCGATAAATCACCAATTCTCTGAAAAAACGCAATTCGGAAATTAAAAAAATTTTTAGCCTCAAATATCTTTAATCATAATTGATCGATTTTTTTTGGCAACAAACTCGGTTCGAAGATATAAAAAAAAAAAAAATCAGTCTCTGTGCCAAATTTCAAGACGATTGGTTGACTTTTACTCCCGTTAACGTATCCGCAAGAAAATTCCCTTGTTTTCAATAATATTTTATTTCTTTGAAACAAATGAAGATAATCACTTGGATTTTTTACCAAATATAGTCTTCAATGAGTGTTATAAGTGGTTAAAATTTTAGGTCGATAAATCAACAATCCTCTGAAAAAACGCAATTCGAAAATTGAAAAGAAAAATTTTTAACCTCAAATATCTTTAATCGTAATTGACCGATTTTTTTGGGCAACGAACTCGGTTCGAAGATATAAAAAAGCTATCTCTGTGCCGAATTTCAAGACGATTGGTTGATTTTTACTCCTGTTATCGCGTCTGAAAGAAAATTCCCTTGTTTTTAAAAATATTTTTTTTCTCTGAAACAAATGAAGATAATCACTTGAAATTTTAACCAAATATAGTCTTCAATGAGTGTTATAAGTGGTTAAAATTTTAAGTCGATAAATCAACAATCCTTTGAAAAAACGCAATTCGAAAATTAAAAAGAAAAATTTTTAACCTCAAATATCTTTAATCGTAATTGACCGATTTTTTTGGGCAACGAACTCGGTTCGAAGATATAAAAAAGCTATCTCTGTGCCAAATTTCAAGACGATTGGTTGATTTTTACTCCTGTTATCGCGTCCGAAAAAAAATGCAATTTTTTTCAAAAATATTTTTTTTCTCGAAAAGAAATGAAGATAATCACTTGAAATTTTAACCAAACATAGTCTTCAATGATTGTTATAAGTGGTTAAAATTTCAAGTCGATAACTAAAATATTTTTTGAGAAATTAATTTATGAAATATAAAAATGTTTTCCTTAATAACAAATGACAGAGTAAAGATAATTCAACTTTTAAAAAAAGAAATTGTAGGTAATTTCAAATCCTTTCACAAACAGTTTACTATATTATGTAATAATGACTGTATGATATGAAAAAATCAAAAAAACTGAAAATTCAAAATCATTTTTTGGTTATAAAACAAAAGAAAAACGATAAAATGAAAAAATAGGTTAAGCTATCTCTATTCTATGTCCAAACGAAGAGAATAAGCCCTCATAGATGAAAATCGGTCAATTCGTTCAAAAGTTATAGCCGGTACACACACACACACACACACACACACACACACACACACACACACATACATACAGACACGAAAATTTTTGTTCTCAAAAACATCGGATATTGGTGCCAAAAGTCTTAAAAAATGTTTTTAAACATTTTTTGTTCCAAAAATTTTTTTCACCATTACAAAGCTTCCTCTTTGAGGAAGCAAAACACGTAACATAATAGAATTCATCTTAAAAATAGTTTTCAAAAGTAGTCTTTGCACTGTGAAAAAACATATACTGACTCCTTAATAAAAAATTCATTGTACATATTTATTAAATACATACAAAATAATTATTTAAATATAAATCATGTTTATTAATATTTATAACAATGATTATAATGTAGATAATTTGAATGCATCTACATATTTTCATAGTACACATTCAAATTATCCATAATCCGTTGGAAAAAGTGGGTTTCGATAAAAAATATCTCTTTTCATACACTTCTCGTAAGCGCCATCGCAAAAAATTTCGTATCTCAGTTTTAATTCGCGCTTCAGTTTCCGCCGTTATAATTGAAAATTAGAAAAAAATGATTACCTTTACAATATAAAATCTGTAGGCATCCTCCTGTTCTATTTATCCTTCCCAACCCAGTTCTAAACATGTATTTTTTTAGCTCATCTGGGATGGTCAGGGGGGGGGTAAACATCTTAATAGGCGATTTCCAATGCTGAAGAGACTGATTTTTAATTTAAGTAAGTTTTCTGCAGCATCTGGAGCAGAATCTTGGGTGAAATTTTGGCGTGAGATTTTACCTGAGATCTCACCTGAGAAGTCACCTGATGTTTCACCTGAGATTTTTCAGTAGGGAAAAGTTCGAGGAACACCTCAAAAAGCACGAGATAATGAGGAGACTGTGAGCGCCGTACAATCCGGAGTAGAATGAGGTCGTGGAGAGGTGAAATTAGTTTCTGATGGAAAAGACAAGATGCCTCCTACTAAAATATGCACTACCAGTGTCATTCTAGGCATAGATCGTCAACGCGGCGAATTATATACCGTCGAGTGGGAAGAAAAAGGTTCTATTACGGTGAAGCGCGTGAAAAGGTTCTTATATTTCAGACGAGCACGTAAGAAGATTCCATCTCGGAGTAGCGTATGAAAAGATCCTATCTCCGCTGGACGCGTGAGAAGATTCCATCTTGCTGCTATAAGAGATACGAGATGGTACCTTCTTACGCGCTCATCTGGAATAGGACCTTTTCACATGCTTCGCTGAGATGGAACCTTTTTACGCGCTCAGATGCGATAGGACCTTTTCCCGCGCTTCGCCTAGATGGAACCTTCTTACGTGCTCGTCTAAAATAGAACCTTTCCACGTGCTTCGTCGTGATAGAACCTTTTTCTTCCGACCCGACGATACACAACAGATGTCCGTCAAGGCGACTAGACGGAAAGAGGTTTGGACCAGAAAGTCACCGACCTCAGACGCTATTTTAATTATAGCAATGAATTTTTACAGATCGATGGATGCATACAGTAAATGGTAAAAAGATACCTAGATTAGAAACTCATATCAATTGATAAACAACTTAAAATAGTAATTAAGGGAGCGAATACTTGGAAACCTACACAAGAGAATTATAACAGCTGTTTATATATATTTATGTAGAGAACGACATCCACACCCACTCCCTTGGCACAGTTAAAAAGGAGGGCTTAGGGGAAAAGCCCCCAGGGGAATCCTTGTAGCACGGAGGAAAAACCTCGAAACTACACAGCCAACCGCCAGGCCGTTCCAGCAAGCAACTGCAGCTCGTGAAAAATAAGGTGTCTTCACACATGATATCCAAAACCACCTAGATCAGCACACTTTCAACGTTAAGCTTTTAGCAAACTATTTAAATTCTTTAGTGATGAAAATACTTCTTCAAAATTTATAAAAAATTTAACAGAATCATACAAATTTTATAGCATCTATAAAATGTTCATCATAACCAATTTTGCTTAAGTTGTGAGCTAGGAATTTTCTCAAATTCGAAATATTAGTCTTCCTAAATTATTTATAAAAGTTATTACAACTTCACAAACTCATTAATTTGAAAACGAATAGCATGACATTTTTATTCATCACACTAACAACCATAAAAAATATCAACAAAGGTATAAGCCACTTATACTTAGAGAATAGACTACAGATGGGTAAACCAAAATCAATAAAAGTTTATATAACGTTTATTTTTACATTTTCATACATTTTTACAGTTAAAAAAACGTACAAATGTTTGAAAAAATTTATTTATAAAATATTTAAATATACAAGTTAAAAATGTATATTATTACAAATGCTGTAAATAATTCATAAGTTTTTGAAAATAAATTTAAAATAAAATACTTATTGTTTACAACTAAAAATAGTTTTAATTTATGTTTTTGATCTACTAATACAATGTAAGTAAATCAACTTCTACAAATTGTTAATTATATACATATATTTGAATTTGACAATTATTTATGAATTATTAAATATTTGAATGATCTTTTCGTAAAGATATTTAAAAACCATATTGACTTGAATGGCAATACAAATTTATATTTGTCTTACAGAAAAATTTTTACAGAAATAAAGACACAATTATGTTTCCATTCACAATTATTTTTCCATCAACAATATTTTTCTGATAAAGTAAGTCACATTGTGTCTACTAATAACTACAACATCAAATTTACATTAATATCAATTTTATTTTACAAATCGAGTAATAAAATCTATTTTTAAATCCACGACATTGACAGATAATCACAAATGGGTGTCAATATCTATGTACTACATTTAAATATAAAATCTCATTATTTCATGGTCTATTTTATACATTTGTTTTTATACTAATCATTTTATTCTTTTAGACACGACCGCTCCTCGATAGACCCTTCTATTTTCACCAGAGTAAAAATTGTAACCGCCCAAAAACTAACAATTAACTGTATAAAAACGCCAGAATTAGTTCATTTTATGCGTTTTCTATGATGTATGTATGTATATTCGTATGTAATCAGATTTATGGATTATCTCAACGAAATTCCGACGGATTCAAACGAATTTTGGGCCAAATACTCGTCTAATTATAAGTACCAGATAGTACTATATTGAGCCGTATCCATCGGAAAATAAAAACGCCAGAGCAATGAAAAGTTGTAAAAACACTGATTTTTAAGCTTAATGGATTGAAAATTAATTTTTAGTATAAATCTAGCACATGCTTCTGATAAAACTAATTAAAACACGTCTTTTTTACATTGAACATTTTCTTCTTCGAACAATATTTGTAAACGCGATAGTGATATAATCGACAAAATAATCGATTTTCCCTCATTACTTGACAGGATTTGATTTTATACAAAAATGTTAAATGTAAAGGTTACAGATAATATTAAACCAAAGTTATACAATCAATGACTTTTTCGCTTGGTAGTGTTTTCAAACTTTCTCTTATCGCTAACTCGAAGCAGTCATCATGATTCTCTACATCTCTTTTTTCCATAGATTTTACCAATGTATCTGCTGCTTCGATTATTTTTTCTTCAACAAAATCAATTTTAGCTTCCTTTTTCATAGCAAATTTGTCAACAGAAGGAGTTCGAGGTGTGTTTTGTTCTGTGTTAGATACTAAGAACTTATTAAAATTGTTCACTGGGCTTTCATTTTTTCTTTTTAAATTATTCTCAGTATTCTGTTTTGTAGAATTTTTGTGTGAAGATAACAGCTCCGCAAATGAAAGTTCTGATTCATCTTTATTTGTGGATTCAAAATCATTAGTTTTATCAGATTGAGAATAGTTTTCTAAAAATCTCACAGATTTGTATAAATAAAATTGTTTATTATTTTTAGAGCAAGCTCTTTTTGAAAGATTTTCTAATAGAATTCCAACGGTTCTTAACATCTTCCACTGAAAATAAAATGAGTGCTCAAAATCGTTATAATTTTTTTAATTTATATAAACTGAATATTTTTTTTATACATACATGATAATTCCAAAGAATAATTCTCATTTAAAACATAGCAATATGCTTATAAAGCTTGTCTTTCATCTCCGGTTTCCAAAAATCAGGATTTTTCCTATCATATAAACTTGGATATTTTTCTACTAATGATATCAACAGCTTATCTTGTGTTGAATACATAATAATTTAAAAAGATTAGAGTAGTGTAGACAAATTTTCAAATTCTTATTTAACAAATGAACATCACTATCACGTTATGTATACGTATATGTGTATAAACGCGTCGGTATTGCTCGACACAATTTGTATAATGAAATTGTCTTGTTGAATAAATTGATATATTGTCTTGTTGAAATTAAATTAGATTAGATATATCTAATTATTTAGATCAGTATACATTAATTGATAAATAATGGAGGATCAAATTATAGAATTAATAATAAGTATGGTTAATCAAGAACCGATAGTCTTCGATAAATGTAATTCAGATTATGTGCGAAGTGATTTGAAAAATGAAGTATATGATCAAATTTCTCAAGCAATATTTATGGTATTTGAAAAGCCTTTCACAGGTATAGTATTTTCATATATTTAATAGCTTGGTAGAAATTAAAAAAAAACAGCTATTCTTTTTATCAAGTGACTATATTCTTTTTTAATTGACAGTTTTGTAGCTAGAACTCCTAGTAGAAATGTTAACCATAAGTTAGCCATTTTTCAGTTAACTTTATGGCTCCAAACGCACATTGCTTGTATTTCATAATTATGTACCAATTCAAAGTGAATTATAGTATTTACACTTCATCAAATATGTATTTTAAGTACTTATAGAACTTTTTGATGAATTATATTACTTTTGCATTATGATTTTTGCTAAAAATGCTTCCATTTAATTAAGACATTTGCTATAAAATATAGTTAATTTTCTACCAGGGACCTGGCTACTTTATTTTTTATTTCTACTATATCTATTTTTAATTACCATACAATGAAACTCTTTTCTACCACAGTAAAAGAAATAAAAAGTAAAGTGGACAGTCTAAAAACAAGGTTTGCGGAAGAATACAGAAAAATAAATGGTTACGTAGCATCAGGATCAAGGGCAGAAACGTCAACGAAATGGAAATTTTACGATTCATTGCTGTTTTTGGAACGGCACATACAGCATTCGGACATGATGACATCTATGCAGTCGAATGCTACGCCATTAACTAAATGCAATAACTCTTTTGATGCAGAAGCCTCACAGGATGAGACAAAGTTTAAAAAGAGGAGAACAAATAATGATGATAATTTACAAGATCTTCTAAAACAGAAAAACGAACTGTATGTGTCATCACAAAAATTTAAAGATGCATGTATAAAAGAACAAAATGATATGCATGCAAGCAACAATTATATGCCATTGATAAAAGATGCATTGAAACATATAAGTTACAATAATAAATTTCAATGCATCAGTGAAATAATTAATTTCATATTAGCTTATAAAAACAAAAACTGTATGTAATTGTTACTCTTTGACATTCACACAGTAATTTTAGGATTATTATTATTTATTTTTTAGAAATTACAATAGAAAAAAAATATTCAACATTGCACTCGCACTAAAAGACAGGGAAACAAATTCAATAAATAACAGCACTTTTCATTCTATCAGCTCAAAGTACCCATTCCAGTCTTACAATTTAAATATGCAAATGGAATTTGCCATGAATCACTTAGTTTGCAAGGAAAGATATTTAAAAATTTTTATGACAACAATCCATTTCAAGCCAATTCATCTTTTCAAAAACATGTGCTGGTGGCTATTTTACATCAACGGAAATGTTATAATAGTTGATACATATGAAAATTTAGATTGTGAAAAGTATACCATGTACATGGACTACGCATTTATTTTAATCAGAGTGAAATACTCAAAGTCAGAGTATCCAGTAGTTATCTTGATTCAAGACAATGATGAGGAGTACAACAATGCTATTGTCAACAACTATATGAAAAATGGAGAGAGTAATGGCATATACAAATATGCGATCCAACTTGCAATATTATAAATTTTTTAAAGAATGAAATTGAAAAAGAGTTATATGACTTAAGTAGTTCTGATGTGAAATGTGATGTGACATTAGAAAACGTTCATGACACCATTATGAATCAAGAAAAGAAGCATTTTCTCAATTATGAAAAGTATATCAAGTATTTTATAAATTATATTAAAAAATTACCTTAAAAATTTATTACTGTTAATAACATTCATGAAATTTTATTACTTTTATTATTTCTCACTAAGTTCTTGAAGTTCAATAATATCTGAAGGTGTAATTATATTACCTGTTCATCGTATGTTTATCTTCCGAAGAATAATTCTTTGTATTAACATATTATTAGCCCTAGAATACATTTTTAATTAAAATAACGTTTTATAAGGAAGATAAAGTATATTTATTTAAAAAAATTTTTACCTGGCTGAAGTCCAGTATAATTCCTTGCAGAAAGCCTTTGACATAGTCGTGAAACCATGGCAATGTTTTTTTCCTTTGTGGACATTCAATAAAATAATTATTTGAAGTCCCAAAATCTAGACGATGTAAATCTCATAACTATGTTAGATTACAAATATCTTCTATGTATATACCTATGTAATACTTCCTGAAAATTCCATTAATTTCTTTCTCTGCTTAGAATATCACAACCACATGAAATTGGATTTTCCAGTTCTTCTTGTTTCAACGATGTTATGTTGGTGGTTTCTATATTAATAAAATTAAATTATTGACCTTAACATACAAATCAAGAAAATTATAAAATCTACATAAAATGTACATAAAAAAAGAGATAAATTAATTTTTACACAGCTTACCATCATCAAATTGCATAAATAATAAAAAATACTACATTCAGAGGAGGTAATCAAAGTAACCTCCTTTGAGAGCAATAAAATTACTATACTAAAGTAAAATATCTTACTGTAGTAGTGTAAAATCACTGTGTTGCATTAAGATATTTCACTGCTCTCAAAGGATGTTACTTTAATTACCTCCTCTGAACAAAGTATTTTTACATAGTTTGTTTTACAGTAATTGTCTTTTCTAATTACAAGTCTACGAATATGTGAACACCAAGATATGATACTTGATTCCCTTCATTTCTATGCAAAAACGTGATTTCTGCTCGAATTCTGAATCGGATTCGGAAAGTTTGGCGTCAAGCTTGGACTCGGAGGATGAAATCTGCTCGAGGTTGGACTCCGACTTGAAATCACCGCCGCTCACCGCGAACAAGAAGCTGGCGCTGCGGCTGATATTCGCTCATCGTCACGGTGGTCCCACGCCGCGCACCCTCGATCTGAACACGCGGCTCAACGCCGTCAGCTGCAATCCCAGGTGAAGCTCTGCCCTTGACGTTGACAACGACATATTCGGCGGTTTCGCAGCTAGGAAACATTGCGATGTCGTCAACTGAGTGCAAGTTAGAAAATAGTTGACTGTGAAAACTGTTCTCGCAGTGTGTAAGATCTGTTGAACATCAACTGTATGAAGATATATTTTAATCTGTGTTAACATAATGATATATAAATTTATATAATACTGTATTTGTAGTTTAATTGATTTAACTCGCATGTTTCCCTCAAATTATCTTTTTGCCTGAAATACATCGCCACTTGCACTGATTCGCTTTTTCCTTCAATTCACTATTCGTCGACGACCGAGCTGAACGGACTCAATTTTTAAGCTGATCTAGATCGATTTTTCTTTGCCTGTAGTCAAGTCTCTGACAGCGCCACGCGACTTCTCATGGCGCTCTTTTGCGCGACGTCAGGTAGACCCTGCAGCCCGTTCGCTCTCTCTCTCTCTCTCTCTCTCTCTCTCTCTCTCTCTCTCTCTCTCTCTCTCTCTCTCTCTCTCTCTCTCTCTCTCTCTCTCTCTCTCTCTCTCTCTCTCTCTCTCTCTCTCTCTCTCTCTCTCTCTCTCTCTCTCTCTCCTCTCTCTCTCCCCCTCTCTCTCTCTCTACCATCCTGTAATTATTTTGTATCATTTTATTACAATTTTACTTCCATAATCATTCAATATTCTAATTTTTCCGTTTTTTAGCTTGGGGAGCGGGTAAAATACATTTTTTGTTCAAAATCTTAGTGACAAACTATTTTTGGAGTCAGAAGATAACGTTTTTTAGGTTTAGCGAATGGAAATTCAAAAATGAAAGTTTTTCTCTACACCCTAGTGTGTACACCGCTTTAGCTCATGATGTAATGTATCAATTTTTTCCAAACAGGTCTCATTTTTTACTGTGACAATGTGACCTATACTTTGTAAAGTATACACTAAACTTGATCCATATGATCTATTGACGATAGCTCTATACTCTGGTATTTTAGAGCTCAATCATTTACTGCAAAATGGACTTGTTATTCAAGAGAAGATGTTTAAAGTCACAATAAAATATTTGGTTTGTGATTGCCCAGCAAAAGCATTTTTGAAATGTATCGAGTCATGTGTCTTTCTATGCATGTGAAAGGTGCAATGTTGTAGTCAAAAAAGTTGACAAGCTCACAGTATTTTTACAAGTAGATGCATTGCCAAGAACTGACAAAGGCTTCTGAACATTTCTAAATCAAGAATGTCACATTGCGGTTTCTCCATTGACTGCAGTAGAACCAAATATCAACCTAGTTTCACAATTTATTCTTGACCCTATGCACCTATTATATTTGGGATGCACAAATAGACTACTTGAATTCTTATTATCATCTTCTACTTACAAGATTAGATTGAGTACAACACAAAAACAGGAATTGATCCGTATAAGCAAAGCAATAAACAAAGATATTCCAGTTGAATTCCCAACAAAAATGAGATCAACGGAGCACTATAGCAAATACAAAGCTGTAGAGCACAAATTTTTTACTTTGTACGCCACTCCAGTCATACTAAAGAAATTACTTTCTAATGATGATCTATAATCATTTTATGATGTACGTTGATTAGCATAACCTTATTTACCTAACTTTGTATTACTTTATAGTCAGCACTTAACTTATGCATTACTTTGTTTACAGAATGAGTGACAGTGAAAGCAATAATAGTGCAGAAGAATCCTATAGTCTGTACAAATATACACTTATAAGATTTGTACATAGAGGACGCAAACAACAAGTTGAAAGTATAGACATAACCCCCTCAAAGTGGTTGCACTTTGATTATAAAAAAGGAAAATGTGTCACAAAATTTATGGAGGGTCCGTACAATCCAGAAGATTTAGAATTAATACATTCCTTGGCACTAAATAATGCTCCTGCACCAGATAATTGGCCTACATTTACTGTAGAATTAAAAGGATGAGCAAATGAGTTTGTAAAATATTGTAATTTACTTTATTATAATTTATTTTAGTTTAATGGAAATAACATTTTTGTATTTAGAAACTTATGACGAGGCTTTGAAGAAGCTGAACAGGCTCGAGAGAGAAGATCATGTACTGACACTTGACTCAGGGGATAGTGCATCAGAAGTACAGAGTCAAATGGCTGCAGCTGTAAGGCGCCAAAAGCTGTTGGATGATTCAATAAATATGAAGAAAATTTTATCTGCACAAAATGTGAATTCTGAAGATTCATCACTCGCTAAGAAAGGTAAAACTGTATAAATATTTTCTTTGTGTTATTATACTTTGGAAAAATATAAAAATGTGTTTTGGCATATATTTATTTTTTATAGTTCAAAAGACGACAGATAAAAATTGAAGAGTTGATAGCCCACTGCAAAAGGATAATGCCACTGTTTTATTTGAAAATCAAAAAGTAGCTAATGTGAAGAAATCTAAAACGACTTGTTCGATTGCAGATATACTAGAGACGACAGAAAATGCAGTTAAAGCAGAATCTTTTAAGGATACTGACGAATCTGAAAATTCATTTAAACCAAGTTAAAGCATGATTTCATCAGTGACTTCAATATTTGATGATCAAGAGGTAAATAATAGCATGGAAATAGATGTAGAAAATCCTAATGTTACTTCTGAACAAGCATTAGGTAATGCACCTATTATTAATTTGGAGAGCGTTGAATGCAATTCGGGTAAGTAGATATGATTATGAATTATGTAATAATGTAACACCATGTTTTTATAAACTTATACGTATGTATATCTATTTCATTTTAGATTTTGAGACAGCTATTTGATCACAGATGATGCATTTAACAAATGTTATTTCTGCCATGAAACTACAACAGGATAAGCTGATCAATTTTCTAATCGGCAAAAAAGTTGTAACTAAGTCTTTGTCGAATCTGGAAAAAAAGTACAACCTGATATTACCTATCAGTACATTGCAAGCTTTTTATGAATTAGAAGAGAATTTAAAAACAGATAATTATTTAAAAAATGATGTATGTATTGTAATCCATTTCATATCCACATTTTTCATATAATTTACTTTATTTCTAAACATAGTTTCAATTTGTTTCAGTATATAAAGCTATGTTCTTATATAGATAAAGACCACGTAATAAGCAAGTCTTACGTCAACATGCTTAAAGCATTCATGACAAAAGACTTGGCAATGCACTTTACATCTGTGTGGACCTCTACGGTAAATAAAAATAAAATAAAGTTCAAACCTACTGAATTGAACAAACTAATCGATGGTAAATATTTGTCCTATCTCTTGCATAACTATTAACTGCATAGCCTCTTCCGATAACACATACAATTTAATTTATTTACAGTTTCAATCACTAAATTCAGGACGAAACAGGGCAAAAAAACTTCACCTGAAGAATTGACCACAGCGTTGGGTAATATTTTAAGTAATGTAAATAAATGGAGAAAATAGTTATTATTTAATAGAATGTATTATTGTAATGTATTTATTAAATCACAAAACAAAGTTTTTTAAGTAATGCCATTTTTTAATTATAAATGTAAAATGTATTAGTTGATCTAACCTCTTTATCTCTTCATCATAATTATGAGCATAATTATGATCATAATTACTGACTATAGTGCCCTATCCACGTTATCTCTTCAGCATAATTATGATCATAATTGTGGTCATAATTATGTCGCCAGGTAACAGGATTTATGAGCATAATATGCGGCATAAAGTGGTCATCCGTCATAAAATGCGGCATATTATAGCCATATTATGCTGAACAGTTCTACCAGGGAACCTACGTGCGAATAAATTGGCAGCCGTTTGCTTTTTGAAGATACACCTTCCGGATGCATGTTTTCTTCTCTCTTATATCACAGAGTATATGGGAAAAATCGTCTACAATTAAAAAAACCTTTGAGACAACACATTTTCTTATATTTTGAAGTTTTTTAAGAGAATGACAAAAAATCCTCTTCTTTAAACCTTAGCAATTTAGAAACTAGAAAGAAAGAGCTTTCATTTACTGCTTTGAAAATTAAAAAATATTGATATATTCAAAAATTATAAGAGTTTAAAGGTGGGCGTCGAGAAGGCATAAATCAATAACATGACAAACAAAAACATTAAATAACGCCGTGAGAGAGAACGGGGGTGAGAGAGAGAGAGAGAGAGAGAGAGAGAGAGAGAGAGAGAGAGAGAGATGGGGAAGAGAAAGAGAAAGTGGGCGATTTCATTTATTTTAAAACATCAAAGAGCGCGGGAGCGCTCCAAAGGCAAGTACCTTTCCAATGCAGAAAAAGTCTGAGAGACAACCGTGCTATTCATACATTGATTATAAAGATACTACGAGTAATGAATAGCTTAT
This sequence comes from Torymus aiolomorphi, assembly GCA_036365515.1. Taxonomy (NCBI): domain Eukaryota; kingdom Metazoa; phylum Arthropoda; class Insecta; order Hymenoptera; family Torymidae; genus Torymus; species Torymus aiolomorphi. The sequence continues at coordinate 57,217,501 of CM070874.1, read as the reverse complement.
TTGCAGAATTTAAAAACAAAATAAGTATTGTCAACTTAAATTTTGATAAAAAAAGTTGAATGTCGAGATGGTACATTCTTGCCTATTTCTCCGAGATGATCCCTTCTTGCTTCATTTCCCGAGTTGGTACGTTCTTGCGCTAACCCGGCAATTTGTTTACAATATTTTACGATAAATTAACATAATGATAACGGTGTAGAACTTTCAGCTTTGTTTATTAGATATATCTAGTATACTAGGTTATATATTAATTGCTAAATTGGCACTATGAGGTATTTCGCGTCAACGCTCCAAGTGCGGCACACGAGCGCGGAATCGTGCTGTTTTCAGTTCGTGTTTAAAGAGCTAAACTGCACTTAAAAAAATAATGAAAAGGTAATTTCGATGTATTCTTTTCTCAGCTTTCCAATGGCGTTATCGGATTTCAAAAATTTACTTTACTTGACCTTGAAAAAACATGAAATGTGTTATATCTCAAAAACTACATTTTTAATATTTTTTTTTATCTGCTAGATCGAAAGAGGATGAAATGTTACATAGGTATAGCCATTTTCTAGAAAGGCGTTTTTGATTTTTCCAAGATATCATTAAACAAACAATTTTAGAGCAACAATTTTTGAAAACTAATAACACCATCAGAAAGCTTAAAAAAAATACATCGAAATCACCTTATTATCATTTTTTTAGGTGCATTTTAGTACTTTAAACACGAGCTTAAAACAGCACGATTACGCGCCATGCTTAGAGAGTTGACGTGAAACGCCTCATAATAGGAATGATGCTGAAAATAGAAAATCGGTAGGCATGAAATTAAATACAGATTATTTCCTTTGGAGTTGTTCTCATATATATTGAAATTGACAACTGAGATAATAGTTATCACAAGTAACAAGCTTTGAGCACAACTTCTTTAAATAGTACATTTCGACACGGGTGGGGAAGTCGATTAATTAAATAATCGACTTACGCACTAGTTTCGAAAGGTATTTTATACCACGAGCGCCGAAAAATCATATCAAAGTTGTGATTTTGAGGTTAGAGTGGTATAAATAATATTTATGATTATAACCCAAAAATTTGAGTTAAAAATGACTATGCAGAACGATTATATATAGTGAAATGAAATAATTCAGTTTTACGGTTCTTCAAACTATCGATAAAAATGGATAAAGGACTAATGTTTTACAAGAATATTAATCACTAATTGGTTGTATACGAAAACTAATGATAATGAAATTAAAACTCATAATATAAATTGTGTAAATTCGAATTTTTGTTTGTCTATGTAGAAGAAGATTATACATTTCCTATTTGTTACTAACTTTTTTAATGGCTTAAATTTATATATAATTATTTTAGTAATAATTATTTTATTCTGTAAACTGATTTGAATATATTTTTGTAAACTATCGTATTTCTTCTCTTTAAAAAATGATGGCCGGAAGTAGTGGCTCATTAATGAATCGATGTGATTGGTTGTTGAACGGAAGAGTATAATGCAAAACAAGCAAATTTTCTAATCTTAACAATAAAGAAGTGAATTGGAATGGAAAGTAAAAGAGATTCTTTAGGATAAATTATGGCAATATTATGTTCCGCTTTTATTTTTTATTTAGTTGTTTAATACTTTATGAAAAACAAGTCGAATAAGCTTATAATTTCTAACCTTAAAATTTAGTATTAATTAAGGGTAAATGTACTACGGTATTATATCATTTATTAAGGGGACGCCGCAGTTAATGTATTATTATATGAAAGTACTGTAGTATATTTTATTTTCTAAATAAAAAAATATGACAATTTTCCAAAATCCAAGAGTTGTCCGCACTTGATATACAAATTTTGAAGTGATTCCCAAAATTTCAGCTATGTCGGTTAATTCTTTACAGAGAAAACTTTGAAAAACTAGTTCTGTTACTCCGGCATTACGTTAAAGCTGCATTAAAATTAAAAGAAAAATATTTCTGACTTTTAACCAATAAATTATTCTTAGCACGTTGAATAAAAAAAAGAACATAAAGCGCGCATGGCTTTAGTTAGAAATTTGAAAGATTTGGTGGTAAACCCTATTTCAAACAAGATATAGGATAAGTTATAATTACTTTAAAAATCTTTGAAGTATTGCTAAATAAATGATTTATCAATTTCAAAAAGAGGAAACAGGTAATGGGTAACATTTATATATTTTTGTATAGTATTCGAATCTCCATTTGATCTTGTATAAAATGATGATTTACTTAAATTTTTCTGTTATTATTTCATGAAATATAAAAACATAAATATAGGTAATACGTAGTTATATGAAAAATTATTTTCCTCGGCTCAGGAAAACGCAAGGAAGTGAACTAGATAGATGGTCATTAGGCCCAGACAAGTACAGGATAAGCCCGGGTTATTTGTCCTTTTCCTGTTCGAAGGAAGGATTTTGACCTGAACAGGTAGGCGAAGAACAATACTTAATTACGAGATGTTAAAATAGATTTCTTTGAAGAATTATGATTTTTATACTTACGATTTTTATATAAAAACGTGAATAAAAATTTTTACTTATTACTTTTTATGAACATCCACACAGGACGTAACATTTTTATAACGTTTTTAAAACGTTTTCTGAAAATCTTGTGGTTATTCTGCGCAAGTTTGAAAAAAGTTTTTAAAACGTGTTATGTTATCTGGGATTCAATTGTAAGCAGAAAAAAATTTATTGTTATAAAAAACAATGTGCCGGAATTTAGAAACAATTAAATTTTATTTGTTGTTAATTAATTATTTCGGTATTTTACAAAGGTGCATAATTATGTAGATAACTACTCAAGAAACAAAATAAGCTGTTGCACATTAAAACTAAATTAATAATAAAATATTCGAAACATTGTATGTCTATTTCATTAATGAACAATATCTGTATTTGCAATTATATAATTTTCAGTTTCAAATTTTTGCCCACTTCATTAACTCTACAGCTTTAGCATCTATATATACTCCGTTATATCATTATATGATATTATATACTAATATGAAAAATCTATATAACTTATTTGTTAAACAAGATGTGAACAATTTACGATTTAAAATTAAATCTATGACAAATAATCTATTTTCACGTAATGGTTTCTCTAGAATAAGTAATTTTTAATAGCAAGACTCAGGTAAAATATAAAAGTAGACGGAGCTGATACAAATTAACTGAAATATTAAGTAAAACATGAATAATATTAAATTTAAAGTGAAAATTAGTTAAGAAATTGACAGTTAATCAGTAATTGTATATAATTATGAATAAAAAATGTAAATATTTCTATTAGAATGTCAATTACATAAAATAGCTTATTTGTTTACAAGATTTTACGATAAACTAACTTAATTTGAACGGGGAATAAAGTTCAGATATGTTTATTAGATATATCTAGTATAATAGATTATTTATTAATTGCTAAATTGGTACATCTATATAGGAATGATACTTACAAACGCAGCCGTTAGACGGCGCACTCGTCGCTTACCTAGCAGGTATAAAGGATGGCCAGCCTGGTATACAAGCAACGGTTCGGCTAGCTGGAAGTCAGTTTAGCGCATGACACAGAGCAAGAGACATCGCGCTTCCAAGTACGCCGCAAATATTTAAAATGACAATTCCAATTAAAAGGATGGCGGGCGATCACCCCGAGGCTCCTACACCCTAAAAAACTAAGGACGCTGCAGTCAAAATCGGTTCCGAGAAGGAAGAACGGAACAATCGATTGCAGGCCGTCGCTGCTATCATTAGGCAAACGGCGGCCAATGCTCTTCCAGTCCGCATCATTAAATTACTCGATGACGCGGAAGTTCGTCAGCTAGTCGGCAGGAAACGGTCTCGGTTGCCACCGCAGAAAAAGAAAAACCCTGCAGCTCCAGCACCAACATCTGTCAATCCAGCGGCGCACAGGAAACAGAACGTGAGGGAGAATAGAGTGGGCACCTTACCACCGAACAACTACTACTCCCAGCACAATAGTAGCGGCTACTCGTCAATCGCACGCACGGCCCTCGAGAAGAAGAGCCAGTACAATAACAGGCCAGCCGCAGCACGACCGGATTACGGGGGCTTCTCCAACGCGGTGGACGCCATCTCGGTGCTGCCACGGACCACGCGATGCTCACTTTCTGGACGCCAAATGACCGAGAAGGAAGACCATGCCCCCAGAATCGCTAGTGCCCGACGATACCCCTCACTGGAGGACGACCTTGAGCTGACATCGTCCTCGTCGTCGTCCGACTCGAGCAGCTCGAGCTCCGACTCGGACAGCTCGAGCAGCTCGGAATTGGAGAACGAGAAGCCGGAGCCATTTGATATACCTACACCGGCGGCGTGGCTCAAGCTGCCTGAAGAAGCAGTCGAGCAGCTAGTGCCAAACGAGGAGCCGGTGGAAAACTCGACAATGAGCTTGACTTCGAGCAGCTCGGGTTCTAGCTCCAGCTCGAGTTCCGAATCAGATTCGAGCTCCAGCTCGAGTTCCGAATCGGATTCGAGTCCCAGCTCCAGTCCCGAATCGGATTCGGGCTCCAGCTCGAGTTCTGAATCGGATTCGGAAAGTTTGGCGTCGAGCTCGGACTCGAAGGATGAAATCTGCTCGAGGTTGGACTCCAGCTTGGAATCACCGCCGCTCACCGCGAACAAGAAGCTGGCGCTGCGGCTGATATTCGCTCATCGTCGCGGTGGTCCCACGCCGCGCACCCTTGATCTGAACACGCGGCTCACCGCCGTCAGCTGCAATCCTAGGTGAAGCCATGCCCTTGACGTTGGCAATGACATATTCGGTGGTTTCGCAGCTAAGAAACATTGCAATGTCGTCAACTGAGTGTAAGTTAGAAAATAGTTGACTGTAAAAACTGTTCTCGCAGTGTGTAAGATCTATTGAACATTTACTGTATGAAGATATATTTTAATCTATGTTAATATAATGATAAATAAATTTATATAATACGGTATTTTTAGTTAAATTGATTTAACTCGCATGTTTACCTCAAATCATCTTCTTGCCTGAAAGACAGCGCCACGCGGACTGATTCGCTTTTTCCTTCAATTCACTATTCGTCGACGACCGAGCTGAATGGACTCGATTTTCAAGCTAATCTAGATCGATTTTTCTTTGAGTGTAGTCAAGTCTCTGACAGCACCACGCGACTTCTCATGGCGTTCATTCGCTCGGCGCCGCGTAGACCCTGCAGCCCGTTCGTTCTCTCTCTCTCTCTCTCTCTCTCTCTCTCTCTCTCTCTCTCTCTCTCTCTCTCTCTCTCTCTCTCTCCGTTTAGTTCGGACGCTGCACTAAAAAAAATTTGGCACTCCAGCTAATCCGATGAGTACAGACGCTGTGCCAAAAATAGGGTCAAATGTTGTACCGCGATTCGGTACACTGCCTGTCACATACTGGGACAGCTCCTCTCTGTAAACGCACCGTGGATGCCGCCTGCCGTATAACCTCTGAACATTCGGGACAAACGATGTGCCAAAAGTGGGAGATCACGCACGCAGCGAAGGGGGCGCTGACGAATTGTGATGGAAGCAAATGCCGTACCAAATTTATTTCAGTGTGGGTACCATCCCGTATGCAGTAATCATTCGCGGGGTAGAAATTGTTGTCTTTTACGTATTTTGGCATGCAGAATCCAAATCTGGAGGTCTTTCTTCGATAAAACTGGTACAATGTTATTTAAACAACGATTATTTAATCAAATAATGAAATAATAGTTTTTTCCATTCACGTATTTTTTTCTGAAAATTTACGCTATTTTGAGAAAAAAAGGTCCTTTTGTCTACATTCGTTAAATGCAAATTGACAAAGTTATGGTTTTTTGAAATTGCCATTTTTCCATTTTCAAACAACTTTAGCCAGTTGTATACCCGCCCAAAAATGATTTCGTGGCCCACATATTTGCAACAGTATGAGCAATATATTGGCAATATATGCGCCACACTACCCACATTAGTGCAGTATATGGGCAATAAGGGGCTCCGGCGCCTAAGACGAATATTGGCCATACTGTTTGCCATATCATGTCCACATTAGTCCCATATTTTTTTCCTAAAGTGTGGGATACATATAAGTATTATGTGGGAAAACTATGGCCCATATTCGGCTGAGGCACCGGAGCCACATATGGCCCATACATTGCCCATAAATTTTTTTTACGCGGGTAATCAATTCAAATGAATCTTTTTCAAAAATTCAAATTCATATGTCATCAGAGGTCATGATTAACTATATGTTTTATTAATGGACATTTATGCCAATTAAAACACGATTTAACTACAAAATTTTGTATCATTTTATTACAATTTTACTTCCATAATTATTCAATATTCTAATTTTTTCGTTTTTTAGCTTGGGAAGCGGGTGAAACACATTTTTTGTTCAAAATTTTAGTGACAAACTATTTTTGGAGTCAGAAGATAACGTTTTTTAGGTTTAGCGAATGGAAATTAAAAAATGAAAGTTTTTCTCTATACCCTAGTGTGTATACCGCTTTAGCTCAGGATGTAATCTATCGATTTTTTCCAAACAGGTCTCACTGTCATTGGGAGAGCCTTATAATTTCGCCAGAGCAAAATTTGTTAACATTATTAAAACTGAAATTCGAGGTATAAAAATGATTTCCCCCCCTCTTCCAGAATCGATTTTAGGCACTTTCCACAATGTATGTATGTCTGTATGTTCGTATGTAATCAAGTTACCTGATTATCTTAATAAATTTTTGATAAATTTCATCGGGATTACCGAAAAATACTCCTCTAATTATATATAACCGGCAGTCCCTTAACGAGAAATATCGATGGAAAACTTTAAATATACGAACACAAAGAAAAATATTAAAAATCGATTTTTAAGCGTAATGTCTAGAAAAATTAATTTTAAGTTAATATCTACAGATCTATCTGCTAAAACTAAACAAAAGACAACTTTTTTCTGTTGGACATTTTATGCTAGGAGCAATATTTGCCAAGATAACTGCGAAAAACGGCAAAAAAGGTAAAAAATGGACGATTTTTGACCATAACTTGACAGGATTTGATTTTACACAAAAGTTGTAGATAATATTTAAACAAAACTTTTCCCCCATTTAACATTTTTATGTACACTCAATTCCTGACGATCTAAACCTATAAACACAATTTTTAACGTCTCAATACACCTTATATAGCCAATTTTCGCTTATTTAACAGAATTCGATTTGATACAAATATTACATACAGTATCTATAAATAAGATCGGAAAAATCAATATAACATTTCAAAGATGATATAATTATAAAAATATAATAATAAGATACAAAATTACGTTTGATTACAATGTTAAATAAAGACTACACTAGATTGAACGCATAATTTAAAAAACGAAATATCTACTTTTCATTTTTTAGAAAATAGCAAATATGCAAACTAAAACATTGTTATGTTGTATATTATGTGCTTTTTTAATACATATAAATTCCAAATTATGGAATAATAGCTTAGAGTGGTTTATATACGAATAGTCTTAGACCATTACAAAATCTATAAAATAGAATCATTAAAATTATATACAAAAATACTTTTAATATTAAACAATCATTTTGTTAAGAACATAGTATTATATAAGTAAATATTAAAGTAATATCATATTTAAAAACAAAAAAATTTTGCGTAATGTATGTGCTATAGATTTTGTAACATGACAAATTTCCATACATAAGGAATGTAATATATTCTAGCTGGCAGTCTTACAGTGTGGTATGGAAATCTATTAGAAGGGCAAGTCTCACTGGGCAGTCCGAGAAATACATAACGATGTATGTTAATACAACAGACCCCCTGATGTGAGTTCTTACACGGATAGAAAACTTGAATAAATATAACCTTATTTTCATCCGTAAAGGTTATGTGCATGTAGCCAATCACCAATGCCGGACTCTTAGGCCATTTTGCCTGAGTCCTCCATAAACGTAAACATCACAGTCGCATGTTTTTTTGAGGTTAGGAGATGCAAACATCATTTGCACGCAAATAAATAAACTTTACATAGTTTATATACGATTTACATAAGTTAATTATAATTGTAATACTTTTTTCTATTATAATTTTGCTAAACAAAATCAATTATTAAGAATTGGTGAACGTGGAAAACATCTTTACTGTTGACTCTCAAGCAGAAACTACCGGAGACTCCAGTAATGCTAGCTTTATGCCTATTGTCCGAGTCACTCAGGCAGTTTTAGCTTAAGTCTCTAGTAAACGATACTTAACTTTTCTCTCCATGTATACTCTGGCTAAACTTGTAAATTGATAAGCCGAACTAATCTTACCAATAATAATTTCCTACCCATGTCACCTTTAACCACACACACGCAGCACTTTTATGATATCCCTCAGTTCTTAATTAGTAATACTAAATACTACAATTACTAGTATTACTAATACTAAATAGTACCTATCTTCTCACATCTATGATACTGACACACGAAGATCACTGATAGAGCTGCAGTAACAGCAATGTGGGGCTGGACTGCCCAGGCTGGCGCTACATAAGGGACATCCATTTGGTAATGATTATCGAACGGTACACTGTTGTTAACACTTATTTTTAAATACTTATGTCTTATTCATGCGAAAAAGTATTCAACTCTATAAAATAATATATTGTTCTATTGAAGATTAATTCCATTTAAGTTGTTATATTTACTGAAAATTTAAGATTTTAAACGAATTAATGAATCTAATTTTCGGACTTATGCAGGTGTGCGCATGCACAGGGAAAAAGTTGGCCAATAACACTCTACACTCACTAATTGTCTTAGCGAAGACGATGCAGTGTAAGCTCTGGAGATGATTGTAATATGTACTTTTCATACCAAACAAGTTTAATCACTCTTATCGCTTCGCGAATGACTACGTGTTATTTCCAAATATGAAAAATATTTTTTACAGAAACTTGAGTAACTTCGGTGCGGGCAGTTCGGGGCAGCTGTTTTTTTTTAACTATTCGATATGCGTTTCCCTAACAAAAAAAAAGCTTTACCGAGCGCGTGGGCGAGCGAAGATACCTTTTATTTTCATAAATTTATTATAAAAATAACTTGAAATTAGTATCTTTTTAGGATTATCATTTATATAGTATATTCTGAATATATTCGGCATGAGTAACCCATATAATAGTAGATTATAGTTTACATTTCAATGTCTAAAAATTTATTTAGTCAATATTTAATAAATAAATTTTTACACGTCATTGAAATTTATACTAATAATTAAAAATTCGAAATTTTCAAAAAATGCAAATTTTATTTAGTTTCATAGGTCTGCTTACAAGTTGTTTAAGAATATCATTGTAAACTATGAGTGATTATTGGTTTATTGCCACATATAAAACAAAAATATACTATAATTAAAAGATTTTCTTAAAGTTAAAAAAATTGTATTTTGGCTAGCTTTTTGGCAAAATAGACCACTATGCGTTGCTTCGCTCGGGTGAAAAACTCACTTTCGTTCGAGAATCATTTTTCCCACACTGGTATTGAAATGTGCCTAGAATTTAACCGCATCGAAAAAAACTTGAAACATCGCACCTTCTTGAAGAAAGTAAATTTTTATTGGAGTCCAATGTTTCAGTAAACGATCAAGAGCGTTTAATAAACTAAGCCAACGAACAGCAATGTGCCTCAAAACTTATTGTTATTGCTCTTGAGCGAATTCAAAGCATTCCTTTGAAAATTCTGTGAAGACTTTTAAAATGAATACTTCAATGTCAAAACTTAATAATTTTAGTGCTTTCTCTGTCGTGTTATGTACAATGTGGCAATTACAATTTATTAACTGCGGATTTCTTTCAGTTTTTATAAACTGAGCATTTTACTCCGTAATTCATCGAAGCGTTATCAGCCATGTAACTAATTATTTGTTTTTGATCTAGGCCCAATTTTTTTATTACATCAATTATTGTATTCTTAATACTTTCTGAGAATTTGTCTGGTTCTTCATAAAAGTCCAGTATACGATCCTCCACACCTACTTATTAAATTGATTATAAATTTATGAATGAATAAACAAATTTTTTTATTTCACTGTTACCTTCTCAGGTGAAATATCTGACAGTTAAAGGGAAAAATTTTCTGTTTCCTTTGTTGGATGCATCGCTTGCAATCGAAAAAGGTAAATTTTCCTTTGATAAACTTTTCACAATTTTTTGCACGGAATATGGAGACAATACGTTAAACACTATCTGCGTCATTTTAGTCCTTCCTAATTGAATTTTCGGAGCTACTTCTGAATCGGAATAAAATTGTTTATCTAACTTAGCACCTATAAACATATTTTTTCTTATTAAATTAAAATATTGTTTAAACATTTTTTTTTATAACACAGGCACGATTTTCACGTTTTTTGACCCTAAGAAACGCGTTCAAGGTAACCGTTTTTAAACCAGCGGGCGCAAAAGTATCGGAGCGGGCGCAAAAGTACCGTAGCGAAAATCCAAACCTATATCACAAAAAATATCGTGTGGACCAAGGGCTAAGTGGGCTTTTTGACCTCCTATAATTGTAGTTCTCGTCTTCGGCTTCCAAAACGCACTCACCTTCGGCTCATACTTGCTCGCCTTTGACTCGTACTGAAAACTCCACACTCACAATGAGAGTGCGTAACCTTTGGGTCACGGATTTGTACCAAATTGAAATATATTGTTTTAGATTAAAAAAATATTGAACCCCTGTTCCAGGATTTATTCTCATAGGTCTTTTTCTCGCGATATGTGCCACGTTATCTTAAAAATGCGTTATTTTGCTAAAAAATTATGTTTCTTCTATTGTATGTAACTTTGTAAGTATTTCCGTTACGAAAATGAGCAACAAAAATTATAAAAGTAGACAAAACGAGCTTTATTTTAAGCACTGTATCGACTAAAAATATCGGATTTTTAGAAAGTTATGAGAAATGAAAGGTGGTGTAAAAAAATGATTGAAAATTTCCCCTTTTTTAAAGGATGTTAAGGGCGCTATTTTTAATTACTGAAAAAACTCAGGTGAGATCTTAGGTGACTTCTCAGGTGAGATCTCAGGTAAAATCTCCCGCCGAAATATCACCTGAGATTCTGCTCCAGATGCTGCAGAAAACTTACGTAAATTAAAAATCAGCTTCTTCTGAAAAAAAATAGTAAAAATCATAAAACAATTCTTGAAATTGAAATTTGGTGCTATAACTTTATAAATTCAATGTTATCTCTGCTTTTTCTACACAAACTAGTCCACTTATTTAGGTACTGCATTCAAAAGAACATAAACAATAAGCTCATAGCACCAAAACAAAAAAACCGCTGCCAATTCTTTGGCACTTAGCTTCCTCAAAACAATTTATCGATTCCTTCCATTAAATTGAAATTATAATAATAAATTTTTCACAAAAAAAAATAAAAAATTTTCTAAATTAAATTATCTCAAATTTATGACTTTTAAAAAATACATTTTCATATTAATAGAATATTTTTGTAAGATTATATTAATATAATTTTTTAATTTTATCTTATTGAAGAAGAAACTATTTGTTATTAATAATTGATGATTTCCAAATTGACTTTTTTACAATTGCCCAGCACTTAGTTTATCTGAATATAGTGTACAGCATTTATGATTAATACTATTTTACGCAAATTTTACGTGCAAAAATAATGTTATTACAGTTACAATAAATTAAGCTCAAGTTATTTTGATCTAATTTTATTCTAATATTAATACATTTATATTTGCCAAATTTCAATACGATTGGTTGACTTTTACTCCTGTTATCGTGTCCAAAAGAAAAAAGCACTTTTTTCCAAAAATTTTTCTTTCTCGAAAAAAAATGAAGATAATCACTTCAAATTTTAACCAAATATAATCCTCAATGAGTATTATAAATGGTTAAAATTTTAGGTCAATAAATCAACAATTTTCTAAGAAAACACAATTAGAAAATTAAAAAAAAAATTTTAACCTCAAATATCTTTTTATTAATTTACTAATTTTTTTTCAGCAATGAACTCGGTTCGAAGATATAAGAAATCAGTCTATGTGCCAAATTTCAAGACGATTGTTTGACTTTTACTCCTTTTATCGTGTCCGAAAGAAAAAAAAATTCACTTCCATTCAAAAATATTTTTTCTATGAATAAAATGAAGATAATCATTCTAAATTTTAACAAAATATAGTCTTCAATGAGGGGGTTATAAGTGATTAAAATTTTAGGTCGATAAATCAACAATTCTCTGAAAAACGCAATTCGGAAATTAAAAAAATGTTTAGCCTCAAATATCTTTAATCATAATTGATCGATTTTTTTTGGCAACAAACTCGGTTCGAAGATATAAAAAAAAAAAATCAGTCTCTGTGCCAAATTTCAAGACGATTGGTTGACTTTTACTCCCGTTAACGTATCCGAAAGAAAATTCCCTTGTTTTCAAAAATATTTTATTTCTTTGAAACAAATGAAGATAATCACTTGGAATTTTTACCAAATATCGTCTTCAATGAGTGTTGTAAGTGGTTAAAATTTTAGGTCGATAAATCAACAATCCTCTGAAAAAACGCAATTCGAAAATTAAAAAGAAAAATTTTTAACCTCAAATATCTTTAATCGTAATTGACCGATTTTTTTGGGCAACGAACTCGGTTCGAAGATATAAAAAAGCTATCTCTGTGCCGAATTTCAAGACGATTGGTTGATTTTTACTCCTGTTATCGCGTCCGAAAGAAAATTCCCTTGTTTTCAAAAATATTTTTTTTCTCTGAAACAAATGAAGATAAGCACTTGAAATTTTAACCAAATATAGTCTTCAATGAGTGTTATAAGTCGTTAAAATTTCAAGTCGATAAATAAAATATTTTTTGAGAAATTAATTTATGAAATATAAAAATGTTTTCCTTAATAACAAATGACAGAGTAAAGATAATTCAACTTTAAAAAAAAAAATTGTAGGTAATTTGAAGTCCTTTCAAAAACAGTTTACTATATTATGTAATAATGGCTGTATGATATGAAAAAATAAAAAAAACTGAAAATTCAAAATCATTTTTTGGTTATAAAACAAAAGAAAAACGATAAAATGAAAAAATAGGTTAAGCTATCTCTATTCTATGTCCAAACGAAGAGAATAAGCCCTCATAGATGAAAATCGGTCAATTCGTTCAAAAGTTATAGCCGGTACACACACACACACACACACACACACACACACACACATACATACAGACACGAAAATTTTTGTTCTCAAAAACATCGGATATTGGTGCCAAAAGTCTTAAAAATGTTTTTAAACATTTTTTGTTCCAAAAATTTTTTCACCATTACAAAGCTTCCTCTTTGAGGAAGCAAAACACGTAACATAATAGAATTCATCTTAAAAATAGTTTTCAAAAGTAGTCTTTGCACTGTGAAAAAACATATACTGACTCCTTAATAAAAAATTCATTGTACATATTTATTAAATACATACAAAATAATTATTTAAATATAAATCATGTTTATTAATATTTATAACAATGATTATAATGTAGATAATTTGAATGCATCTACATATTTTCATAGTACACATTCAAATTATCCATAATCCGTTGGAAAAAGTGGGTTTCGATAAAAAATATCTCTTTTCATACACTTCTCGTAAGCGCCATCGCAAAAAATTTCGAATCTCAGTTTTAATTCGCGCTTCAGTTTCCGCCGTTATAATTGAAAATTAGAAAAAAATGATTATCTTTACAATATAAAATATGTAGGCATCCTCCTGTTCTATTTATCCTTCCCAACCCAGTTCTAAACATGTATTTTTTTAGCTCATCTGGGAGGGGGGGGGGGGGGGTAAAACATCTTAATAGGCGATTTCCAATGCTGAAGAGACTGATTTTTAATTTAAGTAAGTTTTCTGCAGCATCTGGAGCAGAATCTTGGGTGAAATTTTGGCGTGAGATTTTACCTGAGATCTCACCTGAGAAGTCACCTGATGTCTCACCTGAGATTTTTCAGTAGGGAAAAGTTCGAAGAACACCTCAAAAAGCACGAGATAATGAGAAGACTGTGAGCGCCGTACAATCCGGAGTAGAATGAGGTCGTGGAGAGGTGAAATTAGTTTCTGATGGAAAAGACAAGATGCCTCCTACTAAAATATGCACTACCAGTGTCATTCTAGGCATAGATCGTCAACGCGGCGAATTATATACCGTCGAGTGGGAAGAAAAAGGTTCTATTACGGTGAAGCGCGTGAAAAGGTTCTTATATTTCAGACGAGCACGTAAGAAGATTCCATCTCGGAGAAGCGTATGAAAAGATCCTATCTCCGCTGGACGCGTGAGAAGATTCCATCTTGCTGCTATAAGAGATACGAGATGGTACCTTCTTACGCGCTCATCTGGAATAGGACCTTTTCACATGCTTCGCCGAGATGGAACCTTTTTACGCGCTCAGATGCGATAGGACCTTTTCCCGCGCTTCGCCTAGATGGAACCTTCTTACGTGCTCGTCTAAAATAGAACCTTTCCACGTGCTTCGTCGTGATAGAACCTTTTTCTTCCGACCCGACGATACACAACAGATGTCCGTCAAGGCGACTAGACGGAAAGAGGTTTGGACCAGAAAGTCACCGACCTCAGACGCTATTTTAATTATAGCAATGAATTTTTACAGATCGATGGATGCATACAGTAAATGGTAGAAAGATACCTAGATTAGAAACTCATATCAATTGATAAACAACTTAAAATAGTAATTAAGGGAGCGAATACTTGGAAACCTACACAAGAGAATTATAACAGCTGTGTATATATATTTATGTAGAGAACGACATCCACACCCACTCCCTTGGCACAGTTAAAAAGGAGGGTTTAGGGGAAAAGCCCCCAGGGGAATCCTTGTAGCACGGAGGAAAAACCTTTACTCGAAACTACACAGCCAACCGCCAGGCCGTTCTAGCAAGCAACTGCAGCTCGTGAAAAATAAGGAGTCTTCACACATGATATCCGAAACCACCTAGATCAGCACACTTTCAACGTTAAGCTTTTAGCAAACTATTTAAATTCTTTAGTGATGAAAATACCTCTACAAAATTTATAAAATATTTAACAGAATCATAAAAATTTTATAGCATCTATAAAATGTTCATCATAACCAATTTTGCTTAAGTTGTGAGCTAGGAATTTTCTCAAATTCGAAATATTAGTCTTCCTAAATTATTTATAAAAGTTATTACAACTTAACAAACTTATTACTTTGAAAACGAATAGCATGAAATTTTTATTCATCACACTAACAACCATAAAGAATATGAACAACGGTATAAGCCACTTATACTTAGAGAATAGACTACAGATGGGTAAACCAAAATCAATAAAAGTTTATATAACGTTTATTTTTACATTTTCATACATTTTTACAGTTAAAAGACGTACAAATGTTTGAAAAAATTTATTTATAAAATATTTAAATATACAAGTTAAAAATGTATATAATTACAAATGCTGTAAATAATTCATAAGATTTTGAAAATAAATTTAAAATAAAATACTTATTGTCTACAACTAAAAATAGTTTTAATTTATGTTTTTGATCTACTATATACAATGTAAGTAAATCAACTTATACAAATTGTTAATTATATACATATATTTGAATTTGACAATTATTTATGAATTATTAAATATTTGAATGATCTTTTCGTAAAGATATTTAAAAACCATGTTGACTTGAATGGCAATAAAAATTTATATTTGTCTTACAGAAAAATTTTTACAGAAATAAAGACACAATTATTTTTCCATTCACAATTATTTTTCCATCAACAATATTTTTCTGATAAAGTAAGTCATATTGTGTCTACTAATAACTACAACATCAAATTTACATTAATATCAATATTATTTTACAAATCGAGTAATAAAATCTATTTTTAAATCCACGACACTGACAGATAATCACAAATGGGTGTCAATATCTATGTACTACATTTAAATATAAAATCTCATTATTTCATGGTCTATTTTATACATTTGTTTTTATACTAACCATTTTATTCTTTTAGACACGACCGCTTCTCGATAGACCCTTCTATTTTCACCAGAGTAAAAATTGTAATCGCCCAAAAACTAACAATTAACTGCATAAAAACGCCAGAATTAGTTCATTTTATGCGTTTTCTATGATGTATGTATGTATGTATATTCGTATGCAATCAGATTTATGGATTATCTCAACGAAATTCCGACGGATCCAAACGAATTTTGGGCCAAATACTCGTCTACTTATAAGTACCAGATAGTACTATATTGAGCCGAATCCATCGGAAAATAAAAACTCCAGAACAATAAAAAATTGTAAAAACACTGATTTTTAAGCTTAATGGATTGAAAATTAATTTTTAGTATAAATCTAGCACATGCTTCTGATAAAACTAATTAAAACACGTCTTTTTTACATTGAACATTTTCTTCTTCGAACAATATTTGTAAACGCGATAGTGATATAATCGACAAAATAATCGATTTTTCCTCATTACTTGACAGGATTTGATTTTATACAAAAATGTTAAATGTAAAGGTTATAGATAATATTAAACCAAAGTTTTTCCTATTGAACATTTTTTTGTACAATCAATTCCTGATGAGATAAACTCAGAAAAATGATTTTTAACGCCGAAATGTACTTAAAATGGTCGATTTTCGGTTGAAACTTAGCAGGATTTGATTTTATACGGAAGAGTTGAATGCAAAAGTCATAGGTAACATTGATACAAATCTTTTTCCATTCATCATTTCAATGTACAATCAGTTCCTGACGAACTAAACTTATAAAAACGATTTTTAACTCCTAAAATACACATGAAATAGTCGATCATTTAATAGGATTTGATTTAAACATTTTTGCGTAAAACAATTTCTTGTAAGTTAAACCTGAAAAAACGATTAAAAATGCTAAAATACAATCAAAATAGTCAATTTTTGACCATTTTAGAAAACAAACCATTTTTTCATGAATGCGTTACTGTTTTCGTCAAAATATAATTTATAAGTATTTGATATGTAACAATTTTTGCCATGTCGAACATACGAAGTTTTCCTAAATAGTAGCGGGCGTGCTTCACATGTAAAAACGAAGTTTTTATATAGACAGCGGGGGGTTGGCGTGCAATAGCGCGCAGGGCTATCTTGTGGCCTCCCTAGTTAATGGTTAAAAACATACGAACAGTAACATTAATTTCGCCATACAAATATACTTCATGAATCCTTTTTCTATAAATTGCGTGCCAGAATACTCCAGAAGTAAATATAATACTTCTAAAAATTTTGTTCAATTTGAAATTACAAAGTTGTATTTACAAACTGTATAGTGAGTATCAATAAATGAAATTTTTCTCCAGTAATTCAATCGATTAATTAATGTCGATAACGTCATAAAATCCTTTTAGTAATGAATACTATGAAACAGGCAACTCTACGGTCAAAGAAAAGGAAGACAAAACCATACAATTTCATCGGAGAATCTTATTACAAAAAAGCGAAGCTTTCATCATTATTTCACATTATCTCTCTAACTGTACAACGCGACCAAATAGATTCTATTTGTCAAACTAGCATCGATGTATAATTTGATACCAAAGTAAACAATTTCCTGCTTACTAGGCCATCGTCAACCATCGACACACTGAATGTGCTAAAGATCGAGAAAATCATCATCACACGCAATAAGGGTTTATTCACAGCCTGCTCTCGAGATCGTCGTTAACCGGCTGAGGATTGGCTACTGCCCATTTCTCCTTGTCGGCAACCTTCTGCTTCTTCGGCCTATTCTTTAACCTGTGCACACCGGCGAAATGATCCTCTATCTCCTTCAGCGTCCTGCCCTCCGTCTCGGGCAGCATGAAATACAGTCCGATCACCCCAAGGAAGTTGATGCAAGCGTAGAACAGAAAGGTGCCGGGCAGCGTCATGCCGTTCTTCATGTACAGGAACAACTTGTTGGCGATCGACGAGAAAATGTAACCGATCGAGCCGGCCGAGCCGGTGGCGATGCTCCGCACGTCTGGCGGAAAGACTTCACCTGCGAGGATCCACGGCAGCATCTTGAGGCCGACGTGCGAGCAGAAGGCCGCGGCGACCATGAGGGTCGTGGGAATCCAAGTGTACCGCTCGCCGTCAATCCTCTCGTAGATGATGAGAAAGCCGTAGATGGCGATGAAGAGGAGCGAGAGTCCCGTGGTGAACACCGAGAAGAAGGAGATCTTGCGCTTGCCCGTGAAGTGGATGATGAAGACGCAGATTATCGTGCCGACGACCTGGGCTATGCCAACGATCACCGTCGCATGGTATCTGAAAAGATTTATGGATGAAATTAAACAATGACATTTGAAAAATAATGTGTATTTATAATTTCTACGTTCTTGCGATATCACATAATTGATAGTTCTATTTATAACAATCGATGTGAAACTATATGTAGAAAAAATATTAAAAATAAAAATACAAATATATTTAATTTTAATTCGCAAATGTAACCCAGTTACTCATAGTAAGTTTTATACATTTTAAATAATAAAACTGCAATGGAAACGGAGTTAACAATGTTTTCTGCATCAAAAGTAAGCCAAACTTTTCCTATTTTATTTTGCAGATTCGCTAGCATTATTTTACTTTGTTTCTCAGCAATGTTTGTAAATAATTTTGTTAGTAAGTTTTAAAAGGCGAATACCTATAAAATACGTTAATTATTGTAATAAATAAGCTTATTTACTACAGAATACTTATAAAACTTTATAACTAAATTCGTCTCTACCTTAAAATACACATTTTAACGAATATTTTTCCAGTTTTAAAAACATCTAATCCAAAAATTTTTTCTTTTATTTTATTGTACAGGAAACACTTACTTGTCAATGGGAGTTTTTAGATCATCCAGAATGATCACAGCGAACACCTGGAGCACCATGATACCGCCGAAAGCGTTGATGAAAAAGGCCCAGGTGACAAGGGCGAAGGGCAAGTAGAACGTGCGCTCGAGGTAAGACTGCCATGACTTCCTCTGCGGCGGCTGCTCCTTCACTCCGTTGCCGTTCTGCTCAAGGATGATCGAATTGATTGTGGTCACGGTGACGGAGACCTGGAACTCCTCGCGCAGCTCGCGGAACTCGGCCTTCACGTGGTCCGGGCTCACCCAGCCGCGCAGCCAGCAGAGAGCTTTTTCGGCCTCGGTGAAACGGCCCTTTTCTGAAAATGACAACGAAGTGATTTTTCGGGTTTTTATATTGCTTATTTATTGTATAATAATTTTACGTGAAATCGTCTCTTAAGGATTTATTACTCGACAGATTTTATTGAAAAGAGACAAACGTTTTTCGAACATAATTCACTAAAATTAGTAAAAAAAATAATGAATAATTAATAAAACCCTAAAAAGAGTAATTCAGTGAAAACGGCATAAAATGTGTTTCATGACCGCTGAAAAGTTTTATTTGTATTTTTAATGCACACGGTGACCCATTTTAATCGCCGCACTCGGATTTCTCGGAACCTAAGCCAGATAGAGAAAAATGGTTCAGACAAAAGTTATAGGGGACAAAGGGGGCCACATAATGGTGCTAACGTCTTTGACCTTGAACTTGACCTTTGAGGTTATTTCAAGATCAAAGTGGTTTTTTCATATGGAAACACCAAGTTTTAACCCCGGATTCGGAAAGAGCGGGAAATTTTACGTTCAAAATCATATTGACAAATTTTTTCCAAGGTCATTTCAAGGTCAAATATAGGTCAAACTCAGAAAAGTCCGTTTAAAATCGTTTTTTTCCATGAACCACAGGCTAAGCTGGTTCAAATTGATCGTAGGCTTAATAGAGGAACCCACACACCCAAAACCGACACATCCCAAACCCACACACCCAAAACTTATACATCCTAGTAAACAAAACTCAAACTCGCACATCCTAACTCCATACACTTCATGCCCTCATATACTGAACTGTTACACCCCGGTCCCACAACCATACCCCACACCCCCAGTCCCATACATCCCTACTCCACGCATGCGAATCCCATACACCCCAAACCCACACATCCTGAACCCTGAAAATTTTTTCTCAAGGGCAAAATTATTTTTTAACCGAAACTTTAAGATCGTTGAAGCTTCTGTTATAAATGTATTAACCTTACTTTTTGCGCTACCCAGAAACAACGACGTGGACGTAGTAAGGATTGTTTCCTTTGGGATGCTTAATTAAAGTGAGTCCCCTTGCCTCTCACTGTTCGGGGTGCTTGATTAAAGTGAGTCCCCTTGCCTCTCACTGTTCGGGGTGCTTGATTATAGTGAGTCCCCTTGACTATGTGCCTTGAAGCAAATGGTCGTCATTTCGAACACTTGCTTCGAGGTTAAATAAAAATTTATTTACATTGGTGAGAGGCGAGGGGACTCACTATAATCAAGCACCCCGAACAGTGAGAGGCAAGGGGACTCACTATAATCAAGTACCCCAACCAGTCAAAGGCAAGGGAGTAGATAAGCTATGCTGGTTCTGGACCACCACGTGGTGGTCTAGAACCAGCATAGCTTTTTTGGGATCCCCTCTCCTCCCCTCTCCCCCTCCCACCATTTCAGGGCGTGGTGGTCCAGAACCAGCATAGCTTTTTTGGGATCCCCTCTCCTCCCCTCTCCCCCTCCCACCATTTCAGGGCGTGGTGATACAGAACCAGCATAGCTTTTTTGGGATCCCTCTCCCCCTCCCACCATTTCACGACCTGTTTGATGCAGAACCAGCATAGGGTTTCTGGATCACCCGCAATTGTACGGGGCACCAATAACCCATAACAAGTCGTGACTTGTTGATCCAGAACCCGCCTAGGGTTTTTGGGCCACCCGCAATTGTACGGAGGTGACAATAACCCATAACATGCGGGCACCTTGCTGTCGGCGGGTGACAGCCCGCGACCAGACGACTGCGCACATCGGCTGCGCAGCGGCGGGCGGTCAGCGGCGGGCGGCGAGCGGTGAGCGGCCAGCCTGCTACTGCAAACAGGCAGCGGTCGGCGGCGGGCGGCTTGCTGCTTATCAGCTGCTGCTTTCGGCCACGCGGTATGAGGCAACAACCTGCAGTACGCGATAAGCTAAAAACACTCACCTCGACGTCCTCAGCATCCAATTTCTCCACGTCGTCCAACAGCGATGGCTTCCACGATTTCTCCACATCGTCTAACGGTGATTGCTTCCACGTTTTCTCCACGTCGTCCATGGGGGAGCGAGCCGCCGACAGCGACAGCCTGCTGCGCACCGGCAGCGGTCCGCAGCGGGCGGTCGGCGGTCTGCTGCTTGTTAATATATATTATTTAAAAAATGGAAAATTTAAAAAGGTAATAAAATAAAAATACACTCCGTTTTCAATTATATTGCGAAAGTATAGTATTAATTTTACATTAAAAACTTTATACGGTAATATACATTCTACTATTACATTCTACATTTTACGGTAGTATATATTCTACTTCTTCTACCTCGTTTACTGAGTATAGTCCGTGAACAATCGTAATGAATAATATATTATTGGTGAATTGGAAGGAAAAAGGAAACGGAAGAGTGAGTGAGAGGTTTTAAATAAAAACACAATTATTCTCGCGATAAAGAAGGAAACCCTTGCTGCGGCGTAAAAACCCTCACGGAATAGAGGGAAAAGCCGAAGCAAGCGTGATGATTTTATTTGTCTAAAGGAAAGTTACAATGGGAAAGAAAAGAAAGAGTAATCACGCACGCAAATCGCAAGGCAAATTTGCCACGCCTATCGCAGAGAGCTCTCTTACCTCGTTGGCCTCGTGGCCCGCCAAATTCGCAACGCTCGAGTCCGCCTGTTGAAGACGTCGATGAGCCGAACGCCTGCCGCAGCGTGCACCCGCTCGCTGTGGTCACGCCGGGAACGGGGATCGCAGAGATGGCCCTCAGCCGTCACCAAGCGCGCCTCGACGTCTCGGGGGAACCAACGCTTGGTGCCGAGCAACAAAAGCGTTGCCGCGTGCTGCGATCGCCCCGGGAAGGGTCACGCCGTCGAGCGCACGTGGACACGCTTCCCACAATTACAGTCTCTAACGCAACGTACACTCCCACAGGCACACACGAAGTCGCGGTTCCTACTTTCACGTTCACACCCACGAAACTAAAGATTCGCTCTAAAAGGAGCGGAGTCTCGGGTTTACTTTTCCGCATGTAGAAAACGCAATGATCCTCCAGCACGTCTTGACACATCGGCGAATCGATTACGAGTGCGCGAGCTCGCGCGCGCGGGTCCGTTTACCCCAAAATTATCGATGGTGACGCGCGCGTCGCGGTGTTGGCGCGCGAGGTCGCGCGCATTTTAAATTCGCTGCTTGCGTTAATAGCTCGGCACAAGTAAAAATGACGCGAACAGTCCGTGATACTCAAAGTCACCTCCTACTTGTGCATTTTTATTCACCTCGGGTTCTTGCTGCTGCTGGTGCTGCGGCTGTTGCTGCTGCATCGCGTTGAAGCATGATGCGTGCTTTCGAGATTGGGCGCATACCCCACACAACCACATGTTACACCCTTCGCCACACACAATTTTTTTGTTTTTTAATTAGTACTTTAGCACATACTAAACATTTGGCCACTATGTTAGTCTTATTATAATTTGATGGACCACCAGCATCAGCAGGATTACTGAGTGTTGAAGCGTGCGCAATCTCTTTTCGCACGCCTTCCAGTAGTAGAACTTCGCACGCTATTCTGTTTTGGAGCACCGTAATTTCGTGTTGTTTATGTAAAATGGAAAAATGTATTGCCTCTTCTTTTTCTTTAAAATATCTATTAAGTCTGTTACTGCAGACGCTTTCTGCACCCATGTCATCTTGACTGTGGGTCTTTGATGAATGCTGACTTGAACAGAGTGTACCCCTGGTGTTTAACCTTTGGTAAAAATGTAGCGCGATAGCGAGCGGAGACAGTGTCAGATTTTAGGTCCAGCGCGATGCCTGGCCACATCCTTATCGCTTTTTCCATAACAAAAGCGCGCATCAATAGGCAGTGTAAGAGAATACACCAAAAGCGCTCCGTCTGAACTAATCTCCTCACGTTATATCAATTTCGTTTTATAATTCAAACAAGTGCGGAGGATATTTTTTTTTCGCGATAATGCGTAACGTGTACGATAGGGTATTAGTTACATACATATATATCTTTATCTGAACCTTCTATAAAAATTTATCGCTATGTGCAATATGAAAACCCTGCCTCGTGTGCTTCTCATGTTTTATTATTTCGTCGAAACATAACGGTTTCCTGTCCTTACGCTGTGTACTTTGAGCGATGAATGAGAATAGCGAATGCCCGAGTTATTTGAATTATATTTTGTCTAGAGGTAATATCCGTAAGCATTATCAAATAAAAATATAGCGCGATAGCGAGCGGAGACGGTGTCAGATGCACGATTTCGGGTCCAGCGCGATGCCTGGCCACAGCCTTATCGTTTTTGCCATTATAAAAGCCCGCATCAATAGGGTGTGTAAGAGAATACACCAAAAGCGCACCGCCTAAATGAATCTGCTCACGTTATATCAGTTTCGTCTTATAATTTAAACACGTGCGCAGGATGTTTTTTCACGATAGTACGTTACGGTTCGTCGTCATCTTTATTTCGTATTCGTTACTGTTTAAGCTCACGTCATTTCAACGTACTTTTTTATCGCGAATACAAAACGGGAAGTGAGGTTACGTTACATTCAAGGATTTCTTTCATCATAATCTTTCTCCGAAACCATTATTTTTATCTCGTATTCGCGTTACTCTCTAAGCTCACGTCATTCCAACGTACTTTTTATCGCGAATACGAAACGGAAAGTGACGTTATGTTACATTCATCGATTTCTTTCTCGGAAACCGTTATTTTTATCTCGTATTCGTTACTCTCTAAGCGCACGTCATCCCAACGTACTTTTTTATCGCGAATACGAAACGGAAAGTGGGGTTATGTTACATCCATCGATTTCTTTCTCGGAAACCGTTATTTTTATCGCGTATTCGTTACTCTCTAAGCTCACGTCATTCCAACGTACTTTTTTATCGCGAATACGAAAGGGTAGTAAGGTTATTGTTTTTAAATATTCAAACATAATCGATTTTGACGCTTTATTGTGAGGATAGTTCACTTTTTTAAGAGAGAAGAATATATATATATAATTATAAGAAATTAATATAACCACAAAATTTAATAAAAAATGTTTATAAAAATTTTTTGGAATTATTAATAAAAATTTACAACATCATTAGACTCGTAAGATGTTCTCGCAAGAGAATCAAAAGTCGGTTATTTTTTTCGATATACTTAACACGTGCTACATAGTTTACAACTTATTCATTTAGCATTCTTTTTAGGATGAATTTGCAAATTACCACTACTATAATTTTATTATTATCAATTGCACGATATATAAAAATAAAAAAGAGCAAATAAAAAGGCAAATTTACGAATTTTTATAAGAGAGGATTGGAGGATAGGTGGTAAAATAAAAAAGATAGTCGGTGTTTAATTAAAAGTTTTGAACATATATTTGTGAAAGCATACAAATAATATTTTACAAAAAATTATACAAATTAATTTGCGAACATATAATCGTACAAATCATTAGCCAAGTTGAATAAGCCAAATGCATGAAATTCCATGAGAAAAATGTCGTACAATTCTTCACTCATATTACCGAATTCCATGTGCAACTTTGCTCTATTATTAATTTCATTTTTACGCAATACATAATACTGTTTAAACGCAGCAATGTCTTTCAAAATATTTTTCGCTTTTTCGGTGCTTTCTTTCTTTAACTCATCTTTTAAAAAGTCGAATATGTTATCCATACCTCGATTTATAAATCCGGCACTATCTTCTAAACGTTTTAACCTCGCATCGACACATTCGCGCACTTCACGCAGTCCGCTCAAAGTAGCCTGTTGCATGACAATTCCGGGTGGACTCTCATATTTTCTTTTCTTCTGCGGTGTCTCGTACTGTGAAGAACTGTCTGTAAACTGCGTCTCCTCGTCTATTGGTTGGCCATCGGGAAAGTCTCTGACGAGTTTCTGTGTCAGTACACAGGGTCTCTCGTCGATAAGGATGGACCTCACACCGTATGCCGTGGTAAAATTGATGCCGTGGGTTGGAAGATATATTTTTTTAGGTTTACCAAAGTCTTTGTAAAATGTGAAGGAATCTAGCAGATATCCCATCATCGCATCCATTTGGTCGACGATCAGCTCCCAACTATTTTTTTCGAGAGTTACGTACTTTGCAGGAGCCCCCGTACTACAGAGTTTCACTACAGCTCTATAAAATCCAGCGTGGTGTTCCAATCCGACAGCGACTCTTTTGGAATGTGATTTATTGATAGCATAGGTTGTAGATAGAAAGAGATTTGGTAGATCCATGTTTTTATTAACTCGCGGTCTTACTGCTGGCGGAGGTAGCGGTGGCGCTGTTGATGGTGGAGGTAGTGGTGGCGGAGTTACCGACGCTGCTTCTGCTGCTGGAGCTGCTGCTGATGCAGGAGGTACTGCTGATGCTTCGTTATTGTCCATTTTTAAAGCAATATTACTTAGAGATTGTACGGAGACTGGAATATCCACGTGGGAGCGTACTCTCAAATGGAATGGCTACTCGTGACTGAAGGATGACATGTCGGGCTCCAGCATTTACACGGTTATCCCCACCACCCTACTCTGTTTTTCCCCCTAATGGACGACGAGTTCGTTACGTCTCAACCAATCAGCGAACAGGGCGATGACGTAGTAATATAAAGAATTCAAGCAAGGCAATGAATGTAACATAACTTTATTCACCGTTTCGTATTCGCGATACAAAAGTACGTTGAAATGACGCATGCTTTGAACAGTGACCGATACGATGTAACATAACCTATCGCGATAAAGAAAGTTCGTTGGAATCACGTTGGCTTAGAGAGCAATGCAAACGAGATAAAAATAACGGTTTCCGAGAAATTATTATATATATCCTAACCTTACTTTTTGCATAACCTTTCGCGTCGTATTCGCGATAAAGAAATTACGATGGAATCACGTAGGGTTAGAGATAAAAATAAGAAAGATCGATAATTTCTTGTAAGTATGCATGGGGAATTAGGTAGGTAAGGATGTGAATAAAAGTCTAACACTAAATGTAAATTTTTACTAATACATTTTTTATTTTACGAGTATCTTACAAAAGTATACATATTTCACTCTTACATCTAAGATTACAAAAAAAAATTTATAATTTTGCGTTACATGTTTGATCACTCTGCCCATTTCCCAATGAAGTCTCTCTCGGAAGAAAACGATTCCGGTAAGGATTTCTCTCTTTCTTGATTGCTTTTGTGAAATAACTTTGTAAAATTTAGCAGCTATGTCATCGTTTCTGCGTGTATTATATGAAAAGTGCGACAAAACGCGCGTAAAGAACTACCACTACACATATGATGCAAAAACATAATGCAATATTCACCGCACACTTTTGAATCAAAACTTTGTAATAGTTTCTTGTTCCACTGGAAACGCACGCAGTTCCTTCGTAAGCGATCGAGATGGTGTGATGAGGTGGGGGGCGAGCCCGTAACTGTCGAAATATACTCCGTATCCATTTTTATCTATGTAAATGGCAATCCAATGCGATCCTGGTTTATTTGCTGTATCGAGATTGGTTATGATGGCCACAGGTGGACTTAAAATTTTTGGAATGTGATCAGCAGCATACACACGTATTGTATTCGCTCTTAGTGCACGTATCGCATGGATTATTGTTCTCGTGTCCATCCTGTAATTGATTTGAAAACTCTTCACTGGGTACCTTCTCACTGAATACGATGTTGCTGCCGTCGTCGTCCTCCTCCTCCTCCTCGTTGTCGTCGTCTCCGTCGACTTCATCTACACCTCCTGGTTGACCAAAGCGAAAAGCCTTTCTGCGTTCGTTACGATAATTGCAAAGAGCTGCGTAAAATCTTTCGCTTTGTATGGTTTCATTTGCTTCGCGCCACTCTTCTGGAAGTATACTGTACATCCATTTTCTTAGTATATTTGCTTTGAAAAGCGCACAAAAGTCTTTCTTATTTTCTATGTGTTTTTCGATATGACTTGCACATACTAAGGAATTCGGAAACACTGCTTCTAATTTATTAAAAGTTGGCGACCTCCATTCTTCGAGGTTTATAACGCAACGTCCAAGCACATTCTCGAGATATCTTCGTTTGTCATCCCCGCGCACGTATATATTTCTCGCCTTCTTGACAACTTTGTAAAGATGATGGCGCAAGTGTCGCAATGATACGTCACCTTCGAACCAATGTATTCCGTGTAAGTGAACTGTGCAATAGGTGTTTGTCGTTTTTATGTCTGGTGGCAAATGCAAAAAATTACAAGGTGGGCCTACTATCCAATGGCCAACTATGAGCTCTTGCAATGCAATCACAGCCACTTCCTTTGGCAAAAAATTTCTGTTAACGTCGCGAAAACCTTGTATATCGACAACGAAATCCATGATTTAAGGAGTGAGCGCGAGAGTGTATCGCCGAGTAAAAGAGCAAATGACAACTGATCCTCGCGTGTAGGCATTTCATTTCTGATATACACTTACCCCCACTACTCTTGTTTCTCCTTCTTCTTACATTTACGCGCTAAAATCCGATAGGATTTGCCTGCTCGAATCTACTTCCAGCACGTTATCGTATTCTGCGTAAATGATGCAATTTATGGTACTAGTGAGGGCGCCCTCGAATCGCACTTCCACGCGTATGCTACCCGATCGTACGAGGTTCCAGTGCGTAGCACAATGAGCTGATAAATCTGGTGTTAGGTCGAAAGCCGTCAGAAAATTTCCTCTCGCATAATTGTGACGATTGATGCCGTTGCCTTCGTTGAGAAAATGTATTCCTGTACCCGAAAACAGCGTATGGTAAGCATCTATGTAGAGACCGTTGTTGCCGGTAAAGCGAGGTTGTAACGGTTTGCTTGGAATTTGCACTCCGTCGACGTACAAAGAAAGATAATTTATCGAAAAGTGTTGAAAATTGAACGGGTTGAATTTACGATTTCCATTAAACGCTTTGTTGTCGACGAAACCTATAATTATTCTTTTAGGCAGCTGCCCGAGGATGACGTTGTCGAGAGTGTTCCCGAGAATTCCAGTGTGAAGCGTGAAAGACTTAACTTCGACGCGTGTAATCGGATACTTGGCTGTAGCTTTAGCTAAGGCATTGGCGTGCCCAAGTAAAACACCGGGGCTTATCTTTACTCTGCGTACGATGAGACTGGCTTCTTTGATTTTGACACGAAATTTACCATCATCCGACACATCCATCAAGCAAAAGGCATCTTTGCTTCGTACGAGAAACGTACTCTCATCTCCACTTCGTTGATAAGCATTTTATCTTGATTAAATACGTCGCAATGTAAATGACCTCCCAACAACGCTTACCCGTATAGAGCTTATATTGAATCGTTGTTGAATTATTCTCCGTCGGCTAAAGACTCGCATTTAACTACAACGCTCTGGTACGATGATACGTTTGACAACTTTGAAGCTGCTCCGAATATTCCGAAAGAAAATGCGGTCGCAAACAACGGAGCCTTACCTCGCTAATATTACATACTTGCAGGAAAGCAGTCGACAAAGATGCCTTTTCAACGGAGTGGAGATGAGAGTACGCCTCGTACGAAGCAAAGATGCCTTTGCTTGATGGATGTGTCGCATGATGGTAAGTTTCGTGTCAAAATCAAAGAAGCCAGTCTCATCGTACGCAGAGTAAAGATAAGCCCCGGTGTTTTACTTGGGCACGCCAATGCCTTAGCTAAAGCTACAGCCAAGTATCCGATTACACGCGTCGAAGTTAAGTCTTTCACGCTTCACACTGGAATTCTCGGGAACACTCTCGACAACGTCATCCTCGGGCAGCTGCCTAAAAGAATAATTATAGGTTTCGTCGACAACAAAGCGTTTAATGGAAATCGTAAATTCAACCCGTTCAATTTTCAACACTTTTCGATAAATTATCTTTCTTTGTACGTCGACGGAGTGCAAATTCCAAGCAAACCGTTACAACCTCGCTTTACCGGCAACAACGGTCTCTACATAGATGCTTACCATACGCTGTTTTCGGGTACAGGAATACATTTTCTCAACGAAGGCAACGGCATCAATCGTCACAATTATGCGAGAGGAAATTTTCTGACGGCTTTCGATCTAACACCAGATTTATCAGCTCATTGTGCTACGCACTGGAACCTCGTACGATCGGGTAGCATACGCGTGGAAGTGCGATTCGAGGGCGCCCTCACTAGTACCATAAATTGCATCATTTACGCAGAATACGATAACGTGCTGGAAGTAGATTCGAGCAGGCAAATCCTATCGGATTTTAGCGCGTAAATGTAAGAAGAAGGAGAAACAAGAGTAGTGGGGGTAAGTGTATATCAGAAATGAAATGCCTACACGCGAGGATCAGTTGTCATTTGCTCTTTACTCGGATTACACTCTCGCGCTCACTCCTTAAATCATGGATTTCGTTGTCGATATACAAGGTTTTCGCGACGTTAACAGAAATTTTTTGCCAAAGGAAGTGGCTGTGATTGCATTGCAAGAGCTCATAGTTGGCCATTGGATAGTAGGCCCACCTTGTAATTTTTTGCATTTGCCACCAGACATAAAAACGACAAACACCTATTGCACAGTTCACTTACACGGAATACATTGGTTCGAAGGTGACGTATCATTGCGACACTTGCGCCATCATCTTTACAAAGTTGTCAAGAAGGCGAGAAATATATACGTGCGCGGGGATGACAAACGAAGATATCTCGAGAATGTGCTTGGACGTTGCGTTATAAACCTCGAAGAATGGAGGTCGCCAACTTTTAATAAATTAGAAGCAGTGTTTCCGAATTCCTTAGTATGTGCAAGTCATATCGAAAAACACATAGAAAATAAGAAAGACTTTTGTGCGCTTTTCAAAGCAAATATACTAAGAAAATGGATGTACAGTATACTTCCAGAAGAGTGGCGCGAAGCAAATGAAACCATACAAAGCGAAAGATTTTACGCAGCTCTTTGCAATTATCGTAACGAACGCAGAAAGGCTTTTCGCTTTGGTCAACCAGGAGGTGTAGATGAAGTCGACGGAGACGACGACAACGAGGAGGAGGAGGAGGACGACGACGGCAGCAACATCGTATTCAGTGAGAAGGTACCCAGTGAAGAGTTTTCAAATCAATTACAGGATGGACACGAGAACAATAATCCATGCGATACGTGCACTAAGAGCGAATACAATACGTGTGTATGCTGCTGATCACATTCCAAAAATTTTAAGTCCACCTGTGGCCATCATAACCAATCTCGATACAGCAAATAAACCAGGATCGCATTGGATTGCCATTTACATAGATAAAAATGGATACGGAGTATATTTCGACAGTTACGGGCTCGCCCCCCACCTCATCACACCATCTCGATCGCTTACGAAGGAACTGCGTGCGTTTCCAGTGGAACAAGAAACTATTACAAAGTTTTGATTCAAAAGTGTGCGGTGAATATTGCATTATGTTTTTGCATCATATGTGTAGTGGTAGTTCTTTACGCGCGTTTTGTCGCACTTTTCATATAATACACGCAGAAACGATGACATAGCTGCTAAATTTTACAAAGTTATTTCACAAAAGCAATCAAGAAAGAGAGAAATCCTTACCGGAATCGTTTTCTTCCGAGAGAGACTTCATTGGGAAATGGGCAGAGTGATCAAACATGTAACGCAAAATTATAAATTTTTTTTTGTAATCTTAGATGTAAGAGTGAAATATGTATACTTTTGTAAGATACTCGTAAAATAAAAAATGTATTAGTAAAAATTTACATTTAGTGTTAGACTTTTATTCACATCCTTACCTACCTAATTCCCCATGCATACTTACAAGAAATTATCGATCTTTCTTATTTTTATCTCTAACCCTACGTGATTCCATCGTAATTTCTTTATCGCGAATACGACGCGAAAGGTTATGCAAAAAGTAAGGTTAGGATATATATAATAATTTCTCGGAAACCGTTATTTTTATCTCGTTTGCATTGCTCTCTAAGCCAACGTGATTCCAACGAACTTTCTTTATCGCGATAGGTTATGTTACATCGTATCGGTCACTGTTCAAAGCATGCGTCATTTCAACGTACTTTTTTATCGCGAATACGAAACGGTGAATAAGGTTATGTTACATTCATTGCCTTGCTTGAATTCTTTATATTACTACGTCATCGCCCTGTTCGCTGATTGGTTGAGACGTAACGAACTCGTCGTCCATTAGGGGAAAAACAGAGTAGGGTGGTGGGGATAACCGTGTAAATGCTGGAGCCCGACATGTCATCCTTCAGTCACGAGTAGCCATTCCATTTGAGAGTACGCTCCCACGTGGATATTCCAGTCTCCGTACAATCTCTAAGTAATATTGCTTTAAAAATGGACAATAACGAAGCATCAGCAGTACCTCCTGCATCAGCAGCAGCTCCAGCAGCAGAAGCAGCGTCGGTAACTCCGCCACCACTACCTCCACCATCAACAGCGCCACCGCTACCTCCGCCAGCAGTAAGACCGCGAGTTAATAAAAACATGGATCTACCAAATCTCTTTCTATCTACAACCTATGCTATCAATAAATCACATTCCAAAAGAGTCGCTGTCGGATTGGAACACCACGCTGGATTTTATAGAGCTGTAGTGAAACTCTGTAATACGGGGGCTCCTGCAAAGTACGTAACTCTCGAAAAAAATAGTTGGGAGCTGATCGTCGACCAAATGGATGCGATGATGGGATATCTGCTAGATTCCTTCACATTTTACAAAGACTTTGGTAAACCTAAAAAAATATATCTTCCAACCCACGGCATCAATTTTACCACGGCATACGGTGTGAGGTCCATCCTTATCGACGAGAGACCCTGTGTACTGACACAGAAACTCGTCAGAGACTTTCCCGATGGCCAACCAATAGACGAGGAGACGCAGTTTCCAGACAGTTCTTCACAGTACGAGACACCGCAGAAGAAAAGAAAATATGAGAGTCCACCCGGAATTGTCATGCAACAGGCTACTTTGAGCGGACTGCGTGAAGTGCGCGAATGTGTCGATGCGAGGTTAAAACGTTTAGAAGATAGTGCCGGATTTATAAATCGAGGTATGGATAACATATTCGACTTTTTAAAAGATGAGTTAAAGAAAGAAAGCACCGAAAAAGCGAAAAATATTTTGAAAGACATTGCTGCGTTTAAACAGTATTATGTATTGCGTAAAAATGAAATTAATAATAGAGCAAAGTTGCACATGGAATTCGGTAATATGAGTGAAGAATTGTACGACATTTTTCTCATGGAATTTCATGCATTTGGCTTATTCAACTTGGCTAATGATTTGTACGATTATATGTTCGCAAATTAATTTGTATAATTTTTTGTAAAATATTATTTGTATGCTTTCACAAATATATGTTCAAAACTTTTAATTAAACACCGACTATCTTTTTTATTTTACCACCTATCCTCCAATCCTCTCTTATAAAAATTCGTAAATTTGCCTTTTTATTTGCTCTTTTTTATTTTTATATATCGTGCAATTGATAATAATAAAATTATAGTAGTGGTAATTTGCAAATTCATCCTAAAAAAGAATGCTCAATGAATAAGTTGTAAACTCTGTAGCACGCGTTAAGTATATCGAAAAAAAATAAGCGACTTTTGATTCTCTTGCGAGAACATCTTACGAGTCTAATGATGTTGTAAATTTTTATTAATAATTCCAAAAAATTTTTATAAACATTTTTTATTAAATTTTGTGGTTATATTAATTTCTTATAATTATATATATATTCTTCTCTCTTAAAAAAGTGAACTATCCTCACAATAAAGCGTCAAAATCGATTATGTTTGAATATTTAAAAACAATAACCTTACTACCCTTTCGTATTCGCGATAAAAAAGTACGTTGGAATGACGTGAGCTTAGAGAGTAACGAATACGCGATAAAAATAACGGTTTCCGAGAAAGAAATCGATGGATGTAACATAACCCCACTTTCCGTTTCGTATTCGCGATAAAAAAGTACGTTGGGATGACGTGCGCTTAGAGAGTAACGAATACGAGATAAAAAATAACGGTTTCCGAGAAAGAAATCGATGAATGTAACATAACGTCACTTTCCGTTTCGTATTCGCGATAAAAAAGTACGTTGGAATGACGTGAGCTTAGAGAGTAACGCGAATACGAGATAAAAATAATGGTTTCGGAGAAAGATTATGATGAAAGAAATCCTTGAATGTAACGTAACCTCACTTCCCGTTTTGTATTCGCGATAAAAAAGTACGTTGAAATGACGTGAGCTTAAACAGTAACGAATACGAAATAAAGATGACGACGAACCGTAACGTACTATCGTGAAAAAACATCCTGCGCACGTGTTTAAATTATAAGACGAAACTGATATAACGTGAGCAGATTCATTTAGGCGGTGCGCTTTTGGTGTATTCTCTTACACACCCTATTGATGCGGGCTTTTATAATGGCAAAAACGATAAGGCTGTGGCCAGGCATCGCGCTGGACCCGAAATCGTGCATCTGACACCGTCTCCGCTCGCTATCGCGCTATATTTTTATTTGATAATGCTTACGGATATTACCTCTAGACAAAATATAATTCAAATAACTCGGGCATTCGCTATTCTCATTCATCGCTCAAAGTACACAGCGTAAGGACAGGAAACCGTTATGTTTCGACGAAATAATAAAACATGAGAAGCACACGAGGCAGGGTTTTCATATTGCACATAGCGATAAATTTTTATAGAAGGTTCAGATAAAGATATATATGTATGTAACTAATACCCTATCGTACACGTTACGCATTATCGCGAAAAAAAATATCCTCCGCACTTGTTTGAATTATAAAACGAAATTGATATAACGTGAGGAGATTAGTTCAGACGGAGCGCTTTTGGTGTATTCTCTTACACTGCCTATTGATGCGCGCTTTTGTTATGGAAAAAGCGATAAGGATGTGGCCAGGCATCGCGCTGGACCTAAAATCTGACACTGTCTCCGCTCGCTATCGCGCTACATTTTTACCAAAGGTTAAACACCAGGGGTACACTCTGTTCAAGTCAGCATTCATCAAAGACCCACAGTCAAGATGACATGGGTGCAGAAAGCGTCTGCAGTAACAGACTTAATAGATATTTTAAAGAAAAAGAAGAGGCAATAGATGTTTCCATGTTACATAAACAACACGAAATTACGGTGCTCCAAAACAGAATAGCGTGCGAAGTTCTACTACTGGAAGGCGTGCGAAAAGAGATTGCGCACGCTTCAACACTCAGTAATCCTGCTGATGCTGGTGGTCCATCAAATTATAATAAGACTAACATAGTGGCAAAATGTTTAGTATGTGCTAAAGTACTAATTAAAAAACAAAAAATTGTGTGTGGCGAAGGGTGTAACATGTGGTTGTGTGGGGTATGCGCCCAATCTCGAAAGCACGCATCATGCTTCAACGCGATGCAGCAGCAACAGCCGCAGCACCAGCAGCAGCAAGAACCCGAGGTGAATAAAAATGCACAAGTAGGAGGTGACTTTGAGTATCACGGACTGTTCGCGTCATTTTTACTTGTGCCGAGCTATTAACGCAAGCAGCGAATTTAAAATGCGCGCGACCTCGCGCGCCAACACCGCGACGCGCGCGTCACCATCGATAATTTTGGGGTAAACGGACCCGCGCGCGCGAGCTCGCGCACTCGTAATCGATTCGCCGATGTGTCAAGACGTGCTGGAGGATCATTGCGTTTTCTACATGCGGAAAAGTAAACCCGAGGCTCCCGCTCCTTTTAGAGCGAATCTTTAGTTTCGTGGGTGTGAACGTGAAAGTAGGAACCGCGACTTCGTGTGTGCCTGTGGGAGTGTACGTTGCGTTAGAGACTGTAATTGTGGGAAGCGTGTCCACGTGCGCTCGACGGCGTGACCCTTCCCGGGGCGATCGCAGCACGCGGCAACGCTTTTGTTGCTCGGCACCAAGCGTTGGTTCCCCGAGACGTCGAGGCGCGCTTGGTGACGGCTGAGGGCCATCTCTGCGATCCCCGTTCCCGGCGTGACCACAGCGAGCGGGTGCACGCTGCGGCAGGCGTTCGGCTCATCGACGTCTTCAACAGGCGGACTCGAGCGTTGCGAATTTGGCGGGCCACGAGGCCAACGAGGTAAGAGAGCTCTCTGCGATAGGCGTGGCAAATTTGCCTTGCGATTTGCGTGCGTGATTACTCTTTCTTTTCTTTCCCATTGTAACTTTCCTTTAGACAAATAAAATCATCACGCTTGCTTCGGCTTTTCCTCTATTCCGTGAGGGTTTTTACGCCGCAGCAAGGGTTTCCTTCTTTATCGCGAGAATAATTGTGTTTTTATTTAAAACCTCTCACTCACTCTTCCGTTTCCTTTTTCCTTCCAATTCACCAATAATATATTATTCATTACGATTGTTCACGGACTATACTCAGTAAACGAGGTAGAAGAAGTAGAATATATACTACCGTAAAATGTAGAATGTAATAGTAGAATGTATATTACCGTATAAAGTTTTTAATGTAAAATTAATACTATACTTTCGCAATATAATTGAAAACGGAGCGTATTTTTATTTTATTACCTTTTTAAATTTTGCATTTTTTAAATAATATATATTAACAAGCAGCAGGCCGCCGACCGCCCGCTGCGGACCGCTGCCGGTGCGCAGCAGGCTATCGCTGTCGGCGGCTCGCTCCCCCCATGGACGACGTGGAGAAAACGTGGAAGCAATCACCGTTAGACGATGTGGAGAAATCGTGGAAGCCATCGCTGTTGGACGACGTGGAGAAATTGGATGCTGAGGACGTCGAGGTGAGTGTTTTTAGCTTATCGCGTACTGCAGGTTGTTGCCTCATACCGCGTGGCCGAAAGCAGCAGCTGATAAGCAGCAAGCCGCCCGCCGCCGACCGCTGCCTGTTTGCAGTAGCAGGCTGGCCGCTCACCGCTCGCCGCATTTGCCCAACCAAAGAAGGGGAATCTCCGCTGGACTTATCTCTCAAAAAGTGAGAGATAAAAGAGATAAAAATTTTTTTATTTTTATTTTATATAGTATGTAAAATTTTTTTAATAACTTTTTTTTTTAATAATGGAATTCACTTGTATTTTTTTTTTTTTTTTGTAATATTATCCAAACTATTTTTTTTAGGGTAATGATTTATACATTTATATGTTCTGATAATTAATTTCTATTATTTTTTTTGTAATGACTTGTAATTAATTTTTTTTTGTAATAAAAATAATAATATTTATAATAATATTTATAATTTTTTTCACGATACCTAACCCATATATATATATATATATATATATATTAACACTTAACCCCGGAGCCGAAATTTAGAGTAGGCTCCGCGGCACCGTGAAGTAGGATGAAAATCACATACACACACACACACACACACACACACACACACACACACACACACACTCTCTCTTCATAAGATTGTGCAGGGGATCGTGTTCGCTCAGCTGCCTACTATAGCCACGCTCTTCGAAAAAGAACTCCCGCTATACCGAGCACAGGACCAAGGCGCATCCCGCTATAGCGTACTGCTACAGTTTCGCTATACTGCTATAGCTGTCGGAGACTTGCACTGCATGAGTCACCGGCCCGTGCCGCGGGCCGCGGCACCTTTGCTCTAAGAAACAAGGTAATTAACACTTGTTTAATTACTGTTTAATCACTTGTTTATATAAACAAACAATCATAACAAGCAATAAAACACTCATTAATTACACGCTCTGTTTATGTTTTTCATAAACATTACATGTTGTTAATGTATGTTTAATTACTTGTTTATATTTATTAACATAAACAAACATATTTATTTATATTTGTTTATATAAACAAACCATTAACATGCAATTAAACATGGGTTAATCACCCGCGTGGCCGAAAGCAGCAGCTGATAAGCAGCAAGCCGCCGCCGCCGACCGCTGCCTGTTTGCAGTAGCAGGCTGGCCGCTCACCGCTCGCCGCCCGCCGCTGACCGCCCGCCGCTGCGCAGCCGATGTGCGCAGTCGTCTGGTCGCGGGCTGTCACCCGCCGACAGCAAGGTGCCCGCATGTTATGGGTTATTGTCACCTCCGTACAATTGCGGGTGGCCCAAAAACCCTAGGCGGGTTCTGGATCAACAAGTCACGACTTGTTATGGGTTATTGGTGCCCCGTACAATTGCGGGTGATCCAGAAACCCTATGCTGGTTCTGCATCAAACAGGTCGTGAAATGGTGGGAGGGGGAGAGGGGATCCCAAAAAAGCTATGCTGGTTCTAGACCATCACGCCCTGAAATGGTGGGAGGGGGAGAGGGGAGGAGAGGGGATCCCAAAAAAGCTATGCTGGTTCTGGACCACCACGCCCTGAAATGGTGGGAGGGGGAGAGGGGAGGAGAGGGGATCCCAAAAAAGCTATGCTGGTTCTAGACCATCACGTGATGGTCCAGAACCAGCATAGCCTATCTACTCAAGGGGACTCACTTTAATTAAGCACCCGAAAGGAAACAATCCTTACTACGTCCACGTCGTTGTTTCTGCGTAGCGCAAAAAGTAAGGTTAATACATTTATAACAGAAGCTTCAACGATCTTAAAGTTTCCGTTAAAAAATCATTTTGCCCTTGAGAAAAATTTTTCAGGGTTCAGGATGTGTGGGTTTGGGGTGTATGGGGTTAGCATGCGTAGGGTAGGGATGTGCGGAACTGAGGGGTGTGGGGTATGGTTGTGGGACCGGGGTGTAACAGTTCAGCATGTGAGGGCATGAAGTGTATGGGGTTAGGATGTGCGAGTTTGAGTTTTTTTTACTAGGATGTGTAAGTTTTGGGAGTGTGGGTTCCTCTATTAAGCCTACGAGCAATTTGAACCAGCTTAGCCTGTGGTTCATGGAAAAAAACGATTTTAAACGGACTTTTCTGAGTTTGACCTAGATTTGACCTTGAAATGACCTTGGAAAAAATTTCTCAACATGATTTTGAACGTAAAATTTCCCGCTCTTTCCGAATCCGGGGTCAAAACTAGGTGTTTCCATATGAAAAAACCACTTTGACTTTGAAATAACCTCAAAGGTCAAGTTCAAGGTCAAAGACGTTAGCGCCATTATGTGGCCCCCTTTGTCCCCTATAACTTTTGTCTGAACCATTTTTCTCTATCTGGCTTAGGTTCCGAGAAATCCGGGTGCGGCGATTAAAATGGGTCACCGTGTATTTTAATTCATATTATAATCATTGTTGGACAACTGTATGTTCATTTTCGTTGCTTTTTTATTATATCATCTCATACAAAATTCTATAAGTAACCATTTTTACAAATTGTACTCATTTATCAAGCATTTATTATTAATTATATAAAATTTCAAAATTATTGCTTTATTTTTTCTATAGTTCAATTAATAATTCTGCTAAATTTCATAAGACCAATGTTAAATTAGATCACATTAGCTCAATAAACAGCTTAGCTAGAATTTTTCACAGTTTTTTAAAATAATTATAGTAATTGTAACAAAGATCAAATTTACAACAAAATGGCTTTAGGATCATTACAATCTTAAGCTTGTCATATAAGAAAAAAAGAAGTTACTGACTTAGGACATAAGTTGAACAAGTACTTATCAACACTTTATTAAAACAGTATATGAGCAAATTTATAATTTATCCACACTTAGAGGGTTTAAAAAATAAAAAAAAAAGTTTTAAGTCACACCACCTTCGCGACAAGTTTCTCCTCATTCTAGAGGTCATAAAATATACGAAATAACTCATGAACATTAGAAAACGGCCTTGTGACACTGTTTTAGAAAAAAATAGTTTTAGCGAAAAAAATCGCTCATTTTTGGTCATTTTTCGCGATTTTCAAATGCACGTAACTTTGGGCAGAACCGACCGATTTTAACGATCTTTAGCTTAAATTACTTCAATCGCTTTTTTGTGGAACATTTGTTTGCACATTTAAAAGCTTACTATTGGCTCATCATCAGTGACTCCTTTTCGTACATTTTTCCCATGTTAAATTTCCATGAGAAAAATGGATTTTTTTCTAAAACGGTGTCACAAGACCGTTTTCTAATGTTCACGAGTTATTTCGTATATTTTATGACCTATAGAATGAGAAGAAACTTGTCGCAAAGGTGTGCCTTCAAACATTTTTTTTTATTTTTTAAACTCTCTAAAAAGGAGATGATCAGGGGTGCGGGTCCTGGATTTGGCTAAAACTGCAGGAGGTACTTCTTTATGACAAATAATGAGACACGTCGTGTCTCGGGGTTTTTGTGAATGGGCCTTTTTTCCGAGACTCAAGCTATTTTATGTCTTAAATGAACAATTTTAGATAAAAATGAGATTTCTTTCTTTAGTAATAGCTTTTTGAATATTTCGATCATATAAATGAGCTAAAAAGTTTATAAAAGAAGGCAAAAAAAGCTTTAATTTAAGCTGTGTTTCATTAAAAAATGTCGATTTTTAAAGAAGTTATAGACTATCAAAAATAATGTAAGAAGATAGCTTGAAATACCACCCGTTAAATGCTTGAAAAAAATCAAAAATTTTTAGTGATTTTCTTACTCTATTTTTAATAGCCTATAACTTTTTGAAAAATCGACGTTTTTTAATAAAACACAGCTTAAATTAAAGATTTTTTGCCTTCCTTTATAATCTTTTTAGCTCATTTATATGATCGAAATATTCAAAAAGCTATTACTAAAGAAAGAAACCTCATTTTTATCGAAAATTGTTCATTTTAGACATAAAATAGCTTGAGTCTCGGAAAAAGCCCATTCACAAAAACCCCGAGACACGTGTCTCATTATTTGTCAAAAATAAGAACATCCTACAGTGTTGGACTGGAGTAAGTGTGGACAAATTATGGATTTCCTCATATATGACAGCATCATGGTAAAAACGACGTAGAGGAGAGAGTTATTACAAAACGAAAAGTCCTTATTATTTCAATAAAAGATTATAAGTCAATGCTTATTTTTGAGACGAATACGCTATAAAGAAGCTATGGCTCCCTCGAATATATTTTATGTGCTATCTTATCTAACTTGATGACCTATATTTGAACTTTTATTATTCTATTTGACGATAACAT
Organism: Torymus aiolomorphi; assembly: GCA_036365515.1. NCBI lineage: Eukaryota > Metazoa > Arthropoda > Insecta > Hymenoptera > Torymidae > Torymus > Torymus aiolomorphi. The sequence goes on along the minus strand of CM070874.1, from coordinate 57,177,295 downwards.
TGAAAAGGCATTCTTCTTCGACATAAAAGCATCATAAATTTTCTGAATGAATTAAACAATGTCAAAAAGTTTAAAAAAACATTATTCTAACTATTATCAAAGGACTTTCCTAGTCATTAGACGAAAATTAGAAACTGAATATTGCAGTGACATTCATGCTCTACCACTAAAACGTCCAACTTGCTAACCGGGAAATACCAAACTAATCCCAAGCTTACAAGCTTTTACACGTGACAGTTTCTATTAATATTTTAATAATACTAGAACTTTAATTTTTAAATATTTAATTAAAATTAGAATGTTTCTTCGTTATAAAATATTCAATTAAAATTAATATAAAAATAAAACTCAATTTTTCCAAATATCACACATATTTAAAACAAATCAAATAAACTAAGAAAAAGAAAAGAATATTAAATAATGTCTTAAATAATAAAATTTGAAATGCAAACAGTAATCGCAGTGATTAATGTCATGCAATCATTTGTGTATCTCGTTATCGGAGTTTTTCATAGTCACTGTGAATTATCTCAATTTTATACTAGTACTGCTTCATTAATTGCACGCTTCTCGGCTTGCTATTATCTAACACGTGTATATAGACAGCTATGTTTTTGCTACTGCAATATTATGAGATTAACATTAAGTCCGAAAATAGCTTAAAAAAGTTTTTTAATATATTATTCTTATACAATACTATTCTTGTTGAAGCTATTGAAAAAAATTATAGTGCGGTGTATAGTTCAAAAAAAGAATGTATTTCATGAATAAATTTCATACAGTGATTTCTAAACCGGTGAACAATAAACAAACCGTTTTATATTTAATGAAATAAAATCTAAAAAATATTTCATATTATCATAAATCTCAAAGTAGACGGAAAATATTTATATCGTTTCAATTTTGATCATCACTTAATTTTTTTTTAACGACTTCTTTATTTTCAACGGGTTATTTACCTTGATGTTTATAGCGTGAGGATGGGTTATTAAATAGAACAAAGTTGTAGATATATTAATAAGAGATCCAGGATGGAATGATTTTTTTAATTACATGGGATACTAAATTCCAGGATAATTTCGGCTTCTGGTAATAACGGGTATACGTGAATCATAGAGGAGAAGTAATTTTCTTTTTATATATGCTTCAAAACACAAAAGCTTTCAATTTAGCGTATTAAAAAATACCCGGCTCAAAACAACTTATCTCGAGTGAGAAGTTACACTCTTGTTAGAATTTAATAACATGTTTCAGACATAAATACCTAGTTTTAGTCTCTAAATTAAGTAAAGTCAAAATAATACATCAAAATAGTTTGTATAGAATAGAGTGAAAATAAGTTTGACGAATTGAAATACAAGTGTTACGAGTGAGGATTTGGTAATAATTAATAATAATCGAAGGAGAACTAAAAGAACAGCACCGATTGCTCGCCCGAGGACCTCGCGACCTTCCGTTTTTGCGACGGATGCTCTCCCACCTGAGTTACCAATGCCTATATGCATATCTTTTTCAAACCACACTCATATTCCAAGCGCAACCTAATCCCAACCGTCACATCAGGCATTTCCCACGTGACACAAGTAAAAAATCTTTTATAGTTTAGAATCACGGTAACAGCTAAACATATTTAAACAAATAATAAAACTATCTGTATCATTATACAACGAATCACTGTTATAGTTAACTTTCTCAGTTCTCTACTCCAACAATATCCTATTCCCATAGAATATCGTTGCATTTTTACTCAAATAATTGAGCATTAACCAGTAAAAATATTTCTCAAAAAATGAAAAAAAAAAAAAAAAAAAAATCAAAAACAACCTACCTGCCAACCACGTCGGGCTCTCGGGCACGAGGTACAGCGCAATGAAGCAGAGCACCGGATACACGAGATTGATCAGCGCGACGGTCCTCCAGCCCACAAGGCTACCCGTGAGCATCTGCGTGAAAACCCCCGTGATGACGGCCATCGTCGACGTCGCCGAGAGCATTCCTCGTAGATGTGGCTGCGTCACCTCGGCGACGTAGGTGAGCACGGGCGCCTCGAGGAGGCCACCCGTCACGCCGGTAAGCGCCTGCGCGATGAAAAGCATGTTTGCGTTGTGGGCGTAGTGGAAGACCAGCCAGGCGACGACGAACGGCACTGTCGACAGCATCATCGTGCGCCGGCGACCCAGACGCTGCGAGATCGGTCCGCTGACGAAGCCACCCAGGGGCACGAGGAACAGGTTGATGCTGCCTATTTAGGGTCAGAAGGAGGAAGTTTGAAACGTTGGTATATTTTAATGAACGGTGCCGTATTATTACGTAGAAGATAAATCTATAATTGTTTTTACGATTATTTTGTCGAAGATAGTTTATGATCACAATACATTGAGGGTGTATGTTTTCAGTTGCCTTTTCGGTTTATGTTATGTACGGGGATATAACAAGTTTTTGTGTCTATATTATACTGAAATATATTCTCCTGTATAATATTACAGAAAAAAATTCAGACTCACAGAAATTCATACATGTATATCAATTTACTTACAATCACAAGAACATTTTAGTGCGGAATGTATTAATCACTATCAAGGTATGCGAAGCAATCATGAAACAATTTTCTCAACTCTTTCGGACATACCGTCTTCTACAGAAGATAGAAAAAATTTCCTTTCTTTGTTTTAAATTTCATAAAATGCATTACAATATTCATAAAAAGAAATAAACAAACTAATCAGGTCAGATAAGTACAACTATTTGTTTATATCTTTTAAGGCAATTGTAAGTTCTTTTTCATAAATATTTTCATAAAAAATAACTTAGGAAATTCCGAAAATAAAAAATATTTTCGGAAAATTTTAAAAATAGCTTTGAAAATATCTGCAAAACAGGCGATTTGGCGACTTGTCACCACATAGGCAAAAAGAATGCCCTGACCCTTGCCAAGTGCGGACGAACGTTCCGCTCAGACGAAAAGGGGATGACGCCTACCGAGCCACGCTAACTAACGTGACCGCATAACACGTCATTTTTTTATTCATTTATTTAATTTTCTTGTTTATTCTTTTTTTAATTTTATATTTATAGTAATATATTAGGTCACAGTAGTAATATTTATGCAAACTTAAGGGGGTGTCGCACTATACTAATACTGTTTTATCGGCGGAACATGTAAACGTAATTAATATAAATAAAAGGATACTGATTTACGCCTTGAACAAATTCAGTTGCCCTGCGTAATGCTGTAATACATCATTGTACAAAGTTTCGAGGTAAAAAAACGACGATACCTTTGTTTATTTTTGGAACGAAATTTGGTTAATTTTCGTTAATTTTCGTTCCAAAAATAAAAAAAGGTGTCGTCGTTTTTTTGTCCCAAAACTTCGTAGAACGATGTATTAGAGGATTACGCAGGGCAAGTGAATTTGTTTAAGACGCAAATCATTATCCTTTTATTTATATTAATTATTTTGACATGTTCCACCGATAAAACAGTATTAGTATAGTGCGACACCCCCTTAAGTTTGCATAAATATTACTACTCAATTATTAAACACGGTACGTATTGTTAAAATTGAAAGAAATCTTTTCATTCCAAAATATTTTTGTAAAATATTTCTCTACTTGTCGCACCTCGAACAAAAATCCAACAAAAAGGTGAACAAATCCTCAAAGCCTCTTACGGCTCATTCTGATATAGTTTCCTCAAACAAATCCCGACGACCCCAGTGCTATTTACACTCGCGTCAATCTTTTCGCCTGCAATTTTCCTCCAAATCCAAACCAAGCACGAACATATCCGGCTAACCGACACATCTCTAAAAATAGGACGAAGGACTACTATAATACTGACCGATCCACGTGACTTCGTCAAGCGTGACCGGCACGGCCGGGTTGTCCTTCTGCAGCTCGGGGATGAGGATCGTGGGAAAACCAAGGCTCGAGCCGAAGGTGAGCAGCAGGAGGTTTTTCGCGCCCACGGCGAAGAACTGCGGCAGGGCCTCGCGCAACCGCGACACCGGCTCCAGCTCCTGCTGTTCCGCTTTCCCATTCGCCGTCACGATCGTCGTCACGGGTGGCACGGATTTGCTGCAAGCAGTATATGTATAGAGTTTTATGTGAAAGCGAAAAGCCTCGATGAAAATTATCAGAGTATTAAATCATAGGTGCGTTGCATTGACACCTTTGATACTTTGTGATTCATATACATGTATGACTTGTATGTAGTGTTTTCGAAGCGCTAATCGTTTAGCTTCGGTTGCTTTTTCAATAATTAGATATTTATAGTGAGTAGTAAGAAAAATTTAGCACAAACTAGTCATTAATAAACTTTCTATTAAACTTGGCAATATAAATAAGGAAGTATTTAAAATCCTAATACATTTTTAAATTAATTGAGAAACATATTATCAAATGACTCGTATTTTATTAAAAATTATACTGAAGAAAGGAAATCATTTTTTCAACGAAGTTATCCTTATTGTATCCATTTATCAATTTCCTCGCACGTGTCTTTTAAAGGTCGCGTGCTTTTTATTAAATTTTATCGATAGTTAAGAGAATTTTCATTCAAGCTATGTAACTATAAAAATTAACGGTGGTATGTCTAATAAAATAATAAAAAATTTTTTAAAGAATTCAAAAAGAAGAAGTTTTAAAATATTTAAACAATATTCCATATTTAATATAAAAATAAAGCATTCATATATGAATAGTTATTTTTGAGCCTCAAAATCTTTTTTAAGATCAATTCATTCAAGCGACAACGTTCAATCATTAAAAGTAGATCATCAATTACTTCCGTAAATACACAAAATAATGTTGCTTCGGTTATCGGTTTATTAACTATCCCGTTTCTACTGCAATTATTACTGTAGTTAATAAAGCGATATTCCTTGACACGTAGCGCTTTTTTAGCCTCATAGTGTATCGATAATTTATACTTTATCTTTCGTTACAGAGTCTACGACATACAATTTTCGAGATCTGTTTGCTGGAAAATGAAAACGGAAACATTACTTTAAGAAATCTCAAAATAAAAGTCGATTTCACGAACCATTCCAAAAAATATAGAACAAAAACGTTATTAACTTTTCTATAATCATATAATACCTATACGAAAAGCCTCAGTTTTTTCTTTTGAACTTTCTCATTTAAGTAATTTTTATTAAAATGAATTGGATGAATACTATGTATATTCCTAATAATGTCGATCGCACAATTAGACATATGGATTCTTTAGTAAAAAAAAATGTTTTGCAAACAAAAAAATAATTGTCTACTTTTGCCATTTTCTGAAATTACGCGTCTAAATGGAATTACAGCCTAGCATCGGAGACGTTTTACCAATTTCACCTGTAAAATGATAGTTTCCCACTCGAAACGCCAATTTCCGAGAGTCAATTACAATTAGCTGATCGGGTTTGATCTCGTGTGAATCAACCAGAGCCCATTTGTACGCACGCGACTGTCTGCTGAGGCAAAAGACCTTGCGAAGTACTTTAAGCCTCTAAAAAGGCAGGATATTAGCTTGATCACTCAGCTACTGTCGCGTTGACTGAAACGGTGCTCAAGAAGGAAAACAATTGCAATCGTCAATTGACAGATGTGCTTATACACATGCATTGCTTATTTAGATTGTGTGCCTGAATGCTTTGATGATATAATGACAGCTTCTTTTGACCGCCGAACAGATTTTTCAGACAAGCTTCTTAGTAAGGAAGTAGACAATAATTAAACAGAATTTCGTAGGAATTAAAAATTGATTCTGTTAAAAAACTCTGGGAATTTATAGGAGAATCGCGGTAAATGGATTGGTCGGTTTAACGAGAAAAAGAAGGAAAAATCACAAAGAAATCTTTTGAAATATGATGGGAACGTATTTTAATAAGAAGTTAATTTTTCTGAGAAATTCTAAAAATGTCAGCTTCTTATCCTTTAGCCACCAATTTTTTGCAATCATTGTTGTAACGTTCAGCATCGAAATGAAAAAAAAATTGAAAATTCATGCTCGTAAATGTGCGATAAAATTGATGAGAAAAAAGAACTTTTCGCATGAAAATGCATGCCTTCTACTCCTGGAATAGTTACTAACTGCAAGCAATAGAGTAGATTTTACTGCCGACGGAGAAAATAAAAAAAATGCAGAAATTCTCAGCAGTGCGTATACGGTATGTCTGCTTACAAACGTAATGCAAAAAATTTTAATCTTTGTTAGGAAGTGTCTTTTGTTTTGCATAAAGATGTAAGTAACACGGAATTCTCAAGCTTATTTCAATTGCATTCATATTACCTTATAAAATCTTTAATTCGTCTTAAGTTTACTAACAGGTTTATGCGCTTCTCGTTTATTTTTGTCACGGAATTCTTGTAGCATAGATATCTATAGTATTCCCGCCGAAAATCTATTTTTTGAATTTTTAAAATATTAATCTCTTCTAAAAAGTTTTATATTTTGCTGCATATATAAAAAATCTCTCGAGCTCTACTTGTAGATCTTATTTTTTCAAACGCCTCGAAAGATGAGAAGAACGTGCTTTATACTACACAGGCATCATGATTCCCAGGCAACACCGATTTATACGATAAAACTGCCCGAGGTCATAATAACATTTTATATCTTTCTGAGATGCTTTTCATTTTTAATATATTCTGTTTTCTGTTTATGTAAAATCATAAGCTTATGTTTGCGAATTTTATTTTTCCATTCTTTTTATAAAGTAATAATGAAAACAGTTTTGAAAATAGCATTACTTTATATATTATATTAAAATTTAGGATAAATTGTATTTATTAGTATTGGCTTTTACTAAAATTTGATATTATAATAATCACCCACATTTAATATGTTTATTTACATTACGTTTAAAACATAAAATCTTTATTGCTTCTTTCAAATCTATATTATTGATCGTACAATTATCGCAAAAACGCTTATAAAATGCATCACACATCAGAACATAGTTTCTAAATTAACAGGTAAATCTCGATTACATGTTCTCCGTATTACATAAAAATTAATGCATATTCATAAAAAAACAACTGCTACACCGCACATTGCTGATATAATACACGAATGAAATTAATCACATGTTCAACTTCCGATTTCTCATTCCAGCATCACGGCACGCAACGTTTTTTCACGGCGCTCCGTTCCCTTTCGCATGGCTATAGTCTATCCATACGCACGCGCCGACGTTTATTACACTCGAAGCCTTTCACTTTTCCTCCTCTTTTCATCTCGCTCGCGTGCAGCGAGACCTTCTCGCGGTCGCTTTTTGCGCAAAAATTAATGGACGAGCCACCTGCGCGTGTGTGTCACTTTTTTTTAGAGAGATCGCGTTTCGCAATATTTACATCCGCGAGCGGCCGGCTTTTTTCGGTATACGGGAAATACGTGGAACGAGGAAAAAAACTGGGGGAAGAGGTGAGAGGCATTTGGGTGATTGAGAGTTCGCGCGCAATCGATTCGGGCATAGTAGTATAGTGCTCGAAAAGTAGTGTATAACTGTAAACCGGTTTCGGAGAGAATGATCACCGTTGACGTAATGGCAATAATCCCGAGGATGAGAACCTGATTTATGTCAACTTTTGAATTTAGAAAATTGGAGTTTTTTTTAAATGGGCTGTCTTGTGGAGTGTATTGAAATAAATTTTTTTCTTTGTGACTTATAAGAAATAATATAATTAATGGTACAGGATAAACGTTTTAAATGTTTTCCGTTGTAGATAAGATTGCAAACATTAAATAAACTTTTATATACTCACACGAGCATTCACAAATAACTTTAAGGTTATCATAAAGTATATACACAAAGAAAAAATGTTTTATTATTTATTTTGATATTATCCAAACACCTGTGTAGTATTCAAAAATAACTGCGTATAACGGTTGGTTTACGAGGTAATTTATTGTTATTAAAAATATATAACAACGACGTTTCGGTGGCTAGTTTGGCACCCTCATCAGATCTTTAATTATAACAATTTAATCATAATACCCAAACCAGGTTCGTCATATACATACTGTTTGTAGCTCATAAAAACATTTATTAATTTAAGGTTTTCAAATTAAGGTTATTAATTTGTCTATCTTAAATTAATAAATGTTTTTATGAGCTACAAACAGTATGTATATGACGAACCTGGTTTGGGTATTATGATTAAATTGTTATAATTAAAGATCTGATTAGGGTGCCAAACTAGCCACCGAAACGTTGTTGTTATATATTTTTAATAACAATAAATTGACTCGTAAACCAACCGTTATACACAGTTATTTTTTTATTATTTATATTATGATTCAACACACACACACACACACACACACACACACACACACACACACACACACACACACACACACACACACACACACACACACACACACACACACACACACACACACACACACACACACACACACACACACACACACACACACACACACACACACACACACACACACACACACACACACACACACACACACACACACACACACACACACACACACAGGCAATCATACCCTTCAATAAAAGACTTTAGAAATTCTATAATTCTCCAGAGATGTCAATAAGAAATGTAATTAAAATACGGTCTAATATCTATAAATCTTCACAAAACTACTTTACACGGAAAAAGATAAAGCTAATTTAACTTGTTTGCACCAGTGAAATCAACTAGTTTACGAAAAAGTTAAATAAATATACAAAAAATAAAATTAACTTTATCACAAGAATAACTTTATATTTAAAATTAGAGTGCATACTCCACATTAAGAAAAGGAAGATTCTACTTTTTCTAATGTTATTTCTACCGATATCGTTGTTAGTAGAATTAACATTCATTTCTAAGTTAAATCAACTCTGTGAAAAGTAGAATTAACTATTTTTTTCTGTGTACGTAATGTGATTCTAAATTTTAAGTATATAATTTTTCTTTAAATCTTTCCTAATCCTGTTCACTTGAATCCTTTCAATTTTACGAACATTGTATTTTCAAGAAAACTCATTTAGCCAGGAATTTCCAAAATTTAACCCGAAAAATTCTCTTATTAGAAGTAGGTAATTAAGTAATGTATGTATCTATGAAGTTATTAATTATAATGATTCGGAAATATATTAACTCAACTTTAAATAACTAAAGTTTATTGTAACATAATTTTTGTATAAATTTATTAATGTTATATTAAATAACGCTATCTTTTATTGAAAGCGACTCATAATTTTGAATTAATAAGATTGATTTTGCATGCAAATTATTCTCTTTATATTGACTGTATAACACCTGTATAAAGTATTAATTACACTTTTGTAAATAAACTCTTGAATAAATATATAAAAATAAAAAACTCTTTTTATCAAGAATAATTATGTGCAAGATCTAGCGAACAAATTTCATTAATTCTAATACCATCATGTTGGTTGCAAAACATAGTTAGCTACAAACTTTATTTTGGAACTTTTCTTAGTAACGTACGTGATTTGTTTTATGATATAATAAATGAGAACGCTCTTTTGTGTGGTCGATGAGTGATCTTTGAAAGTTCTATCCTTGACTAGTCACTAGGCTTGAGTGAATTATTATTTTCGTGTTTACGTATCCTCATTTTCTCTTCTGAAATACCGTTGCAATTACCATAGGTGTATTTATTTTCTGGAAGTGCTTTTTTTCTCGAGAATTCCAGTCAAATATTAAATAGTAGTTTTCGTCACTAGGGCGTAAAGTTGAACTTTATGCACCGAGTGTTGAGCGATCACGAGGTCGTAAAGATTTCGCCCGCGTGGCGAACAATATTTTTTTTTATAGTATGAGTAAAACATGTCGTCGCATGGTTTGAGTGTGTAAAGTTGAATTTTACGCATAGTATCCGTAATGATGTGTGAAATTCAACTTTACGCACTGAAAACGATGCGTACCGACGTACTTTACGCATACTATGCAAAAAAATGTATTTAAAATGAAAGTTTAACATCATTTGCTTAAAGTAAACCTAAAGGATTACACAATATTCAAAGCTATGCCATGAATCATGTTATCTGTTATTGATATACCTAACGTATAATAATTAAAATCAATGCAAAAAATGCATCTACCTATAACTAAAAATAAATACATAATACATTTTTGAACCAATTCTAATCATTATAAAAGGTGCATCTTGTACTCGTATTAATATAAGCAAACGCAAATGACAGTATCATTTGATTGCAAATATTAACTGATAGATTAAAATGCACATAAAGCTATCTATTAAAATTTCAGTATCGCTTCCGATACATCTACGAGTGTGGTACTCGAAAACGTCTAGTGTCTTAATTTTATCTGTAAATTAGATGTATAGCAAATTCCAAGTATGCGTAATCTAAAATCTATAAAAATTCAGATACTAAAGCCAATCTTTCAGAAAAAATAAATTTCCTCATTCTAATAATCATTATTTTCTCCAATCATTTTGTACAATTCACGAGATCTCATCCCAAGTAAAAAAGGTCAATATTCAATCCGGCGGCGAGTCGTCGCGCCCGCAGCCGCCCCAATAATTCCCTTTTCCGCTCGCGAATTTACGTCGTGAAAATATAAAAATCTCCGGCGGCTAAAGTCGATGATCCTTTACCTACATCTGGCACGCTCGGCCAGTATCTATATAGACGCTGGCGGCGCGTTAGAAAGGAAACGCAGCGTCTCGCTAGCGTTAGCGCCTTCCGATAAAGTATGTCACGTAGACGACGATGGCGCGTGCCACAAAGTTCATCGGACTGCTTGATTAATAAGTGATTGATTAAAGCGGCAAAAAATCAGCGGCGCGCGCGCCGATGGAGTGTCTACCGATAGCGAGAGGAAGGCGCGCGCGCAAAAGATAACGGCGTTATCGCCCCGCGCGAATGCTAATTATTCGTTATTGGTCGAAATGACGTGGCCGTAATTTATGTCTGTTTACGCGCCTGCGATGATCGGGTAGGGATTGGCCAAGGAGTTTTCGGACTGAACGTGGTTGGATCTTTTATGCGCATTACAATCAGAAAATAAAATGCGAGAAAAAATTTTTATAAAAAGTTTTATGTTTGCTTTTCTGTTTTCTATAAAAAGAATTCTTCTAATAATAAATATATAGATGATACATTAAAATAAGTAGAGTATCCTTCTGCTACAGGAGAATAGATTTTCGGACAAATCTTCTTGCACGAGACAGCTTCTTTTTCTAAATGTAGCTATTAATAGTTGAAACTTTTGATCTAAGCTTGCTAATTTACCATTTTTATTGCCACATATAGTCTTTTTGATTGTTTAATCTTTAAATCTAGATGTGATTACAGATTGCTAGATTGTTTGAAGTATCCTGATTTATCACTTTTCTTTGAGTACCTTCCGCACGATATCATATTTTAAACAAACTACAAATGTCAAATAACGCAACATGTGCTGCTACATACTGCACCAAATTCTTCTAATTGGACTGTACAGAAGAATTAGACGATTTTCTACGAAACACACGCGTTTAATGACGTGTACCTAATACAATTTTTAAACATGCAAGCTTTACTGTGTCAAAGCAAACGTAAATGCGAAAAGGCAAATGCTTTTTGTAATTTTGAAAGATTTCACGACGATATGAAAACTCTTTTATACTTTACAATTTCTTTATAGGTATAGTACCTTGATAAGAAATGTTCGTATACTTTACACTTTTCTAATGCCGGCGAGATATCTATAAACATTTATGACCTGTAAAAGATTGATCTTATCTAATGATTGTTTACAAGTATTCTAATTTTAGAAATTTGTAAAAGAAAAATTAGTCGGTCTCAAAAATTTTCCTTGAAATTCAAGATGGTAGAAAATGCAATACTTAAAAAAAAACTTGAAAATAAAAACAAAATAACTTTATAATGTACAAGAAAAAATGCCACCAATACATTAGCGCCCACCTTCGCCAAATTTAATTTATTACTCTCTTATATAGAAGTTTATAAATATAAAGACATTGGAAAACTGACATATATGCTGACCTCATATATTTAATAATTGAAGGTATCATTATTTAAAAAAGTGTCGACATTCCTGATAAATATAGAAAATACATAAAATCTGTTTATTCGAAATTTTATCATTAAATTTAAATCAAATATTGAGCATAGATGTTATTGTCTATGTCATACATAGATTCTGCATAAATTTCAAGTTAACATATGGATCCATTCCTATAAAATGTCCATTTGAGAAAAATATAAAAAGAATTGAACCTCGAATATTCATTTTCATTCAATGTACATACAAACTCAATTTCTCCAAAAAGTGGTTGAATTACTTTTACTACAACTATTGTGAGCCCGAACCCTAATTTTGGTCTCCATAAGGAATGAAGAACAATACTTGAAAATTTAACAGATAACATTTATCACTATAAAAGTTATAACATTCGAGATACAATGTCCTTACAAAAGATTACATTTTCGTAAATAAAGAAGATTTGAATATGATTTACAATGACTTTTTTCCTTGACTATAAAAAAAAACTCCATCCGTCATCGTGTGGAATAGTAATATATAGTCTATATCACATGTAAAGTATAAAAGAAGAAACTAGAACAGAATTTCAAAAAGTCGTTAAAAAATAAGAGAAAATCAATTTGCAAAAAAATTTGTCTAGAATTATCTAACTAAAAAAAGAGCTTTATCATTGATCATATTAAAATACTACGTGCATCTAAATAATCGGTGTTTTAACTACGAAAGATACCTACTACTACCAACACAAGATCTTGTTGTCGATGGAAACACTCAAATCTCAAAACCTGAGAACTAATGGAAATTTAACGAACGACTAATAAAAAAAAAAATAAGAACGTACACAAGTTATCAACACCTGTAAACAGATCAGATCAGGGAAAGTCGAAAAAATCAAAGATTATGAGGCTCGATTTGGATAATCTGCATAAGCACACGACGATAAGCTATTGTTCCCACAAAGCTTAATCCCGTAAAAGCGGTCTTTTCTTATTTAATGCAGATAAATTCTTTATTTTACTTTTCTAAATGAGTGCACTGCCAAAGCGACCTTAAAAATATTTCCATTGTATACGACAATATATGTGACAACGATAATTTAATTTGCACATTAGAAATCATTTACCTAAATCCCCAAAAATGTTTATTATCTGTAAATTAGACAGGATTCCACATTATGTACAATTCGTTTCGGAAACATTATCACTAGCAACAAATTTGATGAATTATAGAAAAATATGATTATATTATGACTTTAGGCTGTTTCATTTGCAGTGAATAACTTTTCAGATTTACGCAAGAAAAGATGAAATTCACATATGCAAATATTAATATCATAAAATCTTAATAGCTGAATAAGAAGTATATGTAGTGGCTCATACTCTACAACAAAAATGCACGATAATTTTATTAGTTTTGTCAATACTTTAACGGATTCTTTTGCAATGCAAACTCAGAATGACATTTTTATGAATCAAGTGAACTACATATTTTCAAATATAAATCTACCATCAATTACAAATTATTCTATCGTTAGAAGTATATAGTACATTGTCTTCACTTAATCTCTTATATGTGTATCTTATATATGTGTACTTTAAATACAAGTGTATCTATTTTTATAATGGACTGCATTATCTATTACTACACTTACAGTTGTCACTATCTCCGGTTTGCGACGTCATCCGGACTTTCTCCGGCATGATTAAACAAGACTTATACAAACACACTACGAAGATTGAATTTTCCAATTATGCATGTACATTGTCAAGTATCGCAGACGAGTATTTTTGTATTGCGAAAAATTTTTCTGTCTGTCATGTACCTATTATCAACATGTAGCAAAGATTAAAATTGCAGTATCGCGATTCAATATTTCTGGATCTGAATCTCGGCTTAGCGTCGTTATCTACACCGAGTGCAGACACATTTTGTTTATTTGTGATTTTATTAATGCAGGTACATAAATTTAAAACAATGCCGTAGTGAATGAACTCCTTTGTTGAACTGTCGGAATTTTTTCCTTTTGTTAAAAAAATATGCTATTTCAGTCACATTGGTTTTTTTCATAAATCTTATCTGACAAATGATGCGATATTATTTTATAATTTATATTTAATAGCACGGGATAAATTTTATTGAAGTTTCAAGAACAAATAATAATAAAAAAAAAGGCTAATACTTTTATAATGCCTTATCGTTATACAACGTCTTTACGAGGTAACTTAATTACGATTGCTTTTTTTTTGTCCTATATTTAGCATGGAAACCACAGAATTATTTCAAGCAATTAAATGAAAAATCTACTTTTATACCAAATCCTTGAATTTACGGTCCATTAAAACAGGCATCCTTATACTTAGTTTCCTAAAAACAAATTTTATTCCTAATTTATTTCAATAGACGGAAGTGAATAGCGCCAATTAAATACCTTTTCACCTCCATTAACTCTATGAAATTATTTTCCGATCCTCGGATAAAAATGATGGGCCATCAGAGTGCATGCAATTCGCGCATCCACGGAATCTCCTATTAGCCTTTCTCCATTAAAAATCACTAATTTAAATCTCTTTTTATCCACGCTCATTTAACGATTCAACGACGTCAGTATACAATTACAGGCTAATTAATTAATAATTGCACTCTCCCTTATTATAATACCCATAAAAACGGTGAAACGTCGACTTCTTCCTAGGGACAAAAGGGCAGACGCGAGCGCAAACGCAATCGTAAACGCGTACTTATTGTCCCATCTCGAGAAACCATCCACGGCCGAGAGAGAAAGAACGAGGGAGAGAGGGAGACAGAGAAGAAGCTGTATATGTCTGTCGAGGACGCGGCGATTAAAGGAGAATGTACTTGCAATTTTGCACGCCGCGTTACGCTTTGCCTATTTTCCAATGGAGCCGATACGACCTGGCTATACACTGAATACGTGTAGGCGCAGTATTGTGTGTATAAATCGAGGATCTTTTGTAGGCAATTTTTGGCGCCGCCCCTCATTGCTCGTCGAAATTCTATTGAAAAGAAGTGCGTTTGCAATTTTGTTCGGCGTACGGGCACGTTTTTGACCTTAGTGTTTGTTGGAGTAGCTGCATATAGAACATATATAATAAACACAACTAACGGCACGAATTAAATATGCTGACTGAAATTCGATAAAAAAAAATGATTTTGTGTGTTATATGTTTCAGTAGTAAAAAGTCGATATTTTTTATTGTCAGATCTGATTTAAATCTAAATGAATATTTAAAAACTCTTAAAACTAATTTAATATACAATTTTATCCACCAATTTTATTTGCGTCAACTCAAAACTGACTCGGTCAAAGGTAAAATGTAATTTAATTTTATTAATTTACGGTGTTACGAATTGGAATTTTGTTATATTGAAATTCCGAAGGTGCTTTCAAATATTTATATGAAGTATACCATACACGTCGTAGAGTAGTACATTGGAATAAAAAAATGCACATTTTTCCGTGAACAATCAGTATTTTCAAATTTTTCCAATACCACAATGGTTCTGCGTTTATCGCTGATTACAGTTACTTGGCATATTGTGATTTTGCGTGCATGCCATTGAATTGTACGAAATTACTAAGAATTTATGCAGAGATAAAGTACTGATTACGTAGAGAAAGATTTGTCTATTCTGGATCTGCACGGCATTACCATAAATAATAATATCATTTATTATTGTCTGTTATTGTTATTTTTACTCTGACAATAGATATTTGTAAATTTTAAATTAAACTGTACGGAACAAAAGGTTAAACTAGTTTATCAAAGAAACAAACATTTTTTATTCCATTTTTTGGTGATACCCGTATTCATAATTTTTTCATTACACAAATATAATAAAACTCATATAAAATTGACAGATCATGTTTTATGCAACTAATTTTTTTACCAATATCGAGAGGAATTTCAGCACAAGGTTATAATAATACAAAGAAATGGTCAAATAACAAAACTTGTTTTAAGCTCTTAAAATTATTTCAAACAAATACATAACTAACTGAAAAACGATGCGTAACGTACTTCTATGAGCAATGACTAAATATACCTTTATTTTAAACAGATTATTACACTAATTACGAAGGATATGCTTCTCGCGAAATCTCCATTCACACCTCCAAAGTGTCAAAACCACTATTAAGATTACTAAAACTGATATCATATTACTCATATCAACTAATTAAAATGACGCACAATATCAATTACAATTTATTAATTATGACGTAATTTTGCGAACACGAAATATACGGTGAACACGAAATACACACCTGAGAAGTGCAAAAAAAATATGAACTTGTCACTCTAAAAAAATATTAATTAGACGTGAGAAACAAGTAATTACTTCCGCTTTATGAAAAGCTGACTTGCTTTATAAAGACTCTATAAAATTATAGTATATTTTGATTGTTCTGCATTGTTAACTTTCTACAAAATGTGTACAAAAATATGTACGTCCGGTATTTTTAAACCGGTAATGTCATTACCGAATAAAGTGAGCGTGATAAAGACGAAAGTGAAATATTATTGCATAATGTAAGGTACTATATATCATTTACTTCCACAATTAGTTTTATATGATATGAATACAATTTTGTTTCAAAAAACTAATTTCGGACTATAAATAACTGTTTTAGACGTCAATGAAAATTACTATGTTTAAGGATTTTAATCTTTAAGTAACAAGTGTCTTTACGATATAGAATATTTTAGTTTTTACGTAATGCGAGCGTCATTTTACAATATTGTGCCTTCAGACAACGAAGTTGCAAAAAGTATTTTACAAATTTTTTCGTAAACTGCGGAACATTATGCAAATTCATACATCGCATAGTTTAACTCTCTCTTAAAATACTCATCGTTAATTTAAATTCAATCAATTGATTATTATTATTATTCAGTTAAAGTTATAATATTTAATTAACTATATCAAGTACAAGTAACGCTAAGTTAACTAGTTAAAAAAACTAAATTTATGGAAATATTAAAATTAAGCTTTATTAACGTAGTATGAGTCAATGTACTGTAATTACAAATGAAGTGACGACAATAGACGCACGATTGTAATCATAATTACATTTCTATAATCGAAATTTTCGTAAGAATAGTTTTTGATATAGCACATTTGAAATATAGAAGTTAAAGTTTTTATATTTTATATTTCAATCTGAAAATGAAATAATTTATATACGTAAATTTTAGATTTTACTAAAACAAAAGATTTTCCTGGATTTTCTTCAAATATCGCACTAGTCAGCGCATTACAAGGATATTCTTTAATCTCGTAATCTTATATAATTAGCGCTTGATAATTACTAGTCACAACAATTGAAGAATTTTCTGTGGCAAGTGAAAATAGCAACCTGAAGGATATATCACGTTCAAAGTAATAAAAGAACGCAGGCACCTCTGTAATAGCTTCAAAGAGTATTGACTTATTGATCATCAATAATTATAGATCTCTTAGTATTCAATACTTCAAGTAATAAAAGTTATTGATGAAAAAGTGTAAATATAGTTTCATGAAACTTTTTATACGGTGACATACAAATGCCTCAAGAGACTTTTGCGGCTTTTTCAAACTTTCACTTGCTCGAAAAGTCTGCTCCTTTACAGTGAACTTTGAAAATACTCTTTGACAAAGGTATATTACTTCCTTTAAAATTTAAAAGACCGGCAAGCTGCCATCCCCTATAATCTTGAAAGCATTCATAAATGTTCGCCTATAAATTGTTACTTTTTTTGAACGCTATTTATGAAATATTTATCAATAAAACTTGGGTTACACTTTTTTAATTAATTTCCAGAAAAATACTTTGTAAAACCATTACTGTAGAGAAATCTTATGTAATTATATTTTATAATAATGTCCGTATATCAATAAATGATTTATGTATAATCGATTAAAAATAGGAAATATTGCCATTAATATTAAGAAAAGAAATTTTCAAGCAATAAAAAGCACCTTCCAACTTGTATCTTTCATGTGTATGTGATATATGAGAAGATACAGTAAACATTCGTAATATCTAAGTCAAGAGTTTAATCGTATGCAAGGATTCATAGCCTAAAAAAACAAGTTATGCAGTATTATGTTTATGTTATAATACATCATGCGACACATAACGCGCGTATAAATCCACGCTAAATCTATAGGGAAATTTCTCACGTAAAGTAAAAATGAATGAAAAGTATTATCAAACCTTTGCGGGTCCTCCTTAATATCCTGGGACACCATTTTGCTTAATTATCACGAACTTCAATAATCCGAAATGTCAACTCCGACAACACAACCGTATACAAAATCACAGTTCCATTGCAACATCCACCGAATCAAGCGCAGTCTTGACTTTTAAATACTCTCGCTAACCAACAACCTCGTCCACCTAACAATACCAAACATCACGAAAATCGGCGCACTGGAGCAGCAACACGTCTATAATGACAGCGCCGTTGTATCCTCCGTAAGTTATAACGCAACTCGACGCAGCCGCTGCCAAACTCCAGGGCGAAAAGTGAAACTCGCGCGGCACACGTAACCCGCACTCACGCGCGTAACACGCGACGAAAGGAAAATCGTCCGTCGGTGATCGCGCGAGAGGACCGGCAAGCAAGCGACCGCCGACGACGACTGGCCGAAACAGAGCCGGCGATCTTTCTCCCGCACTGCTGCCGCTTACTATATAGCTTTGCTGTGCGCAACGCAACGAGAGCCACTTTTCACATACACAGTATGCAAGGTACCCCTACTCTACTCGCGTGGGTACATCTAAGTATGTATGCGAGTATCGCGATGCCCTCGCGCGCTTTATTCGCACCGCTTTTTAACCGGGACTACTTGCTCGCTGCGAGCAGGTTGTATAGTGCAGCTCGCGCAAGGACGTTCGGCGAAAAGGATTTGGAGAGGCGATATATGGCTATGTGGGGGGGGGAGTGGATGGGAGACTGGCGACGAAGTGGGAAAGATGCTGCTCGGCAAGGAAAGTGTATACACGCGCGAAAATCTTTGATCGAGGTTGGGAATGTAGAAAAGGTGTTGAAAATTGGAAATGTATAGATACATTTTTGCATAGTGATAGTTTTTAACGAAATAATTGAATGACAAGTGATATTTATAAAGGACAAGTATATATCAGGATGAACTAGAGTTTTTCGATAATTTAACAGGTTTTTCGTTCATATTTTTCATAATACTGTTTTATTAAATGGATTAATTGAATGAAGAAAAACAAGCTAATACATGTAAATATGTAACATCAAATAAATTTTCTATTATGATTTTTTATTTATTATACAATGAAAGAATCTACTTTTTAGAATTATTTGGAAAATTTTTCATACGTTTCCTCTCAGTTTATTATTTAAAAAAAAAATCTTTATGATACTTGTGTTTATTAATTTTTTGCTTGAACTCGTTTAGTTACATATGTATGGGAGCGTCCAGCAGAAACGGGCCACCGAGCGCGCGCGGTGCCTTTTTTCGCGTAAAAGGCGCTCTGTTTAACTCGCTCATAATCGTATGCTGCGTCTTTGAAAAAAAAAACCTAGGACCTATATCGATAGATTTTTTTCTGCTCTTTCCAATTGCGCCATTGTTTTTATTGCGAAACGCGTTCTTCCGGACGAAAACTCGAGTTGAATATTGAAAGCCATTTTCCTCAAAGTATATCATGTTTTTTTTCAAAATAAACTACACCATTGGAAAGAACAACTTTTAAGCTTCAAAACCCTATCTTGGAGAAGTTGGAGAAATAAAGGGTTTAAAAGTAACAACATGAAAAAGACAGCGTCGAGAGTCCGCGCGAGCCCCTCGCGCCCGTGCGCGGTACGGCACGTTTAAGTGCACGCTCTATTCAATTCGCTAATAATCGTGTACCAAGTCTCTGAAAAAAGAACTAAGGACATATATCGATAGATTTTTTCCTGCTCTTTCCAATGGTGCTATTATATTCCAAGGTGCTTCTGTGAAAAGCAATGCCAGACGAGAAAGTTTACGGAAAGTATCCGACAATTATATATTGACGCCCCAAGATTTATACAAATGGGCAACTGAGTATTTCAAAAATATTGAGTGCTTTTTTTCATCAAAAGACGATTACTTAAAGGCTACAGAAAAGCTACAAAACAGGCTAACCTCAGCTAAGACAATACCTGGAACTCAATTGTTTCATTGTATTAAATTATTAAATGATGCCAAAAAGTTAGAACTTAAAAGATTTTCAGCGTCAGAAGATTCTCAATTATATCCACCGATCAAAAAAGAAAAAGTACTTAAAACTCAAACAAAGAAAGAAGCGGATGTCGCAAAAAGGACAATTCTTATAAAATCAAAAAAATGTAAAAAAATTAGAATTTAAAGGAAAAGGTAATATTGTTATGCCAGATTAAATAATCTATAAGGTTATTTTAAATTTCTGTTTCACTGCTTTCAGTGCGTTCATGGATATTTTTATGTTTAATATATTATGTTTTTCAAATTTTGTTATATAAATGAACAAAGTTCATTGTAATATTATACTAACTGTTACAACTAGATCCACAAAATTATGTCCACGCATTGGCATTGTAAGTTACAAAACATTTTACATTTACAAAAAAGAAAGGGCGAAATAGCACACCGCGTGTATTAATCCGCCCTTGAGCATAGCGTAAAAAGTTCGGGCAGCCGCTGTCTTTTTGATCTTACTATTTTTGAACTTTTCATGTTTCAACTTAAAAATATAATATTTTATAGTTTAAGACTTGTACTTTTGAAGAATATAATTCATTTTGAAGAAAAGACTGATATTTTATTGAAAAAATAGAGTTTAAACATTCAAATAGAATTTTCAACTAGAAGGAAGCATTTCGGAATAAAAATAATAGGACTATTGGAAAGAGCAGGAAAAAATCTATCGATATATGTCCTTAGTTCTTTTTTCAGAGACTTGGTACACGATTATTAGCGAATTGAATAGAGCGTGCACTTAAACGTGCCGTACGCACGGGCGCGAGGGGCTCGCGCGGACCCTCGACGCTGTCTTTTTCATGTTGTTACTTTTAAACCCTTTATTTTTCCAACTTCTCCAAGATAGATTTTTGAAGCTTAAGAGTTGTACTTTCCAATGGTGTAGTTTATTTTGAAAAAAAACATGATATACTTTGAGAAAAATGGCTTTCAATATTCAACTCGAGTTTTCGTCCGGAAAAACAATGGTGCAATTGGAAAGAGCAGAAAAAAATCTATCGATATAGGTCCTTGGTTCTTTTTTCAAAGACGCAGCATACGATTATGAGCGAGTTAAACAGAGCCCCTTTTACGCGAAAAAAGGCACCGTGCGCGCTCGGTGGCCCGTTTCTGCTGGACGCTCCCATCATACAAGAAAGATAAAAATACGCAATCGGCTACGTCAAGTTATGAATAAAGAATATATACAATTATCGCATTAGCGAAGGATTTGACAGAAGTCTTGTAACTAGAGAAGTAATGATACCAGTTATCGAGACAGAAGAAACTTCTGAGACTTCTTCACCGAATTGATATAATGGAGTAAACGCTCAATGAATTTGAATGGTGTACAGCCTCGCTTAGCGATCAAGAGTTACACAATGAATACGTGAAATGTATTTTCTATATAGAAAATTATCATATATAATAAGTCTATATAAATTATAAATAATAACGAGAAAAATAATGTAACGGAGATTATATTCTCTAGTCATGACCTGACTTTCTCTAAATAAATTGATTTTATATGACAAGTAACTAAAATACTTTTGTTTTGAGTAAAAATTCGATTTTGTTTTAACGCGTTTTTTAAAGGTGACCCGGAAAAGGATATGTATTGTTGGTTCTATTTTGTTTATATTGTATCAACTGATAAGATTATCCTAAATAATGCTCAGCTTTGAATAATCTAAGACGCACGGGAGATACATTATTTAGCTTACAAATTTTACAGTTTTCACTGAATTGGCAACTTTAGTATATATTGTGGTATGCACAAGACAATCTATTATGCAATTTTATTTCAATTACCGTTTCTTAAAATGTTCTAAACTATACTTAAAATATATTTAGCTATCTTCATGTTGTCTTATAAAATTTATAATTATTTTAGCATTATTACACTTTCTAATTGATTTCGTAAGAAAAACATTCAATATGCCCAATGGCAAAGAAAATCCTTGCAAAAAGTAATCCCTTTCGTTTTTCTCTGGATAGAGTAATCGCAGTATTCTAGAATTACCTAGCGTTGCGAAACGAACAACTAAATCCCCCATTGGCTACTGCATCATTGAGTTCAAAGTGAAGGATTGCCGATTAATTTTATATGCAGTGAAACAGAAAACTTCGATAGTGTTTATATTTGTTGCAGTATCTCTCTCTTTATTGTTTTCTTTTCCCTGTTTTAAAATCGTTAGTTATAAATACACAACATGTTTTAACGTTTCAAAACATAGATAATGAATAATTTATAGATTAATAATATACTATGTTTATTAAATGATTAAATCAAAAAGGATGAAAAAAGGACGCAGTCAATGTATTATTGAAACTTGATTCCTCAAAATTAATTTATTATGCTAATTATATTTTACCACAAACATTTTACACGATTATTAAAATACAATATAACAAGATAAGAATTAAAAAAAAAAAAATTATTCAGAAACAAATATTGTACTTAAAAAATTTTTTAAACTTTAATTTTTTATATCATTGAATATTTTAAACTGCAGTCATTATTTAAAAATTAAATATTATAAACCTTTTTGAAATTAAAATATATCATATAAAAATAAAAATGGCTTACCTCCTGAAAACCTTTAAAAAAGAAAATATAATTACGATATTTCGATAACATTTCAAGCATTACTTATACCGTGTACGAAATGTCCTATAAATTTCAAATTAATACGTAGAGCTCATCTTGAAAAATGGTAAGTTGAAAAAATAAAAAATTTAACCATATACCCGCGAATATAGCAAATAAATTTCCCGAAAATCTTTTCGATTTTGAAGATGTAAAGAGACTACATTTGAACAAAGTTTCATAATTTAATGATTTGGTTTTACTGCAATTATCGTTCGACAATAACGATGCAATTTTTCTAAAATAATTTGTTTCGGGTACAGAAATAATATAACGTCTTGAAATGATAATAGATTTAAAAACTCCATAAGTATAATGATTAATACCAATTTTGCGGAGCTCCATCGAACATCGAATATTTAAAGACACTAGCTACTTTTAGCGCGCTTCGCGCGTATCATTTATCTCTTTGTTTTTTTGTTTTTGAGGTTATGAACATGATCAAGTTTCATTTTAAAAGTTTGTTTTAAATAGTTTAAATTATACGATAATAACGTAAGTCTCATAAATAAAATCATGAAATTTTTCTTATACTATTCAGTTTTAAATATTCAAAGTCAAGAATCCAATCTTCAAAATTCAAACATACTCGATTTTGGCGCTTGTTCTATGTAGACCAATCAAATGAGCCAGCAACAACCAATCAAAACAGTCTTATTGTGATGACAGATTTCCTCCATCACTTTTTTAAGAGAGGATAGAAAATGAAAAAAAAAAAAAAAAAAAGATCGTTTTCTTTTATGAATAGCGACTGCAGCTAATACATATTTAAATTTTAAATGAAAAAATTGTATACAAATTAAAGTTAAAAAAAATCTCCTCTTTGACATATCAAGCAACAAAAACCCGAAAAAGGGTAAGTTTCTAAAAAAAAAGAAAAAATGATAGAAATCTTCAAACGATTGCCTTATTTATGTGGCTCGTAGTTTTTGCTCTTATTCTTCGTAGGCTACGCGTCGAGAGATCGCTGTTAGAAGTTTGACTATCTGCGACGACTGAAATATACGCGACAGTGAGGCAAACAGGTACCTACACTTCAATAAATTAATAGAAAGAGAAACCGAGAACAAACAAAAAATATAAAGAAAAAACACGTGTCAGATGTTGAATCTGAACTAGCAAATTAGTGATACTTGAAAAATGTTAATTGTATATATTTAAGATTATCTAATCTTAAGCGGATACCGATTGAGTAAATGTGACATAGACGGCTACAATAAAAAACTAAAAACCCGAAATAATTGTAATCTTATGTTACCAAGTTTCCTTATTGGGGAAAAGATAATTGCTTGAAGGTATAACAGATATTAAATTACTTTATCATAAACAAATAATATTCATCAACTTCAATATGTACATTACGATACATGTGCCTTAAGTAGCCCATTATTGCACGGCGTGAAGTTAGGGCCCTCGCTGCGCTCGGGCCCTAACTTCACGCCGTGCAATAATGGGCTACTTAAGACTCTAGTATCGTACAATACTTTATAGCACGATGTGACCTAAGTCCGCACTTAGGTCACGCCTATCCGTGACTTAAGTAGTCGATTATTGCACCGTGTTTATCGCACTCGCTACGCTCGCGTGTAGTGGTACAAAAATGGACTGCTTAAGGCACGAATAGGCGCGACAGCGGACTTAGATAAACGTCCTATAATAGTACATTATGTAACAAGGGACTAAAGTCACAGATTATTCCCGTGGGTGAGTTCACTGCCCGAGCGAGCGTATCGAAGCGAGTCGTAATGTACTAATCACGTATCGTAATGTACTAATTTATTAACGCATCTGTGCTCTGGCTCAGCTGAACAAAGAGTGAATAATATTTTATGTCGATTTGTCCCGTTTCAATTTTCTAAATATTTGTTTTCAAATTAAACAATTGTGTAATATTTTAATTACGAGTGCCTCTCCCACTATGACTGTGGAAAACCCCCAATGGCTCCGTCATCATCCCTGCCTCCCCATGCTCGTACCGAGTAAGTATGTGCTGTTTGATTTTAGATTAAAGAGAGGATTATGCACAACTTACTCCACGTTCGAAACACTCGAAAATTTTCGTTTACTTTTTTCCCAACTAAATAATAGTAATGTTCAAGACATTTAAAGCTTAACAAATACGTTTTAACGAATCATAACAAATATTCGGATATTTCAGAGAATAAGTATTTTACCTAAAGAAAAGCAAATCTTAATTTAAATAGATAGCAAAATAAAGAATGGGAATGGGTTAATACCAACAACTTTTAGGAACTAAAAACATTAACAAAAATGAAAAGAGTTAAGTTATCTGGTTGACTTCGATTCATCGCTTTTTGAAATATTCATTTATTACTTACGTAAAAACTATATACATACGCACATACAAGGAGATACATTTTCAAAAGAACTTCCTTTGTGTTGATTATCTTAAAAATGTTATCCAGCATGTACGCAATGAAAAATAAAGTTTTTCACTATTGCCGAGCTTCCGCTACGAGAAAAAATATTTATAACATTACCAAATCAAGCTCGTGTTACCATTAGAACATTTTTCTACATTTTGCTGAATATTTAAAAGATTCAAACATTTCACGAACTTACCAATAAATAAAATAAAAATTATTGTAGATATGTTATATTTTTAGCATTATGATTATTATTATATTAATCAATATACATAACTTTTATTATTTTACTACTTTTACAATTTGCAATTTACAATTCGAATAAAAGAAAATAAAATGTTTAACTACTGTGTCTATAAATTATTTTCGATTATTACAAACGATGGTTTATATTTATAGATTTATGTTACGTGAACGCATACACAAAATTCCAGAGAACTGCGTACTTACATCTGACATAAATGCGTTTTCATTGTTGACTAAAAATATTAACTAATTCTAGGGATATAGTGCGTGATTAAGCTTTCGTCATCTGTTCACTGAAAGTAGTCGCAGGACTTAGTAAAACGACGTAACTTACTGGATTTCTATAATCAGTTTTCAGTTTTACAAGCTTATCCATCTGGATTGACGTTATCAAGAAGTTTTCTTTTACGCTTTCGCATCAAATCGCATATAATAAATTCTGGCTTTAAATGCGTAGTTCTTCAGAAACAATTGAAATAGATAATTTTACAATGCATTTACATATAAAAGCAGATAAGATCAAAAAATTAGCTTCGAGAAACGGAGTAACAGTTTATCAGTAAGATATATCACCATTCTTCACAATAAAGTCATTGTCTGTATTATATATACTGGTATGATTCAACTGTTATGGTTCAATATTTTTCTCTATTAAATTTTTATGTTTTACTTACGTTTTTATTATAAAGCAATTTTTATATAACTTATATCTTATGAAAGCACACTCTACAATTTGTTAAAATGGTTGAGAAAGTATGAAATTAAATTCAAAGAAAAAAGGCTTAATTAGAAACCTAAATGACATTTAAAAATGATCGTTTCAGTAGAAATGTTCAGGGTATTAATATGGTAAGGCCATATTCTATAGATACAGCGCGCGTTTCTTTAATGAAAACACTGGTTCTAATATTCATAATATTTTTATACAGATGTCTTTTATAAAAACATCGAATATTTTAATATATATTTACCAACGTATTTTATTTTTTATAATTCTCGAATAATTAACGATATATCAAACTAGCCATTTACTACCTAAATAATGATTTCAATTTCTACCAGGGGTATGTCTCACATATTCCATGAGAGAAGATGTATTTCATAAAATATATTATTAAGCTTTGAGAAATATTTATAATTTAATTAAAATAAGAGTTTTAACCACATTCATATTTTGTTGTATTTATTGTTAGAAACAAAAGTTTGAAAAAAAAATAATATTCATAAAAATTAAACCTTCGATTATTAGAATTCGATAGAAACAATACCATAAAATGCAACCTAGTTTTGATCCAATAATGATAATTTAATTATGAATTACTATTGTCTAAAATTATTTACATATTGCAAGCTCTAGCTCATTTTCGCTTCCTCCTAGAGGAAGCTTTGTGATAGTAATTTTTTGAGTTGCTGTAAAAACATGTAATAATTGCTTTTCGAGGTGTTAGGAATCAAAATACATGATTTTTGAAAAATATCTGTATGGATGGTGTGTGTGTGTGTGTGTGTGTGTGTGTGTGTGTGTGTGTGTGTGTGTGTGTGTGTGTGTGTGTGTGTGTGAGCGTGCGTGCGCACGCGCATGGATCTTAACTTCTACTCGATCGATTTTAACCGAACAGGTCTCATTTTTTTGTTTTTTTTTTGTGTGATAGCGGGTCAAAAATTTGTTTTTTGATCCGCCGATGCGTTTTTGTTTTATTTCGAATTTTCGATTTCCTCAAAATTGATTTTTGCTTTTTTTTAATGATAAGATCAAGATCTTTGAATCGAATGGATATCATTCGAAAGAGCATTAAAATACCTATATTTTCTAAAAAAACAAATTTCTCTAGCTCTCATGGTTCTTTTGTTATTAACAAAAACGTGTTTTTTTTTTTTAAAAGCTTAAAACTCCTAAACTAAACGGTCAATTTTTTTGAAAAAAATCATGATAATGCAGAATATAAATAGCTATAATCTGTAAAAATTTGAGTCCATTTTGTCGACTAGTTTTTAAGAAAAAAATTGAAATATAAAAAAAATTAGTTTTGTATGTCCAACGATTACGGGAGTAAAATTGACTTAATCGCTTCGAAATTCCTTGTAGAAGTAGATTTTGGATAGCTCTCGGTCGAATTCTTTGGGCAAAATGATTAGACCAGAAATTTCAGAAATATTTGAGGTTAAAATTTTTTTAATCTTTTTTTCAAATCGTAATTTCTCGAGAACGGCTCCATGTATCAGCTCCAAATTTATAGACAATTTTGTATCTAATATGTGTGCGAATTTTCATCTAGATCGTACGATTACTTTTTAAGATATTTGATTTTGAAAATTATGTTGAAATCTTGTGGAGATGTAGAGTTTATGTATTATCGTATAAGTCCTTTTGATAAAAGAATAGTCTCATGATTTTTCGAGATATTTAAGGTTAAAATTTTTTTACGGTTTTTTTCAAAATCGTAATTTCTCAATGACGACTTCATGTATCAGCTTGAAATTTATAGACTATTTTGTATGCGATATAGGCAATACCTGTGTAAAATTTCATTCAGATTAGATGGTTCTTTTTTGAGATGTTTGATATGTAAAATTTTAGTATTTTTGAAAATTACTTTCTTTGTTGTCGCACAATATAACTACATTAAAATTGTTTTAATTTCTTTGATATTTGGTGGAGATGTAGAGTTTGTATATTATTTATTAGAAGAGTTCTTAGGGTAAAAGAATTCGTTTATAAATTTGAGGTTAAAACTATTTTAGCCCTCTTTTAAAATCGTAATTATTCGGGAACGCATTTATGTATACTAGAAAATGGAAATGACATGCGCTATGCACTATGCGCGCGTGTTGTGTACCTGCTTAATTTTGTAATAGCCATTTATTATTTTTAAGGTTAGAACCTTTTTCTTACATCGGAAATTCCAGAAAGAGCACACATATACGGACAGGCATACTACTAGAGACAAGTACCCTATGTGTGAATTTTCACAAAGAAAATATAATTTGAAGTAAAGGTTATTTAGGAATTTTAAAAGGTTTTGACGATAATATTACAATCAATTATTTTATTTATTTTTCACACATAATTTTAAAAAAGAAATCATACCTATTATTTTATTCATATTTTATATATAAATTAAAAATTAATACTTTTTTATCTTCATAAATAAATTTAATTATAATTATGTCATAAATTGTTGCAAAAATTATAAATTTTGTTATTAAAACTTAATTGAAGGAATAAGCAAATTAAGTTTGAGGAAACTACGGGCCAATGAATTGGCAGCGGTTTTTTCTAAGAATCAATGATTTTTATTATATAGTAAGACTATTCTTCCAAGTATAATCCCGTTAAAATAAAATAAAATAAAATAAACGTAAGTTAAAATGCCCGTTAAGGTTCGGAATGAATCGGAACGGTTTGTTTTCCGATCCTTTCAGGGCCATTAAGGACGCTTCCGAACCTATGTGGAGTGGAATATCTGGAAAATGGTGAACCTTTCCGAACCTTGTTAAAAATAGATTTTTACTTTCAGTGCTATGAACCGCCGAATTACGAAAGTCTTTTGTATACAATAATTTTTTAAACGATTTATTGCTCTATTTAAAAAATTGTAAACTTATCCGATCCATCAAGTTCCTTTCTGAAATATTTAAGATGAAAATAATTTCAATATACTCTTTAGAATAACGAAGGTTTGAATGAAATACGTTGATTAAATAATTTAATAAACAATTTATAGATTTTCTGAACCTTTCCGGTTTCATACGAACCTTGAAAAATTAACCTATAATGTGATCCTTAACGATCTTTTATGAAATTTTATCTATTATTATAAAGATAGAAGAGTTGCTGATAGAAAAATAAAATACGTAAAAATGCATAAGGAATCATTGAGAAAGCAAGTATAGTATAATACCAGTTTGTTAGATTTTTTTTAAAGCTTTATGAACCATTACAAAAGTTTCCGGATTGTCATGAACTGTTACGAACTATATCGAAATCGATCGAATATCAATAAACCTATATGAACCATTACCAAAGTTTCTGGATTTTCACGAACTGTTACAAACTATACCGAAATCGATTGAATATCAATAAACCTCTTATCATAATATATAATTAATTCTAATAAGATTATCGTTTATATATAAAATGATAATATAACACATGAAGTGTTTTTTTTATTTAAAACTTTATTATTGAACTTCAAAATTATTTGGCATAACACTATCATACTTTACAATTCTTAATAAATATTGGAATAAATATTAATAATCTTGTGCATTTGTTCCGAACGATTCCACGGTTACTAATAGCCAGAAACATGATGGTTCACCAAAGTCCTGAATTGATTGTAATGATTCATTATACTTCAACAAGGTTCGAAACGAACCAACCAATCCTGAATAAATATACCAAATTATTTCGTAACAGATCTTAATAGATCGGAAAGGTTCTAAAGAGATCATCAAAATTCATTACAGTTTACCTCCATATCATACAAGAATCGAAATTATTAATCTAATGCCAATACCCGTTTTAGAGTAATGGCTAAGGCGCTGGACTAGTAAGCTGAGGACCCAGGTTCGAATCCCGATGACATCGAAAATTTTTTAATTTCTTTATTTACAATTTCAGGCTTTCTATAATTTAATATTCTTATAAATTATGTTATAAATTAAAAATAATTAATTTCAATCACAATATATCAATTATTAATAAACATTTAAATAAACATTAAGTTGGTATGACGTTAATATTTCCATAATTAAGCGCGAAAATCAGGATAATTTTTTTTGTTCTGTATCCCTAAATTATTTATTAACAACTATTATTTATTAATAAATAATTATTTATGATTTATTATTTATTAATAAATAATCGTTATTAATATCATTATAAATGTAATTTAAACAAATAACGATTTTTTTTTTCGTGAGAAATTAATTAACAACACTGAATAACTGTTCATGTAGGTTTCCCTACACGGGGCAGTTTCGAACGGTTCCACGGTTAATAATAGCCAGAAACATGATGGTTCATTAAAGTCCTGAATTTGGAAGGGGGGAATTGTTTCGCTTTGCAAATACTTATAAGAATAAATAGTACATTACGATACGTGGGCCGGAAATTGGATTTCCGGGCCGTGCGTGGTATGACGCCCGAGGCGAAGCCGAGGGCGTCATGACGCACGGCCAGGGCATCCAATTTCCGGTCCAAGTATTGTATACTATTTTTCTTACTCCCCGGCCGAAAGTACGTTCTGTAATTGTTAAATAATTGATAAAATTGCGTTGTCGTCTGCTAGCTGTGTTTGAGACGTTTGAGTGTTAGTTTTTCTTTCGACCCGCTCGATAGTACTGCCTCTGTCGGCCGCTTTGGGTAGCTCAGTCGATATTACCGACCGTTTTTTCTTTCGACCCGGCGTGGAGAGCTAGTTTTTTGGCCGTCTGCTACTTTCGCTGTTACAGAGATGGTTTGATGCCCGCCCGACATTTGCAAGACCGAGGCGAAGCCGAGGTTTTGCTGGTCGGGGCGGGCATCAGAAACACATTCATTAAAAAAAGACAACACCACTTTTTATTTCAACTAACTCTTTTTCTCGTCACAAGTGTACTTTCATCTGTCTATTTCGTACGTGTCTAACCTTCACACCACACAAACATATTTCTTCGAACGCTTCCGTCCGTACGTTTACTTAATTGTTTCTACACGACTCGAAAGTACGTGTAGGAAACAAGAGGAAAAAACAATGACCACGATCAAACAACACCACTTTTTATTTCATTTAACTCTTTTTTGTCGTCACCTGTGCACTTTCCTCTGTTTATTTCGTACGTGTCTAACCTTCACACCGCACAAACATCTTTCGTCAGACATGCGCGCGGGCGCTCAAGCGCCGCGGGTCAGGAAATTTCGGCAGCCAATCAGAGCGCGCGGTTGGTCTAAAATAGGATGCGAAAGTTTCTCTTTCGGCCCGGAGATGCGGGCCGAAAGTACGTACTTTCGGGTGGGCGAGTAAGAAAAATTTATTTTATTTTTTTTTTTTTAGTAACTTGCGTCAACTCGATTTAAAAAATTGTTATTCTTATAACTATTTGCAAAGCGAAACAATTCCCCCCTTTCAAACATTAGCCACTGAGTAGATATATCGTTTTACCACCAGATGGAGTATCATTTCTCGAAATGAGAAATAACACTCTATACTTATAAGTAAGCTGCACAAACACCTTGCAGCAGGTGTCTGATGGCGGCTACTGGATCATCACTGATGAATCCAATCCAGTAGCCAGGACGAAACACCTTCTTACTTTGTATGCTCGGGACATTCACCAGATCCGATGGACGAGAGCAAAAAGAAAGATAAATTCTTTTACATTAAAAGTAAAATAAATCAATATAATACTTTATAAAATTTAAATCGACTACAATATTTTCTAATGAAAAACATGTAGTCGTCAACTTGTCACTCAATGGCAATGTTAAATGTATACTTATCTGTAAACATATATCAGTTGAAGTATTGACTATTTGAATAATGACCATTCGGATCTAGAGAAGAGCGGGGCACGGTGGGCTTGGCGGGTGAATTGGGCAGTCGTACTGTAACAAAATAAATTACTTTTACAGAGTGATTTAATTTTTTACACGTTATAAAATGCTATTACCTTTTGCCCAACTCATTCTTAAATAAAAAGAACTGATTCTAATTTTATAAGAATTATTACAAATTTAGACCTCAAAAATGCGTGCTTTCTATTTTTATAAACCTTGTCTAGAAAATAAATTAATCATCAATAACTTTTAAACTGTGTGTATTTGAAGTTTGTCTTATCAACTTTCAATAACGCATCCAATAAATAGCATCGAGGGCTTAAAAAAAAAGATATAACTGAATTTAAAAAGAGTTGAAAATGGGGCACGGCGGGCATGGCTGGTGGGGCATGGTCAGCTGAGCACATCGGCGGCTGCGGAGCAGCGTGCGAAAGAGTGAATCTACATAAGTGCCGCGCTGCGCTACGCCGTCTTATGCCCTGTCTACAACCACCGATTTTTTTTTGCGCATGCGCAAAAATCACCAGAGAGGGTTAGTGATGTAAGAAGAGCCAATCGTAAAAAAATTAACCCTAAATATTGAGTTTGCGTTGAACACACCTAAAAATCAAAGAATACGAGTTTCTGCTTTCTAAACTGAAACCTAGTCTGGAATGATTTGGTGAATAGTTGAAACATCAATTGCATAAAACAATGCATTTTTTTATACACAATCGCCATGTGCTAAATAGCTGTAAAAATATATGTAAATTAACATTCAATCTAAACTTGCATTTATTATATTTACTTACTTTAGCGTTATACACAGTCTTAACTCTGGAGAGGTATTGGTACTCTCCGACTATATTTTGTTATTCTATCTTTAACTAAATTACATAAATACATAAATGCTTGTACATTCATTCTAGTAAAATTCATGAACTCTTCTTCGTCATTCATCTTAAAATACGTAAAAACTCTCTCATAAGCACCATATCCTGTTAAGTAATTATTTCTAATTAATGGTTTGCACCACCATCTTCTGATTTTTTTTTCGATTTCTTAGTAATTGTATTAATCGAAGGTAATTAATGCTTATTTCCAGTACTTCAACAACCAGATTATGATCATCCATTTTACATTAATTGAAAAATCTTCTTATAATAAAATCTCTAAATCACTAATCTTCTTCCAACACTTGACTCTTTGTTAATGTTAGAAAGCAGAAACTCATGTAGTCATGTTTTGATCTTTTTAGGTGTGTTCAGCGAAAACAATATTTAGGGTTAATTTTTTACAGTTGGCTCTTCATACATCCCTAACCCCCTCTGGTGATTTTTACGCATGCGCCAAAAAAAAATCGGTGGTTGTAGGCAGCCCGTTACGCTGCGCCGTAGCCTTGTTCATCCGTTCCGTTCCGGTACGGAACAAATAGGCTGTTGCATATCTTATACTTATATAAACCATGGACGGGGTGCATGTGCTCCAAAATGAAAATTAATCTTTTGATCTGGTTTTCTTACATTGTAAGTGCATGTAAGTGCACTTACATGCACAGATCAAAAGATTAATTTTCATTTTGGAGCATATGCACCCCGTCCATGGTTTATATAAGTATAAGATATTCAACAGCCTATTTGTTCCGAACCGGAACGGAACGGATGAACAAGGCTACGGCGCAGCGGCGGCACGGCGCAGCGTAAGACGACGCGGCGCTTATGTAGATTCACTCTTATGTAGATTCACTCAAACAGCTGTTTCCTAACCTTTACTTTATGCTCCATCTACAACCTCACGCAAAAACTGTGTGTGCACGCAAATCTCACTAGATTTTGCTAGAGCTAGTTGCGCAACCAACCTTGACTAAAAGTTGCCACACTTTGTCTCCAGAAAACCATCCAAGAATTATTCGTTTGAGGTTAGAAAACAGTTTTAATTTTTAATCAAGGTTGATTGGACTCCTTATTTTACAGTGAATCCACATTGCGTGCTGTGCCTCGTGTGCCGTGCGATTTGTGCCGTACCATAAAGAAGTTGTTGTTCGACATCTACAAAGTTTATTGGCACAGGGTAAAGTGGAATAGACCTACACTTTGTCAAAGGTTATGTGCAATGAAATCGGAGCAGAGTAGATGTCTGTTCTCTCTCTTTCTGCATTACTCTAATTATAATTATAATTAAATTAAATTATTGGTGCAAGAAAAAAAAAATCTTTGAATGGAATTTCCTTTGATGGATTAATAAATATTTTGCAAGTATTCAAGGCCCACCTGGAATTGGTAAAACAACAACTTTAATCATCGATTTCGCAAAAAGGAAAAATAATTCAAATTAAAAAAAAACAATAATTTATGTTGCAGTGCTCTTTTAGCAATTCTTGTAGGACGACCAAGCCTCAAAGGTATCAGCAACACGCACTAAGTACAATGTTATCAGCTGATAAACCTGTCAAATATTTTACATTATACATAAATTATTTTTTTTTTAATTTGAATTATTTTTCCTTTTTGCGAAATCGATGATTAAAGTTGTTGTTTTACCAATTCCAGGTGGGCCTTGAATACTTGCAAAATATTTATTAATCCATCAAAGGAAATTCCATTCAAAGATACTTTTTTTCTTGCACCAATAATTTAATTTAATTATAATTATAATTAGAGTAATGCAGAAAGAGAGAGAACAGACATCCACTCTGCTCCGATTTCATTGCACATAACCTTTGACAAAGTGTTGTGCCAATAAACTTTGTAGATGTCGAACAACAACTTCTTTATGGTACGGCACAAATCGCACGGCACACGAGGCACAACACGCAATGTGGATTCACTGTTAGCGAAATCTAGTGAAATTTGCACGCACGCACAGTTTTTGCGTAAGGTTGTAGAAGGCTCTTTAGGCTAGTTACGTTTCAGGGGCCTTTCTACATATGTGTATTCTGTGTGTTCTGTGTGTTCCCGACAAAGACAGATAGATCTGTTCCGTTTATGTAAGACAGAGACAGACATAGAGAGAAGTTGTCTAGAACAGACAGAACACACATATGTAGAAAGGGCCCTGAGTTTGTAGAATGTAAATTTGCGTGCCGTGCGTCGTGTGCCGTGCGATTTGTGCCGTACCAAAAAAAAAATGTTGTTCGACATCTATGTAACTGTTATCTATGTTTGACATCTATGCTCTGTTCATTAAGAGAGTATATTCCTCTTTATCCTGTGGTAATAAGTATGTAGTTGTCGAACAACACTTTCTTTTTGGAATTTTGGTACGGCACAAATCGCACGGCACAACTCACAGCACGCAATGTGGATTCGCTCTAAGAATCGGGGTGATGATCAGCTTCAATTGGCTATTGTGCAATTACCGCAAAATATAATTTGCAATTGCCATGGGTTTGTTTATTGTTAAAATAAAATGTGATTATTACATTGCTAAGTTACTTGAAATGTGATAAAAAGTACAAAACAAATGTATTATAATTTAATAGTAATAAATCTTAATTCTAAGAATAATTTATATTGAATCAGTGAATGGAAAACTTATTTAGTGCATGTGCTCACCTTGCCCCACCAGCATGCCCACGGTGCCCCACAGGTGGGGAAAATGGGTTTTTTCAAAGGCACTCTAAGCCTCTTTAACATAATAAATAAATTAACTTTTTTGACGCGCACAAAATATTGTTCGATTCTATAGATTCTCTTCTCCAGAATTACCGTCTTATATGTTTTGTTAGGTTGTGTCTCCAATAGGATGTAAACGCGCACTTTAGTAATTTCTAGTGGAAATCAAGTAATATCTAGTAATATAGGTTCAAAATTACTAGATATTACTTGATTTCCACTAAAATTACTAAAACGCACGCATTTATGCTAGCGTTTACATCGTATTGTAGACACAGCCTTAGTGTAACATAAAAATAAAAAAATGTTTATGTAGTTAGGGTGCCCGTCATGCCCCCCTCTCCCCCTACCTGATATGTCGGTAACTTGCATATTGCATTTTACATAGTTTCTCTTCCCTACTCGATTCATGGAGGCGCTACCTTCCACTCGCAGTAGCCGCGTTGTAAACTTGTAAAGCATAAGTTGATTGCAGAGTGGAACCATAGACTTATAGAGATCTCTCTAAGTCTATGAGTGGAACAGGGTCATGTCAAGTCTCATCCAATAATAACAAAGCCGAAAGTCTGCTCCGACAGTGCAGATACTAGTAACTAGTAAGTGCGTTGCAAAAGTAGGAGTAAGTACCATTGAAATTTTGTGCGTCAAATCCACCGAGCAGACCAAAAAAATGACATTTACGAGTAATCAGTTGTCAGTGAAAAACTAACCACGAGCGTGAAGATCAACCACGCGTTTTTTTTCGCGCACCCACGCAGATCTCCAGATCACACTTCACAAGGTTGAGGTCGGTAACGAACGAGTTGCCGCTGTCCATTTGTTGATCGACAAGGTTGAACATGAGTTCCGGGTTCATCTCCGAGGCTGAGATTAACGAGCAACGAAAGCTGCGCCAAGAAGAATGGGAGAAAGTTCGATCAGCTGATCAGCCTATAGGTTAGGATCGATCATTATACTAACGCGAATGGGTCGTTATTTATTTTACAATGATTCACTTATTTTTGTATGTTTTGCAGACGCACCTGAACAAATCTCTTACGATTCGAGATGTCTGTTCGACCGCTTGCAAGAACAAAAAAACAAACGAGATGCAGAATACGAGGAAGCCCACAAACTCAGTGAGTTATTGATCTTTATTTTCTTCATATGTTATACCGATTGCTCTCTTTTTTTTCATCTTTGTTTATACGATATTATGAAAATAGTTTCAGTAAATAAGATTTGGATTTCATATTGTACAATTAAATATAATATGTGATTCTTTTAATCTGAAAAAGTTGATTTTTGGAAAAAAAAAATTTCTTTTGCTAAATCCTTAAGAATGTTACTATTTATCAATATTTCAGCTACAACATATGACTAAACGTTGTTTATTTTATGTAACTACAATGGGTTATTAGAATTAGAAATATTTTAAAATCTCTTACACTTCCTCTTGATGTCCATTAATTATATTTATTTTTTTATTCTGTTCTTCACTTTTCGAATATATTTTCTATTTATATCTAAGTATAATGGCATACTTCACTGGCATGTCAAATTCACTCAAATTCATTCATTTTTTACATTCTCTACTTGTCATTTGTTCTTTATTTTTTTCTTAATATTTCCAATAAATAAAAGTTCTCTTCTTACAGGCCTTCTTCATCTCTACTTCTGCTTTCCTTTATACTTCTATATTATCTCTTTATGTTGAAGTTCCTTATATATTTTATATTTTCATTCAAAGGATATCTTTACACCTTTTTTCTCTTTTTTATCTTCATCTTTCCATTTACTTTTTGTCTCTGTTCCTTATTTAACTTTTGCTCCTTCATCAATGTTCAAATTTATATGTTATATAATTACTTTATGTTATATTATTACAATTGAGGGCCTGGAAACATGTCACCGTTTTGTTTTCAGGCCTCAGTTGTCAATATTATTCTAGATTTCTTCGAATTTTTCCTTACTTGAATGTTTCCACCTCAACTGTCTCCAAAATAATATCCTTAATACATGTTATTTAATCTATTGTTTCTTATTCAGATTTTTGAGAGTATAATTATTATTTACTAATTTATTTTAATAAATTAAATTGATTATACAAATTATAAATCAATGACATTTTATTAACTAGTACAAAAGATAGGTATGTAATATTCATATTTTTTCTTTTTTTTAAGAAAATATGATTAAAGGTCTTGATGATGATGAAGTGGAGTTTCTTGATTTAGTTGATAGAACTAAAATGGAAGAGGAACGAAAAAAGAATTTAGAAGAAGAAAAAGAAATGAGGGACTTCAAAGCAGCCGTTGCATCTCTTCAAGAAAAATCTTTGGATGAAAGATTAAAACAAGAATTAAAGCAACCACAAATTAACCACAAAACAACTTTATGGTAATTTTAAGCTATATAATATATTAAATATCATTATATTTGAACACAAATAGTTAATTTGTTTTGTTTCTTTTTCAGTAAACATTCTCAATTAAAATTACTAGCTGGTGTAGTAAAGAAACCTGCTAAAACTGAAAATGGTGAGTTTTATATCAATTTTTAATGGTATTTTCAGAAAAAAAAAATCATTAATATTTTATTATTTATCGATCATCACGTTGCTATTTAATAAAACTGATGTTAAAATTGAATATTAATTTACTACAGGATCTCCTCCTCATGGAATAAAAAGGAAATTATCAGAATCTGAGGATAATACTGCAGGCAAAAAATCAGATAATAAATCATCTAAACAAGTGAAACAAAGTAGTACTGAAAATAAAACAGAGACAAAACTAGATAGTACTTCAGAGACTAAAAATATTGAAACGTGTGTGAATAATGAAAATTCAGAATTACAAACTGGAGCTCTTAAATGTATAGGCATTCTACCAGGTCTAGGGTCATATGAAGATTCAAGTGATAGTGACTGTAGTTCCGATTCTGATGAGGAACCAGTATGTCATAAACAGAAAATAGATATTTTAGGACGCCCAATCCTGCCTCCTAAAGAAAATGATGATGCAGCTCATTAATTACCTGTTATTATTATAATTATTATTTACAATGTAAACATTTATCACTAAAGAAACAAATTAAAAGAATTTTTTTGAATTTTTGACTCTTTTTCTTAAACACCTTCGAAAATCACATAATAAATGTGTACTTATGGCGCAATATAATATATTTAACAATATTATAAATAAAAAAATTGGAAAAATGCTTTTTATCTTAGGATCGATGCACGTGAAAAAAATAGATCATTTAATTTTTAGTGTGTGTGTGTGTGTGTGTGTGTGTGTGTGTGTGTAAAATTAATTAATGTGTCTCTTGACCCAGAAGAGACAACTGTTTTAGGAATTGCCTAGCATTCGTAAGTGTAGTTGAACCATAAATGATTCGTTTACTGGTACCACCTCCAGTCTTTTGCTAAAAAAAAAAATTATTTAATTTTTTAAAACAATAAAAGTAGTTCAAAAAAATAATTAGAGACTTATAAATTAAATCTTAAGATAACTAAAACTTGACTATTACTCTCTCTTAAAAAAAGTACTTACTTTAACATAATCCATTAAATTTTGATATTCTATATAATTGCCACCTCCAACAATAAAAACTATAGCATCTTGAAATACTGTTCGATTCTTTGGAACTTGTTCCGAAGCTTTCAATTGTTTAGGATCAAAGTAGGAATAGTCATCAGTTTGAGCAGATTGTTTCATTTCTATAAGATCGTCGACTATCCTAGTAACTGGTAAATTCTGAAATTAAAATTATGTTTACTAGAAAAAGTATAGAGATTTTTTTAATAATCTTTAATTATTACTAACATGTCTTTTCACTACAAGATTTTTTACTCCCTCCATTACAAAAGATGATCCTTGATTCATTAATTTAGAAAACATACTAACAGTTTTTGTACCACCACCTTCATAGTTGCTTTGAACTCCAGCCATTTTCATATAATTTCTAAAATTAATAATTATGTTAAATTATTTTCATTAAAGTATATATGGATGATTTTATTAATTTCAATAAATACCTCCATCTCCTTAAATAAAGCAAAGGACTTAAATCACAGCCTATACTGGATAAAGCTGCTTCATGTTTATTATAGTCTGCATCAGACATACTTGTACAAAGATAATAAATAATAAAAAGTCGTAATTTATCTTCGGGTGAACCACATTCTGGATCATTTATAATATCTAAAATACTTCTATCCAATGTTTGTTTGCTCATAATTTTTTCCTCAAGCTCAAAGAATGTATCCAAACGTCGAGACTTTATTGAATTTAAAATTCCTGTAATAACAAATAAAAAATAAATAATATAATTTAAGAAAATATAGAAAATAATTAAATTGTGACATACCAGTTGCTATTGTTGTATGCATATCAATTAAGCGTTTCATTTCCAACAATTGTGGAAGAGAATTTACAGCACTTGTTAGTTTAGCTGTATTATCTGAAACCATTGATACTGCTTCATCACTTTCATTGTCTATACCCTATAATAAAATATTTTTACATTAATTGTATATACCATGATTAATGTATGAAATGTACTTAATGTAACTAAGATAATATTTATCATGATAAAACTGATGATTATTACATACCATAGATGATTTCAATTTCTTTACTTCTTGCTCAAAAGTTCTATACTGCTCAAGCTCTTCTTGAATAGCTTCAGCAACACGCGGGAATGGACTGCCTTTATGCTGAGACCAAAATTTGTCAGCACTGTCAAGCTCACAAGCACGCGTTTTAGAACGCGCTCCACCCGCGGGTGATTTCCCAGCACTTTCCTCAACAACAAGTCTATTTAGTGATAACTCCAGCACATCATGAGCTAATGCCTGGTATGTCCATGTATGGTGAAACACTGTTGCCATGTCTACACTGCGGTCGAGTACTATCAACAATGGTCTCTGAAAACTGATTATGGATTTGTTATATATACATCATTTTCTACATATGATATAGTTATGTTTTACTCAGGGATAACTTTGTTGTAATTTTTACTGAGGTTTCGAATACATTCCACAGTAATTGTTAGTTTAATAATAGTTTTATTACCTAAAATGATTAGACCTAATTCCTTCACCTTGGAATAATGTATTTCTTGAATCCCAGACATTGTCTCTCAATTTTTTATCAAGTTTTTTTGATACCATTT
The DNA here is from genome assembly GCA_036365515.1 of Torymus aiolomorphi. NCBI lineage: Eukaryota > Metazoa > Arthropoda > Insecta > Hymenoptera > Torymidae > Torymus > Torymus aiolomorphi. The sequence continues at coordinate 57,136,498 of CM070874.1, read as the reverse complement.
CTGCAGCATTTCCTTTAGGACATCGAATAATTGGAACTGTCCCTAATGTTACAAACACTGAAAAAAGGCTGTCAACAATAATATCAATGATTTGATCCATTTCTGTATCTTTCATTTCTCCTCTATTTAAGGCTGTAAAATATGATTTATATTTTAAATTTAAATAGAACATCATTCATTTTATAATTAAACAATTTTTTTTCACGAATCTCACCATGGTAAGAGATAATATCACTATTTTGATGTCGAAGAATAAAAAGATCATCTTCTAATGAGATAAAATTGAGATATTGATCAAATACCTGCAATCAAAAAAAGAAAAGAAAAATAACCAAAACACTTTTTATCTTATTAAGTATTAAGTTTTAAACATTTTTCTTTAATATATAAATTCTTTAATGTATAAATTTGTTTTATAAGTTCAAAAAATTTATAGAATAAAAAATTCAAACACTAGTTGGTCTAAATATTTAATAAATACCTTGTGAATATTAGAGACAGCTCCTGCCATTAAAGCAGCAGCAGCCAGGTCTTCCATTTTATGCCTTGGAATCGGTGATATAAAATTCATGTGATAAATGTCATACAAATTATTTTGCAAATCTTGACCAATCCGCTGAATATTTTCATCTGATGGAACACAAAAATAAACTGCTGGAACTTCTGGTATAGGATCTCTATCTGTGTGTAATTGCCTAAAACATTATATATATATAATAAATAAATTTGATCATAATTTTATACGTACATATAAAGAGTTACTCCAAATTCTCTCAGCTCTTTTATTGAAATTAATGGAGAAATGATATCTTGACCAATGCGATCATAAATTAGAACTTTCCAAATTGGAATTACACCCTCTGCTTTGGGCTCAGGCTCATTCAAGTTCAGCATTTGCCTTAGAGCATCTAGAAAATATATAAATTAACAAGGATTACATTTCTTAGCATATAAAAGAAATAAAAATTATGTAATTTATTTTTATAGTTTTGTAGTTATTGTATTATTTATCTCTCAAAATATACTATCAAATGTGTATTTAAGTGTTGTAATACTCTTGTTTCAATTAAATTAATAAATAAATAAAAATTAAAATGGCAATACTTTATGCAGTAAGTATGAATGGTGATTACAGAAATTTATAAACATACTTAACTGTCTAATAATCTTAGAATTAATATAGAAAAAAAGGAAACAAGATACTTATGATTTACTGGCAATTTAAATTGTTTATAATAAAAATATCATCAAAATTAATCGTTCCCAAACAAACATTTGTTAATCAAAATAAGGTATAAAGGAGGTTAGGAAAGCTGATGCAACGAATAAACTTACTTATTTGCACTTCGCGTAAGCTCCCCATATTTGACAGCAATTATAAAACGAGTTTTTATACAAAAATTTCCAACAAAACAATGTCAATCAAAACACACGGGATGTTAAACAACAACAATCCCATTGAACAGTGGCACTGGCACACGACTACACGATATCAGATGACGTTGACAGCCATTGGTTGCGCGGCACTCCTAGACGAGACTCGCTGTGAGTCACTCGCAGGAGTCACAGGCAGTTATATAGGTTAAAACTCTTAAAAAGTCCGCGCGAAATTAACGAAATTCTCGTAGATTTTACAGTTGACATGCTAAGTAATAAAATTACGTTATACTTAGTTTTGCTGCTAAGAATAATACTATAATCCGTTAAAAGAGCAAAAAGCTCTAATTTAAAAACATGATTTATATAATTAATTTTGCCGCTTCGCCGGAGGTAGTGACGTAAAAATTAGGGTGCGATCCCATGGCGTTCCGAAAAATTAGACGGAACCATTTAAGCCCGTGAGTGCGAGAGAGAGATTCTTCCGTGAATGTCTCTCTTGTTCTCACGGGCTTAAATGGTTCCGTCTAATTTTTCGGAACTCCATGGGATCGCACATTCGCACCCTTATTCGCATCGCAGCGCGTCGCGAGAGCCGTTGCGAAACAATGGGTTCGGTTCGCTGATAGTCAGCCAGCGATCGACTTTTAATTTGCACCACTCTATTATCATCTATTTCGTCTACTTTGTCTCGAGCGCGCGCATTATAGTGTCTACTACCGAGCAGCAGCGCACAACGAAAAGGCAGATTCTCTCTAAAATCTAACCCCTCTCCACCCTTTCTTTCTTATTCTATCTATATCTATAGCTTCTCTACTATCTCTATATACCAATACCACGCACACACACACTACTGTTTTTTCTCTTTCGACTTTCTCTCGAAGGAAAAACTTGACGGAAAAACAGGCGATCCTTTCGATGCCGCGACGAGGGCCGATGAGGAATTGGTAACGAGGTGTCTTCGTCTCCCGGTGTGTGTAGGTGTGAGAGCGCGCGACAAAGAATAGTGTAAAAAGAGTGCGCGCGTGTGATGTGAATGTAACAGGTAAATTCAATCGGTTTACAATAGGCAACATTGTGCGTACAGTGTATTCGAGAATTAAGAAATGGCTGAAAATCTTGGCAAGCGGCCCTCTAAAGGCATCCTGAAGACATCGAGTAGTTTTGACAACCAGGAGACACCAAGGTGAGAACCCAGCATATATAGTTTTCTCATGCTTTGTATTTATGTTAATTGCATTATTTGTATAAATGGATTGTTTTTGCTTAGTAGTTTATAAGCAATTAAGCACTGTATATTAATAGTTACACTCATTGCCCTCATAGGTCAGCTTATCGCATCTAAACATTGATGAACCTGTTGTATCAGCTTTGATATGTTTATCATTAAAATAAGTCATACATCATTCAATTATCTATGATGCCTTAATCATTACTGAAATACCAGTTCATTTGATACATTTATTCTTTTTTATACTTTTTAATTTATAGCCATTTTTTATGATAAAAACAAAAAATATGTAACTAAAATCTATTTAGATATTTATCAGACATAAAAATTAATAAATTACAAGTTATTTTTCATTTCCTACTAAAGAATATAATTCTTCAATCAAACTGTAATATTTTGTAATATATTTAATATGCTTTTAGTAGGGCAACAAAAGAAACAAAATGGGATGAAATGAATATTATAGCAACTTTGCATCCGGCCGATAAAGATTATGGACATATGAAAATTGAAGAACCTAAGACGCCTTACAACTTTGAAGGTACAAAAAATGATGACGATGTTTTAGACTCTACAGCTGTAGCATCGAAGTAAGTTTTATTAGAACAAGTTATATCAGTATTTAAAATAGTAGGATTAAATATTAAATATGTATCATTAAAAAATGATTATGATTAATTATAATTACTATTTATTATTTTAGATTAGCAAAAAATCCGAACCCAAGAATATTTGAGGAATCAAGTGAAGAAGAAGATGAAGAAACACCAGAAGAAAAAGGTAAATAATTTAAAATCAAACTGACATATAACTAACAAAATAAAACAACACTATTGTTATTATAATAACATTTTGTTGTGATTTTTATCATATAATGGACAATATGTTTATTTTAAAATACAAAACTTATTTTTTAATTTTAGAAAGGAGAAAAGCTTTTGAAGCAAAAAGAAAAGGTCATTACCGGGAATGGGAGGCAGTGCAACTTGCACGCAAAAAGCTTTTAGAGGAGGATGATGAAGACGAGGATGACGAGCCAGAAAATGAAAAGAACGAAGAAGATGAAGAAACCGAGCAAGAAGAAGATAAAGATGACGAAGAAGATATAAACGACAAGCAAAACAAGAGTGGTAGAAAGACTCAAAACAAGTGCGTGCCATTGAGTGAGAACGAAACTAAAATGGGATGAGTGCCATGGCAATAATCACGTCATATCATTCATCACACATGAATCGTCCATTGAGATTGATATTTTTCAATAGAAAATATCTGGTTTTTTGTGATTTTTTTCAGCTTTTTTTATCTATACTATATTCTATATGTTCCTCAAATATTTTTACAGACCCTGAAAATTTGTATATAATTGTATAATTTTTTTGAATTTATTTACATTCAGCTTTACTCAAAAAAAGATTATAAATGAGAAATTCATTCAAACATGTTTGATGAAAGTTTACTCGAAGGAATGAATTTTTAAAACATACACTACTATAGAAAGTTTGGAGCTGCTGCCAATATGTGCCAAAAAATTATTTTTTTACTTTATTTTATATTATAAGAACAAATTATTTAACTTAAAAATTAATTTTCAAAAATTTTTTTTTAAGCTGTAAGGAAGTAAGGCGTGATTAATTTACTTGTATTTCTTATGCTTAAATTTATATACGTACAAATATATTTACTAGAATGTTTATTAAAGAATGTTTGAAAAATAGAAATTTAATTTTTTCATTTTTAAACTATCTACTAGTAGTGTATAACTCATAAAATTATTTATATATATATATATCAACTAAAATATAAATATGTTTATATAATCATATATTCACGTTTTATTATATATGATTATATAGAGACAATGGATATATAATTATTCGTACATTTTTTCCTGGGGAGCATACTATGGAACTTTACGCTTACAGCTTGTAATATATAATAACATTATTCTTTATTATTTTTCGTATTGCTCGCAATTCACTATTAGATTATAATTAAAGCAACATTGCCAACTCAGATCTGTACTGCGATAGAAACGTTAAATTTGTAACATAAAAAAAAATCATTGTAGAATTCGTCCATTAAAAATAAGGGTATTTACACCCTTTTTGGTATCTTCCAAGTAATGAGAAAACAAGTAACACCAAATCAACTCCATTATAGTCGAGAAGCTTTCAAAAATTTACAGTATTTGCGCCAAAACGAGAATTTTGAAATGACGAAAGTGTAATGTAAAATATTTTATTCCTGACTCCACTATAATAGCCACTTTACCCAAAAAGCGAGACAGTAGCATTTTATTCCCTCAAAAGAGGGACGTAATAGTGTATTATGTAACAAGGGACTAAAGTCGCAGATTATTCCTGCGAGTGAGTTCACTGCCCGAGCGAGCGAAGCTAAGCGAGAGCAATGATTACCCAAGAGAACCCCTTAAGACAGGGATATTCCCGCATACATAACCTGCTACTTTACTCCCGTGTTACACAAGGTACTAGTACATCCCTATGTTGAGGGTTATAAACTAATTTACGTCCCTGTTTTGGAGATGCAAACTTCACGTCGCCGTACCTTTGAGGGAAATAAAGTAACTGGCCACTGTCAGCACCATGGCACATTTAAATATTTATCTCATGTAGTCCAACTTTTCATGTCAACAAAGTGGCCACAGTTGAGTCGGGAATAAAGTTCTATATGCAACATTGGAGTAAAGTCGATTATTCCCTCGGGTGATTGCTGCCCTTGCTTCGCTCGGACAGTAAATTCGCCCGTAGGGATAATCTGTGACTTGACTTCCTTTTTGCATAATGTACTATTACTGTTTTGTTGTAATTAATAATAGTATATTTTTGTGTTGTAAATAATACGATTGCAAAACCCCACTAGAAATATCTAATATTAAGGTAATGCTTAGATATACTGTTCCGATATTTAAACGAAAATAGAAACATGAGAGATAGTGATATCTATGTCATAAAAAGATGAATCTTGCATAAAGCCGAATATTTTTTTTGCTAAGTCAAATTCTAAAAAGACAAAATATTAAATTTTTTTTTATTTATGAACCTAATTTGAAATTTTTTAAACTTAAAACTTAATATATTTTTAATTTAACACTTATTACGATATTTATTGTCTTTTAACAGAACGAATTATAAAGTCAAGTATCTAAGACAGACTGGAGCCAGTCGTAAATATGGTTGTTGTGCATGTGCAAAAAAGAAGTTCAAGAAGTAACAATAAAATATGAATGTAATATTTGATTATGTGAAAAATTTTGAGAATCAAAATATATTAAAATAGATAACAATTATTTAAATAAACGAGTAGTCTTACTTAATTTGACTTTTAGACTTTCACGGTGATGGTTAATCATGTTGAAGGTTGTTTAGATCTCAACCGTGTATCTTTAAGGCTTAAGTACTTAGTAATCTTGCTTACTTACACCATACAAATAAAAGGTAGATAAAATATTCCTTATCAACGTTCATAAACAACAAAATATATTTACAAAAGCTTACATACTTTAATTATTTACGTATGATTACAATTTATCATCATCTTTAAGAACAAAAGGAGCTTCCGAGACCAAAATTTCCTCTTTTTTTTCATCATTTACTTTTGTTTCATCATCAGAACTTATCTCCTCATTTTCTGATGAATCAAGTTTTTGTTCTTCTGCCTTGTGTAGTGCTTCTATTTCAGAAATAGATTGAATCGGTAAACGATTGCCCCATTTAGTTACTTTGGCACACCGATATAAGGGTCTAAAAAAATTTTAATTCATGTACTTATAAATGTTTTGTCAATGGTTGTAACACAATTTTATATAACCAACTGATTATTCATTATTTGTATTATTAACGGAATATGCTTTTTGTACTGAGAAAATCACTTACTTCCCATGTTTTCCTGGTGTGAAAACAACGTCTTCCAACTTTCCTTCTGATGTACATAGCCGGCATCTTGCATGCTTCGAACGAGAAATTGTTGGTCGTACCAATCTGTACCAATTATCATCTTCTACGCGTTCACCTAAAATAAATGCAAGTAAAAGTTATGTATTTAAAATATTTAAACAGTTTTTGAACGTGGCAATTAATTTTATTTATTTTATTAGGGCTTGGGCTTAAACCAAGTAATCGGATAACCGCGGGATCACGATTATTCGGATTGACCTGGGTGGCACGACGGGTATTCGGATTGTCCGATTTCACGATTCCGGTTAACCGGTTAACCAATTAATCGACTAACCGATAACTTGCCAAAACCGCGATTATTCGGTTTAGAATGTAACTATAATTATTTTGCCTCTAAATAATTGAATAACATGTATACATTTTAGACGATGTGATTATTTCACAATGTTTTTTAAACTAAAATCATGGTTCCTGTTTTAACGCGAATAATCGCGGTTTTGACGAGTTATCGGTTATAGTCGAATAACCGGTTAACCGAAACCATGAAACCGGACAATCTAGATACCCGCCAATGAACCAGATAAACCGCCAGTTATCGGTCATTTCGTAACAGGGTAATAATAAGAGCTCTATATTTTATATCATTGAAACGCAGTGTATAATTTTCATTTAAGATTTAAATAGCATTACGATTCTTTTACTTTTATTTCAAACTCAGCATTTTGAATATTATTAAGATTATGCCGAAAAATTTATTTGATTTAAAAGTTTCAAAAAAGAAGATGTCTTGAAATTACTAGGATTAAAACCAAACACAGCGTACCTTTCTTTAAAACGACGTACGAATAAAGTTCTTCCTTAATTTTCATCGTTCCAAAAAATGGCATTGACTGATAACAACTTATAAAATTACATGGAAAACGTCCTTCTTTATATTTAGGACAGAGTAAATCATGAGGACACTAAAAAACATAGAAGTACAACCTTTTAAAGATATAGATCAATAATTTTGTTACGGTCTTATAAGTATTAATTTGCAAATTTATTTAGAAAATAATTTATCACAAAATATTTTCAACCTTACAAAAGAGTATTTCACTCAATTTTTTTCAGCAATGCTGTGCAACAGTAAATTTTTTATTTCAAAATGTTAGTAATTTGCCAAGTTTTACCAAATAAAGGAAATATAACACTTGTAGTTTAAAATGGGAACCTATTCTGAAATGCGGGAACTGCGCGGTTGCTACCTACAATCTACTTATACATCGTGGTAACCGCGGCCACTATGATACTCTGATACATGACGAATTACACGATTGCAGAACGCTCCGAAAGTCAGTCGCAAACTCCCGCATTTCGGAATACGCCTTTTGTAAATAATGATATGATATCGTTGATCAAGTATACAAAAAAACTCATGTATAAAATCTCTCAAAATCGAAAAATTGTTTGTAACGCTTTAAAATGTCTATTTTTTAATTCATTTAGGAGGTGAAACTACCCAATAGGCAGTTCATAATACTGAAAAGCTGATAATGTAGGATTTTTAGCAGCATTTAGAGCAGAATATGAGGTGAAATTTTGACATGAGAGCTCATCTGACTTCTCACCTGACTTTTTAGCGTCAGTAGCGCTATAAGTCAGTAGTAGGCAAAGTTCACATATATGGGAAATGAATTTTGACGGGGCTTTGGAAATCGAAAAATGAAGCCCAGTTCCTTAGAGTAAAAAATGATTGAATTGAAAGAATGAATTTTTCCAGAGATATTGTATTCAATTTTTTACGCAATTTTTTATTACTAATATTTTCCTGAGGATACGACATTTTTTTACGTATCAAAGCTGAAATTGAAGCTTTTTTCCCTAGTTTTATAATCTTTTCTGCTCATTTCTGCAATGTAAGTAGTTGTTGCAGAGTGATGATCAATAAAAGAGATATCATTTTTCAACAAAATGAAGCACATTTGAGGCTCATATCTTCACAAAAAAGGGCCACTGGAATGAATTACAGGGACTTCATTTTTTGATACCGGAAATCGACTCTCAAAGTCTCGTGAAAATCCACTTCCCATATGTGTGACACTCTCCTTGTTAGGTAAATTACTCGCATAACTTTAGAGCATTACCTACTAGTATTAATTTTGCTTCCTCCTACAGGAAGTTTTATAATAGTAAAAATTTGTTTTGTGTCATTTAAAGTCGAACTACATATTTTTTGTTTTTTATTTATTCTTTTGATTATAACTCTTATAATTTTTATTCTTTTTGTTTTTTTATCGCATAGTGGGTTTTTCACTTGGTAATCCGATTTTTTTAGGTTTTTTTTTTTTTTTTCAATGAAAGAATAACTAAAATTAAATTAGTAAAAATGGATCAAAAAAAACATAAAATTACCTATTTTTCATTTTCGAAAATTTGGATTACCTAGCTATCTTTGTTCTTTTGTTATAGACCTAAATGTGTATTTTTTCTTTTAAATCGCATCTCAGTAATTTAATATTATTTTTAATATTATTTTTAATATTAACTTTTAAAAAAGTCATGGTAATGTATAACTATGAGTACTATGTACCATTAAATTTTCAACTTACTATGTGCATTATATTTAGAAGAAAAAATTAAAACATGAAAAAAATCGCTTTTTGTTATCACACGATAACTAGAGTAAGAAATATGTAATCGCTTTGAAATTTGGAAAAGTAGTTTTTATATATCCTTCTTATCAAGGAGCGCGGGAGCGCTCCGAAGGCAAGTATTGATCTTCACAATGTAGATAATACATACTTTAGCCGACACGATAACTTCGTTATAATAACGAACGTTAACTAAACATACATATGAAATATTCTTTCAAATACTGAATTAAAAATTTTGCTAACAATACTTTATTTGTAAATTTCATTATATTTTATAATTCTATTTTCTATATTTATCATTGAAAATATTTTTATTTTTTCGTATTATTTCCAAACCACCTTAAGGTAAATATCATGATGTATTTTTTATAATGATATCAATAATATTTTTTTCGATTTTAACATAATAATATATGATTTTGATATGAGTTTTGTTTTATATCAATTTTTGCTTTATTGATCAATTTTTCGGTTTTTAGGGACGAAGTTTTCATTTTAAAAATATCTGCAATCCAAGAGAAAATTCCGTCGATAGTTATAGTCATTAGTTTGTTACGTATTGTTTGTTACGTATAGTAATAGTATTGTTATTGCATTTTTCATTAAAAAAATCTATTCAGAAGTTTTTTAAAAGACGGCGTATTTTAACTTAAAATTACTCAAAACGTATTTCTACATTGTTTTTACATAATTTTACAAAGTATATTTCTATAGATCAATTTTCGTGCGAGAATATTTGTACTTTATAGAAGTTTTAATGCGGATATTCATATACAACATTTTGATGTGAGAAAATTAATTAATGTCATTAAAAATTAAAAAAATAAATCAATTACACATTAGTTTGAGGAAGCTACCTGCTACGAATTGGCGGCGGTTTTTTAATTCTTTTAATTCCGATTTTAGATTTTAGAATTTGTAGGGCAGAGGTAAGTGCAACAAGAAAAATTGGAATTGAATAAAATCAAAACAAATAAGTTTAATCAAGCAATACTTATTCGCGCATTTCGGATTACGCGTCCATTTCGTTGCAGATTCTTCGATTTTTAAAAATCTTGATAAATATATTTATATCATCTAATAAACGTGTAAAACTTACAGGCGCAAAAGTGAAATATTTAGAATCACTGCCCAGCTTTTTCATTATATGTCTAACGAATTCTGTGGCTTCGTTCACAAGCTATTGTAAAAAAATTCAAATTAATTTAATTAAGTTTTTTTCTAAACCAATATAAAACAAATCTTACATGAAAACCAGCATTAGTTCCCTGTTCAACGATGACTAAATATTTCCCAGTTTTTCTCCACAATTTAGATATTGTTTCTAAGCGCAGCTTTACAGTGGGTAATTCCATTAAAGAATATGCGCTTACGACAACATCAAATTTTAGCTAAAAATTGTATAATAAACATTATTAAGTTCACTGTCAATGATATGGGTTCCTTAAATTTTGTATACATACATTCGACACGGGAAGATATTGACGGTAAAAAGTCTTTTTAAATTTCTGTGGATGGTAACTCATAATGTTTTGCGAAAGTTCATTCATGTCGTTAGAAATATCTACGGCTAGGTATTCATTAATATTGTTCCACTGTTCTAGTGCTGCCCTAAATAGAAATTCACAAATCATACAAAATATTGTATTGGACGTATTCTATTGAATACATAAGTTTCTATATAAGAGAAATTTATTATAAATATATTTTTCATATAGTATACAAAACTTTTCAGAATAAAATATATTTATTTCTGGTTATTTTTCTGTAAAAAAATCTTTTTATGAATTGATTTTATTTACTTACTTATTTATTAAGCAGGCTATAAGCCCTTTACAAAAGATAGAGATGAATTACAAAATGATATGTAATACAAAATAATAAGAGACAAAATCCAAGATGAGTAAGGTAATAAAGGGCTGATATTTATTTACAAAAAATTACTTAACTCAAAATAAACGCTTAATCTTAAAAGTGTAAGATTTTTATTGCATATAAAATCTTTTGATTCTTCTTGTTATTAACAGTAATAGTATGATATGAAATAATAATCAAGTTTTTGATAAATGAATATGATAATAAATGTATTTTTTACCATAAAACAGTTCCAAGACCACCTCCAAAATCAAAAATTGTTCGTGGATTAAATTCTGGATCTCTTTGATGTATTTCATTGAAAATTGTGTATAGTGCAGAGTACTCACTTGCACTACGTGAATTCATGTACACTAAACTTCTATACTTATTGTATTGCAATGATTTCCAAGCAAACACATTTTGTTTTAATTTATGCTTAACTGATCCTTTAATTTGGATGCGTTTTTTTTCAATCTCATCTTCACTTAAATCATCTAGTTGTCCTAGCATTTTTGCTTCAATATCATAATATTTTTGAGCAATTTCATGTTCTTCCATTGGCAATCGCCTACTGAATAAATAATTGGTCAATGTCAAACTTTCTTTGACAAACAATTGTCGATCTCCTATTTCTTTAATAAATTAAAAAAAATATCTCAAGTTGAAATATTAACTTACAAAGTAAAACCATTAAATTGAAGTAATAAAAATAATTAAACTACCTTCTAAGTTTTGCCTCATTGCTTCAATAATCCATTTAGGCATATGAACAGTTGAATTTTTAATAATTCCAGGATGTTTTCTTGGTTTTATTGTTTCCTCAATAATTGATTTTTCAATTTCATCCTTAAGTTTGAATTTTGCTTTTGTAGAACTCTATTAGAACAAATTTTAATCAGCTAATTTTCTATATGTTATAAAATTATAAAGTATTTATTACAATTTTTTCATACCCATCTCACATGCAAATTAGAAGTTAATTTAAATTTCTCTAATAACTGTGAGACCCTCATGGTCATGATGATTTAAAATATTTTAATTAAAGTTCATAAAATATTTACATAATCGTAAATCATAATATATTACGAAAAGTAATTAAAAACATTTTTCAACTTGTTCACTACAAAAAAAAACAAATTAAATGTTTTTATTTAGACTATTTAATTTTTTCGTTATAACCTCCACAAAATACCCCTTGTATTTTTACAAAATTAATGTCGATTTTGAATGATGTCTTGTAATACTTGCAACAGGTTTCACAAAATATACATTAACTATTCTGAAAAATATTTTATAAAATTTCTAATGTTAATCATATATGTGCTATGCACATATAAGTACCTACTTAGTTCATTGGACTTAATTGTGTTATGCCCTAATCACATAACCGCGTACGATCGCGTACGTCTGCGTACAACCGCGTCCGACGTTAAGGAAGAATCTAGTGATTTTCGCTGTTGCCAACAGCGGCAATGTCAGTGCAATAACTAGTACTTTCGAGGAACAGACCTACGTATACAAAAGTCGGCTACTACATCAACGACAAGATACATAAACAAGCAAGCGTTACTCCGATCTACTGCACTTCATGTGAGTAGGTCTGTTCCTCGAAAGTACTAGTTATTGCACTGACATTGCCGCTGTTGGCAACAGCGAAAATCACTAGATTCTTCCTTAACGTCGGACACGGTTGTACGTAGACGTACGCGATCGTACGCGGTTATGTGATTAGGGCATTAGCGAGAAAATAAAATAGGCGCCGTCCTCTGCTCCGCGCCCTGCTCCGTGCTCTGTGCCATCTGCGCCGTGGTATCATCATTCAGCTGATTGGTTCATTCTATTGGGATCATAGAGCATATATATATATATATATATATATATATGTGTGTGTGTGTGTGTGTGTGTGTGTGTGTGTGTGTGTGTGTGTGTGTGTGTGTGTGTGTGTGTGTGTGTGTGTATATATATATATAAGGTCGGGATGGGTGGAATCAACCAATCAGGTGAATCCTTATACCACGGCGCAGACGGCGCAGAGCACGGAGCAGGGCACGGAGCAGAGCACGGCGCCTATTGTATTTCCTCCCTTAGTGTTACGACCCGAGTCGGGGTCTTTGAGCAAAAGGGCGCGTCTGCAATGGTCGGCAAGTTAACCAATCGGAACGTGAATTCGTTTGCTTAATTAGGGTGCGTCCCATGGCGTTCCGAAAAATTAGACGGAACCATTTAGCCCGTGAGTGCGAGAGAGAGGTTCTTTTGTGAATGTTTCTCTCGCACTCACGAGCTTAAATACCAAGGTAAAGAATTTAACGGAAGCAAATGCCACAAAAGGCTTAAAGGTTAAAGAAAATATCCAAAGTATTAAGCAGACCCCTGCTAAAAAAAATCAGGTACGATCTCAGCTGTGAAATCACCTGCGATCACAGATGCGATCTCAGCTGCGAAAGCAGTTGCGAAATCAGATGCGAATTTGGCCCCATTTCGCATCTGATTTCGCAGCTGAGATCGCATCTGAGATCGCAGGTGATTTCACAGCTGAGATCGCACCTGATTTTTTTAGCAGGGACAGGTAAAAGCAAGAATAGGTCAAGTCATCATAAAGCACATCCAACAAAACAAAATTTTTATACATTAAATACCATGAGGAAGTTGTTTAAAAAAACAAAAAAAAAAGACTTTTATGTGTATCTACCCTCTTCATTGTCCTTTTCCTTTCTGACGTTTCTTCTGCAGGAGTCCGCAACTGGGCTCGAGCCGTGAAAGCTCGTGTCAAAAAACGTGAACCTTCTTTTTTTTTCTGTATACGCCGTTGTTTTTTTAAACACCCTTCCCCACCAGTGGAGGATCCAGGGGGGGTATGCCCCTCCCCTAAAGACCGCACGCAGACGGTCGGGAGGAAGCAAGTTGATTATGAAATAAACCCAAATAGCCGGGGGATATGAGGTCCACGCATATTAGGGAGTCATGTAGACATGAAAAAATAAGCCAAACGATTATTTAAATAATTTTTAAACCCAAGTAACCGGGGGATATGAGGTCCACGCATATTAGGGAGTCATGTAGACATGAAAAAATAAGCCAAACGATTATTTAAATAATTTTTAAACCCAAGTAACCGGGGGATATGAGGTCCACGCATATAAGGGAATCATGTAGACATGAAAAAATAAGCCAAACGATTATTTAAATAATTTTTAAACCCAAGTAGCCGGGGGGTATGAGGTCCACGTATATAAGGGAGTCATGTAGACATGAAAAAATAAGCCAAATAATTATTTAAATAATTTTTAAACCTAAGTGGCTGGGGGATATGAGATCCACGCATATAAGGGAGTCATGAAGACATGAAAAGATAAGCCAAACTATTATTTAAATAATTTTTAAACCCAAGTAGCTGGGGGATATGAGGTCCACGCATATAAGGGAGTCATGTAGGCGAAGGCCTCTAGTGCGCAGGTGCCAGACTACAGTAAAGTATCGACGCACTGCGCACAGTTCCGGGCACGTAAGGGAGAATCCACAAATGCACTGTGCCCCCCTGCGCTCCCCTGCGCTGCACCACGCTGTGCGGTCCGTTCCGCCCCAGAAACAGAGAAGCCCTTCTATGTTCATGGTGTTATTCTAGGCGCATGAAATCAACCTATTTAGAACATAATTCATAGACATAGCTCCATTTTGGTTTGGATATTAAAATTTGGAGCATGATGATGATGAAACTCCAAAATTTTGTAAATGTTCATCCGAAAAGTAATTAAAAATAAAATGATGAAGAGCTCTGAAGGCAAGTATTTATTATTTTACATTAAAATAGGTGTTATATCATTCAACTGTGACATTTCATCAGCTGCAAATTATATCATAGACTCCTAAACTACTCCGGATTTTCCTTGTTTTATCAAGTTCCATATTTAAATATAGCAAAAAACACAAATTAAACACTTCTATTTAAATAGAAATCGTCTTGAAATGCCATTACGAAATCTAAAGGTAAATTAAAAATCAAATTCAAAGTCAACATATAAAAATGGAACTATATTCATGAACATATAGATGAGCTTCCCTGTTTCTGGGATGGAACGGACAGCACAGCGCGGCACAGCGCAGGGCAGCGCAGTGCAGGGCCCTTTCTACATGTGTGTGTTCTGTCTGTTCTAGACAACTTCTCTCTATGTCTGTCTCTGTCTTACATAAACGGAACAGATCTATCTGTCTTTGTCGTGAACACACAGAACACACAGAACACACATATGTAGAAAGGCCCTAGGGAGCGCAGTGCATTTGTGGATTCTCCCTAATGTAGATTCACTTAGCGGTTAAGGGTGCGATCCCATGGCGTTCCGAACAATTAGGGAGTATCTACACTAGGGGCTCGTCATGGCGCGCGTCGAGATGCGCGTCGAGTTGCGCGTCCAAACTGTACGTTCCAATCTGTTTCACATCGTTTCACTTTTCTAATTACATCGACCCTGACTCTATATTCGCGATGTGAAACGGATTGGAACACGCTTGGAACGCACAGTTTGGACGCGCATCTTGACGCGCACCAAGACGCGCCCCTAGTGTAGATACTCCCTTAGACGGAACCATTTAAGACCGGCCGCTCCTGAATTCTGTATTACAGTAGATTTAAATATATCATTTCCATTGATCTTATTTCCCTAATATGCTATTGACTAATTATACAAGATTATTTGAATACATATTTAATAAATTGGGGATATGAGAGTCATATGAGAATCATATGACAATCATATGAAAATCAATTGACTTTTTGGCGTGATTCATCAAGTGATTTTTTTTAACAAGGTGGTGCGGAAGAGTTGCTGTCACTCGGAAGACGAGCGTTCTCCAAAGAGAACCGTTGGAAAAGGTTGTTGAGGAGTAATTTCAATCGCTTGGAAGACGATCGTTCTTTGCGAAGCTGTTGAGGCGGATCGTTGAAGATTGTTAAAGAGAACCGTTGAGAGATTGTTGAGTGGGAGTTGCCGTCACTCGAAAGACGAGCGTTCTTCAAAGAGAACCGTTGATAAAGATTGATGCGGAAGAGTTGCCATTACTCGAAAGACGAGCGTTTTTGGAAGAGAACCGTTGAGAGAAACTGTTGAGTAAGAGTTGCTGCCACTCGGAAGACGAGCGTTCTTTAAAGAATTGTTGAGGAAAATTGTTGAAGATGAGTTGCTGTCACTCAAAAGACGAACGTTCTTTAAAGAACTGCTGAGAGAAATTGTTGAAAATGAGTTGCCGTCACTCGAAAGACGAGCGTTCTTCAAAAAGAATCGTTGAGAGAAGTTATTGAGTAAGAGTTGATGTCAGCTTTCATCAAAACATTGGCATCGAAGTTCATCCATTATCCCAAATAACGAGGAGACGAGATCTAAATAATTATAAAGTTCATGCTTCATACGATCGATCCAGTGTAAATCAGGTAAAACACGTTCTAATATTTGCTAGATTATATCCTGATAAGACGTTTATTTTTTTATTTGTTTATTTGTTTATTATACGGGCAAAGAACCCTTTACAGAACAGAAGTAAAATATAATAATTATTATGACGCGACCACATCGCGCGTTTTATTGATTGCGAATCAAGCACCCCACTTCATCGATTAAGATATGATATATAGGTATCAAAAGATTGCAAAACGAAAACGTAGGCGTCGGCGCGATTACGTGAACGGATTCAGCTAGCGGGAATTTTGTATATCCATTGTTTAGATTCCCTTAAAACCGGGATTCTACTCTTAAAATTTTAAATTCATTAATACACTAAAAAATAAAATAAAATAAATAAATAAATTTCTCTTCACCCTTAAAAACAGAATTTTTGTTTGTCCTATATTTAAAAGTCGTAAAACAAAAAGAAATTCGAAAATTCGCCTTGGCAAGTCGTAATTTAACCCTTAAATAATAAATTATTATATACACCCTTAAAATATAACTTCACTCTTAAAAACAAAAATTTTGGACTTATACAAAACTTCGAAATTTCAATTAGTAAAAGCCCGAACCATGGGTTCGTGTTTTAAAAGAAGGGGAGAACTGTTAAGCTGCCTCTACACGGCGTGCCGCGAGCCGCAAGCCGCGGCACGCTGTGTAGAGGCAGCTTAAAGAACTGCGCTCGCATGGACGAGTAGCAGAATATTTAGGATCGTTCTACAATGATAATTTAGATTTTAAAAGATTAACTTTAAAATAAATATTAAATAAATCAACTGTTCCGTAAATAAATAATAACCAGGTGATCGACAATTAATAATTGATAGCGAAATAAACGTGATAACAATAATTAATAATTGAATTAACAATTAAATAAAGGAAGCTTGCTCAGGGTGAAAAGCTCTTCCAAGAATTATTTACTGCTCTGAGATTTTAGGAAATCACGAGGTCGCCCAACGATTCCGAGAAGGTTACAGCTGCGGAACGTAAACAACAATCCCAGGAATCCATCATTTGCTCTGAAGGTCACCTACAATTCCGAGAAGGTCACGACCGCGGAATGTAAACAACAATAATTCCAGGAATTGTTTACTACATTTTTTCCGAAAAATCATCAACGAAAGGATAAACAATTCGGAGAAATCTCTATTTTTAGAATAAATAGCCTTCAAGGACGAAGTTAGGGGAAAACAAGAAAACTGGATTAAACTAGATTTCTTCAGCAGAGCTACCCCCACTCTCGAAGAAAGAACCGGATTAAATCAGAAAAACTAGAATTCTCAAGTGAGGCCACTTCCACTTAAGAAAGGGAAATAGCTCTGATTGGCTTTACTCCCACTTCTGAATCATCCCGAGGACTATAAAAAGAAGAAGAATCAAGCTCAAAAGCTCAGTTACACTAGTGCAAGCGCCTTGACCTCGTCTTAGAGTCAGTCGCCATTATCGTAAAGTCAAGTCATTTTGAATTGTATAGAGTCACGGTTGAAAGTTTATTTATTTGTCAAAGCTCAAAGTATTTAATTAATTAAATAAACTTCAGAGTTAAAGTTTAATTCTCTTGTGTTCGAGTTCTTATTTCATAGTTCCCGCAATTCCTTGCGCTTCAGCGCTTAAGAGTCCTCTCTACTGTAGGGACTGCGATCTTCCCTCTCGCTCTCTCTTGCGAGAGTGGGGGAAGCGGCCATGTTCAGTTCGGCAAGAAGCGGCCTGCGCGCCGCAGTCGTTGCTCGAGTCCACGAGCGTGGGGACGTCCGTCCGCTGTACCCCTTTGTACTTTCAATAAACCTCGTTGCTGTTACTCCTCGACTCATCATTATTCTCCTCTCCCCCTTCCTTTCCTGGAACTAGGAGAGCCGTGGGGCTAGGATCCCCACATTGGTGACCCCGACTATCGGCCGAGGAGAAGGCAAGTCGGCGCCTGCCGCGGCGTGTTCTCGCCGCCACTGCTTTCGCCCGTGGCACGTGCATCCAGTGCCGCACCACAAGCCTCGGCGAGTCTTGCGGCACTTCGCCGCACAGGAGAATTTTTCTCTCGCCCCTATGCATGCTGGCACGCCGGCGCATACGGGAAACCTCGACGTGTGCGTGCTGGCACGCCGGCGCACACGTGAAAAATCAACGGCCTAGAGCCTTTAGCGCAACTGCGCAATCATCGTCTCGTCGAGTTCTCTCCGAGGCATCTCAGCTTTCAATGGCAGATCTCCAGGTGCGTACTTGCGTGAAGCCACCGTCACCGGCGCCTTCAAACGCACCTGTTGAGCAACGTAAAGCAGATCTCCGGGTGCGGCTTTGCGTGAAGCCACCGTCACCGGCGCCTTTTTACCGCACCTGTCGAGCACCGGGAAGTCAACTATTGCAGCATCTCGTCGAGTCTTCTCCAAGGCGGCCAACCTTCAGACTTCAATAATTGCGTCGAGGTATGCGTGCGGTGAATTAGGGTGCGTGACCTACGAAATTAAGAAACTCGCGCGTGCGTGTGCTTTCGTATTCCGCGAACTGTTGTCGCGCGCCGCGCGCTTGCTCGCGAGCTTTGAATTCGCGGAATTCGTGCGCAACGGTCGCGCGTTCCGAGAACTGAGCAGCCGTTTTGATATTTTCTTTTTGTGTGCTATTGCATTCTCAAGCTCGCGCTTTTGCAAGGTGACACGAAAAACCTTTTAGTATCTTTGAGTCACGCAAATTACATTTTTTCAATGTTATTGATTCATGCGTTTCTTAGTCACATGCTTTAATAAAATTCCTTAAAATTTTTTTTAAGCGGAAAAGTGATCTTTTAGCTTTTTACGCGGTTTCTGATAATTTTAATACCTAAGTAGTAGGGGCAGCGCGGCTACCGCGCCAGAGCGGCTCCCGCGCCACTTACCCACCGAGCACTACTTACCGTCCGTCGGTAAGGTAGGGTGCAAAGTCACCATGCGAGAGACCCGGTTGTAGAGGGCGCATTGAACATTTACTCCATCGATAAAATGCGTACGTATGTCATGTTGCAGGGGGCATGGGGCCCTCATGTGATGTTATGTTGTAAGTGAATATAGAATATTTTTATAATATTCATATAGTGTTATTTGTTAATTATAAGTAGTCTTATATTTTATAAGTATATTTTATCTTAGTATATTCAATCAGTATATTTTATATTGTATAAGATTCTACAAAGATATTTTATAAGTTCATAGAAATTTTAAAAAGTTAATGATGAGCAATTCAATGAAATTTATATTAACAATATCAAATGACTATTTTTAAATTCAAAAGAAACTTTAAAATATTTAAACAAGTTAGTTTTTGAGGAAAATTTTCTATTATAAGAATAAATATTTCATAGAGGACATTGGGATGTGGAAACTTTAAGGGAAAATAAAAAAGATATGTAAGATTATTTCATATTTATTTAAAAAAGCTTTTTCATATTTATTTAAAAAAGCTTAAAAGTAATACATAGTAGAATACATCTTAATCTACGAGTATAAAAAGTTTCAAATTAATCTTTCTACTATAAAAATATATTTAGAAACTAGTGAACATCTTAATTAAAAAGTATTACAATTTAGCAAATAACTTTGAAAATTTAAAATTAAAGTTAAAGAGAAAATTATCTAAAAACTTATAATTATATAAATTCTAGAAGGCATCCACCTAAAGATTTGACGAAGACTTCTCTATTAACTAATTCTGACTCTATGTTGAGAAGCGCCTCTGGCTTCTCCAGTAATAAAGAATTAACTTTACTTGGAAGGAAAATGTCAAAACTACTGTCTAATTCAAGAACAATTTTTAAGCCGTATTTAGTGGATACCTTTTTTAATGAGGTTATCTTATACTGTTTATTTAGCTCCAAGTCCCGTAGTCGTTTTGTGGGCAGGTATGATGGACTTCTCGCTGCTTCATTTATGAGGTCCATGACTGAAAAAAGAAATGATAAATTATTATTTATATTTTTTTTATAGAATTACTTACTTATTTATTCTGACGTATCAGAACTTTCAGGGGTTGAATATTGCTCTCTCAAGTCTTCCACCCAGCGGTATAAAGCGCAAACTATTTCAACTGAACAATTCTGTTTCCACCCGGGACAATGATTAATGCAGGCTAGCGGTCGTATAAATCCAGGAGTTCTTATAGATGGACAACCCAAATCCTCCAAGTTTCTTATATTATCGAAATAGGGTTGCAGCCAGTGTTTTTTGTGTTCACCTTTGACCCAAATTGTTAATAACGACCCCTGCGCTTTTTCTTTCAATTTGTCGAAAGCCGTTGACAGGTATGAATACGGCACCTCTCCGTGTTCCCAATGAATTCCGTGCAGATTGGATTGTAAATATCTATTTAAAATTTTTACATTCTGGTCTAAATCACTCCAATCACAGGGTGGTTGAAATGTCGCAACGTACGGCACCGGATTTAACGCATTAGGATCTATATAAGCAATTTCTTTAAATATAAAATTGCCGTTGTTATCTTTAAAACCTTGTGTATCTACAATTAGTTCCATGATAAGTTATATACTGGAAATGTAGATAACATTATTTGAATATTATTCAAGAAAAAAAGTAGAGTTAATATAATAGTGTTAAAAGTTAGAGTGAAAGATGTGATAATAACTTATTAATTCATAATACATGCAATGTAAAAAATTAAAGTCCCTACGGAGAGATTGAAAAGTTAAAGTACAATAGCTGAGAAAATCTTAGAAAAAAAAATATGAACTCATTATATGTGAAAAAGTTAAAGTCAGAGATGTGAAAATAAATTATAAATTCATGATACGTGCTATGTAAAAAATTAAAGTCCCTAAGAAGAGACTGAAAAGTTAAAGTTCAACAGCTGAGAATATCTTAGAAAAAAATATGAATTCATTAAAGTAAGAAATTTTAAAGTAACTTATAAATTCATTATACGTGTTATGAAAAAAATTAAAGTCCCTACAGAGAGACTGAAAAGTTAAAGTTCAATAGCTGAGAATGTCTTAGAAAAATGAATAACTTATAAATTCGTGATACGTGCTATGTAAAAAATTAAAGTCCCTACGAGGAGACTGAAAAGTTAAAGTACAACAGCTGAGAATATCTCAGAAAAAATATGAATTCATTAAAGAAAGTGATTTGAAAATAACTTATAAATTCATGATACGTGCTGTGAAAAAAATTAAAGTCCCTACAGAGAGACTGAAAAGTTAAAGTTCAATAGCTGAGAATATCTTAGAAAAAGGAATAACTTATAAATTCGTGATACGTGCTATGTAAAAAATTAAAGTCCCTACGAAGAGACTGAAAAGTTAAAGTTCAACAGCTGAGAATATCTTAGAAAAAATATGAATTCATTATACGTAAAAAGTTAAAGTATCTGAAAGTTTAAAATAGTAAGTATAAGATGCCTAAGGGACTTATAATATGAATAGTGTGAAAAAGTTTAAGTATGAGACGTGAAAATAACTTAGAATTAATTCGACAAATGAATTTACCTTTTATAACTATAAGAAAAGTGTTGTATTAAGATTCAAGACTTTAAAACTTTTAAATTATAAGTCCTGAAAGAAGAAATTATTAAAGACCTGTAAGAATGCTATATTAAAAGTATTAGAGCTGAAATAAGAAAAAAAAACGAGTGGCTAGGACCCAGCTCGCCTAACCTTTATAGTAAGGAAATGTTTGAAAAGATTATGTAATGTCGCAGCTCCTAACGATAAGAATGATGCTGTAAATTTGATTACTCTCGAACGTATTGTACAAGCTGAAGTACAAAAAGTGTATCAGTCAACAGCACACTTAAGAACTGAGCTTAAAAATTTAGATGATATTGTTGACATCCATAGAGATGAAATAGATGATAAATTGAGAAAATTGGAATTTGAAATAGCAACCATACGTAAAAGTAACTCATAACCTTTGATGATGGAAAATAAAAAAGATATAGTAGAAGAATTACACAAACCTGCTCGTCGTAATTACACACGTCGAAAATATGATATACGAGATCTAGATGAAACATGGCAAGCTGATCTTGTGGAAATGATACCGTATGCACATAAAAACAAAGGTTACAAGTATCTTCTTACTGTCATTGATGTGTTTTCTAAGTTTGCTTGGACGGTACCAGTGAAAAGTAAAACTGGAAAAAATGTATCTGAAGCTATGAAATTTATATTAAAAAAAGGACGAATACCTAAAAATTTACAAACTGATCGAGGAAAAGAATTTTATAATAAAGAATTTGAAAGTTTAATGCTAAAATATAATATAAATCTATATTCATCCTATAGCAAATTCAAAGCCTCAATTTGTGAACGTTTTAATCGTACATTAAAAAACAAAATGTGGAAAAACTTTAGTTTACAAGGCAGTTATAAATGGATAGATATTTTGCAAGACCTAACTTTACAGTATAATAATACTAAGCACCGAACGATTGGTATGAAGCCCGCAGATGTTAATTCTACAACAGTTAATAAAGTTTATAATCGTTTATGCATTCATCAGAAAACCTCTAAACGTCCTTGTAGGCGTGCAAAATTTAAACTTGGTGATAAAGTTCGAATAAGTAAAAATAAAACTGTTTTCGAGAAAGGATATACACCAAACTGGTCTACAGAAATTTTTACAATAAATAAAGTATTACCTACATCACCATTTACATATCATTTGAAAGATTATCAAGATAAACCAATCGCTGGCGGATTCTATGAAGAAGAACTTATGAAGACTAAATATCCTGATATTTACTTAGTAGAAAAAATTATAAAAAAACATGGCGATAAAATTTATGTAAAATGGTTAGGTTTTGATAAGTCTCATAATAGTTGGATAAAAAAAAGTGATTTATGAATAAATAAAATTGTAAATAAGATGAACTAATTGTTTTTATTTAATACCTATTTCCTTACATTTTTTACAAGAATTGGATGCAAAATTTCATTAACTTTATCAATTCTTCTCCTAAAACGTTCTCTGTCACGAGCAATTTGTTCCCATTCTCCACACCGAGCCTTATGATATGCAAACCTCCACGCATGCATTACATGAACAGTTAGCTTTTCATCAAAATGTACATTCTTTTTAACACGCATTGGACACCTAAAATAATAAATTTCTATATTACATATGTAGAATATTTACTATAAATTAATATATAAATTACTATTATACAAAAAAATATACTCACTTATTATTTATTTTATAATGACCCCATGCTAAAGTATCTATATTATTGTCTTGAACATATCTTTTATCATCATATGGACTTAAGGCAATCTTTAACTGCTTTATAGTTTCTACATTATGGAGTCGGGATCTTATGGAATACTGTTGTCGTTTTTTAATAGATAAATTTTGCAAACAATCTACAAAATCATCAAACTTTATAGTTTTTTTAACAACTGAAACCTTAATACCTTTTATTTTTTTCATATGATCTTGACCATAAACGCGAGTACTGTACATTTTACTTCTTAAGCCAACGAATTCTGTAAGAATCTGACCATTACACTCATCTTTCATAAGACCAACAATTTTTTTATTTGCACGAGGCATATTAAAGATGTTTTCACTGGGATAGTCTGAAGTATCAAACTTTGAGAGATTTTTTTTCATATCAGCATAAAAATCATCACATTCAACAGCATAAATCAAGCTGTCTGTGTCTGTATAAAGAAGCTTACAATTTTCTTTATACATTTTTTTCATATAACTATAATGAAAATCATAAATCAGAGTTTTAGAAATGTCTAAAACTGAAAGTCCAACGTAAATTGGTTTATCTAACAAAACTTCAACTTTTTTAAGCTGGATAGCTACTAAATTTTCATCAAAAATACTAATACTATGAAAAAGGGGACTTGATATTTGTGCTTCTACGCCATACCTTCCAGCCCATTTAGTTGATAGCTTGACATCAACACGTTTTCTTACATTCTCCATAGTTTTACCATATACAGCATTATTCATCAATTTGAAAAAGTTTTTTCAAAATCAGTTCTTGCTAACGCCCTCATATTACTATTTAAATTGATGTAAGACTTAAGCCATGGAGATTGTTTAAATTTCAATACTTTATGAATTTTAACAAGCTGAAGTCCATTTTTGACAGCTTGTTTAAGTGATCGATAGTGTATAACATAATTTTTTTATACGAAAGTGTAGCCAAAAGTTTTTCCTGTTTTGATCCCGGTGGTTTTGCTTGCTCAGGACAAAAAGGTAAGTCGTTATGAATGTCATGTATTTCTGAAGGATATTCTAAATCTACTTCTAAAATGTACCCGTAAGGTGCATCATCATCTATGAAAAAATCTAAATTTTCACAGTCGTCTATCCACTCAAAGGAATCATAAGGGAGACATTGAGTCATTGCCCAACCACATAAATTATTAGCATCTAAATATATTAGATATGTATTTTCTTTATTTTTATCATAATTTTCAGTCATATATTTATGATTTGCAGCTGCGTAGCGATGAGAGCACTGACTTAATCCACCTCTTATACCTCTTTCTATGAATAAAATCATATCTATATCAGTTAATAATTTTAATTGTATGCCAGTATACTTTAGCATTGCATCCCATGCAAATCCTGGAGTAGTATAATAATGAGCTGGATCTAAACCATATACGTTTATACTTTGATCACGAAAATTTTCAAAAACATCAGCTAATAATAAAACATCTGTCTTCATATAAAGATCTGAATATTCTCCAAGGGTATGAATACTAAAGGTATTCCATACTTTTTGTGCATCTTCATAATCTTCATCAGATATGGTTGAACCATTTAGCACACTGAAAAATTTTGTTTTTTCAGGTAACTCAGTTTCATCCAACTTTTCCCACGAATCCAGGTACTCGTAAGGCAGAACGCCTTTCTTCGTTAAAAGACTGATTTTTTCTTTTTCTAAAGATGAAAACTCCTTTGAAACAATTTTATATTCACTTAAATATGAAGCTAATTTTTCTAAAGAAGATGGCATAAATCTAAATGAATCTACAAAGTGAAATTTAATATCACTTTTCTCAACATGTTTTGTAAAAGAAATATACTTCTCCTTAGTCAATGGAAGTAAATCAACATCACCTTTCATATAATTCGATATATCATTAATTATAAAGTGAGCATCATAACCACTTAAGTTATGAAATATCTGTTAAATAATGACACACTACTTAGATAGAATAAAAGAGTTTATTAAGAGACTTAAGCTAAGTTACAATAGAACCTTACTCGGCGCGGGTCATTCTCAGTCTAACAACAAGTTAGCAGGAGCATCGCGCTCGCCCGTCGACTCTCACATGGGGAACGCACATGTTTACAAACGTGGGTCGCTCGCGCTATATTGCCTACATTGGCATCGCACAATATAATATGTATATTCTCAACACGCCTCCTTACATTTATATTGTACACTTTTACATATCTCATTTTACATTTAACAAATTTCTATATTTAATAAACTTATCTTTGCATAGCGCCTTTGTAAAAATATCCGCAATATTTTCATTTGAATCGACTTTTACAATTTCAATTTCTTTTTCTTTCACACTCTCATGCACAAAATGATAATGTATTTCAACATGCTTTGAATTCTTTGTAAAATTACCACATTTTGCTATATTAATCGCGCCTGTATTATCCTCATAAATTTTAATTGGATTATTTATTTTTACATCAAAAATATTTATCAACTCTCTTATAAACTTAAGTTCACTCACAGCTTCTGATAAAGCTACATACTCTGCATAAGTCGACGCTTTTGTCACACATTTTTGTTTTCGCGATTTCCATTCAATCATATTACCAAAAACTCTAATCACATAACCAGATGTGGACTTTCTATCAATATTATCGCCAGCCCAATCCGCGTCTACATAACAATCAATTAAGTCGCAATTTTCATTTCTTTTATATTTTAAACTTAATTTTTTCGTTCCATACAAATACTTTAATATTCGCAGCGCATATTTCCAGTGTGTTTCTGTATAGCAGTTTTGAAACCTGCTTAAATAATTAACGCTATAACTAATATCTGGTCGAGTACCAGAACTTATATATAATAAAGCACCAATTATATTTCTATATTTTATATTTAGTTCACATTCATCAGATCTTTCAATTTTTAAATTAGTTTCCATTGGAATATTATGTAATTTACTGTCTTTTATTTGAAATTTAGTTGCTAAAGTTTCTATATATTTTTCTTGACTTAAATCCATTTTACCATTTTTATAATCATAATTAATGTTAATCCCAAGATATTCTTTTATTTCTCCTAAATCTTTCATCTTGAATCTCTTAGATAATAATCTTTTTACATTGCGTATTAATTCCTTGTTTTTACTACATATTAATAAATCATCAACATATATAAGAATATAAATAATGTCCTCTCCTTCTTTATTAACATACAAGCACAAATCTATATTGCTTCTCTCAAAGCCTAAATCAGTTAAGTATTCATCCAAACACTCATACCAGTCTCTTGGACTTTCTCTCAATCCATAAAGCGCTTTTAACAATTTATAAACTTTATTTGTGCCATTTTCATATCCTTTAGGTTGACTCACATATACTTCTGTAGTTACTTTCCCATTTAAGAATGCAGTTTCTACATCCATTTGTTCTATTCTGAGCCCATATTGACAACAAAATGAAAATAAGATTTTTAGTGTTTGATTTTTCGCTACAGGAGAATATATGTCATCAATTACATCAGTTTGCTGAAAACCTCTTACAACTAATCTAGCCTTATATCTATTATCTGACTTTTTCGTATAAACCCATTTGACATCTAGAACTTTTTTATTTTCTACTCTATCAACTAATTTCCACGTTTTATTTTTATTTATGCATTCGATTTCTTTATTCATGGCTTCTTGGCAATTTTTACTCTCTTTACTATTTATCGCCTCCTCAAATGTACAAGGCGTATCTACTCTACAGTATCTTACATATATATTATAACTTTCCTTTTCTGGGTATCTTACGGGACTTTTCCTATCACGCGTAGATTTTCGCGGAACTTTCAATGTTGTGTTTTCTGCATCGTTACATTTCCCCGAAGGTTGATGTAACAATAAATTATTCTTTTCTTTTACTTTACCTTGTTGTTCTTCGAATTCATTCGCGTTTTCAAAGACATTATCCGATAAATCATCGTTTGTACTTGCATCACTTTCTGTACTATCATCGTTATCAATATTATCTTTATAATCAATACCAATGCATTTAACATCTCTTTCTATGATATCCACATGCCTTGCAACAATTATTTTATTATTTATAAGTACTCTATAGCCTACATCACTATAACCTAATAGAATCCCCATTTCTGCTTTCGTATCCCACTTAGAGAATCGTTTTTGTTCTGGTTTTCTCACAAAAACTTTACTACCATATAATCTTAAATTTTCTACATTTGGTTTTCTCTTAAAAAATATTTCGTAAGAAGTCTTTCTTTCTATCGTATTTGCTAGCGTACGATTTTTCAAATACGTCGCGGCACATATTATTTCTGGCCAGTAACATTTGTGTACTTTTGCCTCTGCTAATAAACATCGCGCCACGTTCATTATCGATCTATTAAATCTTTCAGCAGTGCCGTTTAATTCGTGTACATACGCTGGACAATTATTCATAATAATACCCTTTTCTTTGGCCAATTTATAAAACCGATTGTTTAAATACTCTTTCCCGTTATCACACCTCAATATTTTGACTCTCTTTCCAGTTAAATTTTCAGTTTCATTTATAAATTGAACTAAGCAATCAAAAACTTCATCTTTAGCCTTTATGCAATAAACTTTAGCTATTTTACTATAATCGTCAATAAAGGAAGCAAAATATTTTTCTCCGTTAAACCCTGTTGTCTTAAAGGGACCGCATACATCCGTATGTATAATTTCTAATATATCTTTCGCCTTTGTTCTATTATTACTAAATGGCAAGTTATGCATCTTATTTTCAATACAAGTTTTACATTTCATAAATTCAGATTCCAGTTCGTTTGGAATACCCGTTAATAACTGTTGTTTACATATCGTATTCAAATATCTAAAATTTACGTGACCTAACACTCTGTGCCATCTTTCCTTTTGACTCATGTTATTATTTCGTTCGGAACTATTTACACATGCGACCTTGTATTTCAATTTACTTTTCATTTTGTAAAGTCCGTTTTCTCTTATAGCTATTGCTGTAAGTTTATTATTCCGATCAATAATTTTTGTAAAATTTCTTTTTGAAATAATAGTATTGTTATTCTCAGTTAATTTTCCATAACTAATCAAATTTGCTTTCATTTTTTTCGCGTAGAATACATTACTCATTTTTACTTCGTTATTTTTGCCAGATACGTTAAAGTAACTTACTACCGTACCAATACTCGTTGCCTTTATCGGCCTATTATCTCCTACATAAATATTTACCGGTTCTTTAAGTTCAATACAATTCTCAAAATAATTTTCGTTATTTATTATATGATCGGAACACCCGCTGTCGAGTATCCAATCAATTTCGCTAATACTTGACCTGTTTGTTTCGTTGGTGTACGCAGCGTGTGTCGTCGCTATCCATGCGCTCGTACCTTCGCCGCTCTGTTCGCTCGTACTTGCTCCTTGTTGTCCATGGAATTTTCCGCGTCCTCTACCGTAATGGCCCCTTCCGGCTGTGCCTCGG
This sequence comes from Torymus aiolomorphi, assembly GCA_036365515.1. Classification (NCBI taxonomy): domain Eukaryota; kingdom Metazoa; phylum Arthropoda; class Insecta; order Hymenoptera; family Torymidae; genus Torymus; species Torymus aiolomorphi. The sequence continues at coordinate 57,107,389 of CM070874.1, read as the reverse complement.
CTGCGACCACGTGACGATCCTCTCCATGAGCTGCCGTTGCTACCTGCTTGTCCTCCATCTTGGCAATCTCGTGCGAAATGACCAGGTTTTCCGCACTTATAGCAGTTTCCCTTTCTTGCAGTAAATGCATTCGTACTTCTCTCGTTATGCTCTTTTCGATTCTTCATTTCAGCTAGCTTAATTTTGTTCCTTATGTAATCAGCCGTTTGTTCTTCTTCTTTCAATGTATCAACCAAATCACCTATATAACTGTATGATTCTGGTAACGTGTTAAGCATATAATTCAATTTTTCTTTTTCGCTTATTTTAGCACCCGCGCCTCTTAACTCGTTTACTGCTTTTTCAAAATCACTGAAAAATGTCTCTGAATCACTATAATTTCTTAATCTTAATTTCTCCAGTCTATTCCTGCAGACTATTTGTAACGCCGTTGATTCTTTTAAATACATACTGTCTAGCTTCTTCATAATTTTGTATGCTGTTTCTTCTTCACAAACAAATTCTAATTGTTTATCTGATATCGCACTATAAATTATATTTATTGCTTTCAAATCATTCTGATTCCATTCTTCTACTTTGTCTGTTTCACTCTTTTCTCTTTCTATCACAATTTCACATTTTTTGAGCTTCATGAACATTTGGATCCTCCTTTTCCACATACTGTAGTTTCCTCCATCAAACACCGGTATCGAAATATCCTTTCTATCCATTTCGTCTTCTTTGTTCTCGAACGTTCCTTCGTGTTCGGAATCTTCTTCTTCTTGCTTGACCTTCGGTGTTGTGGCTTCTTCCTTCGACTTGAGCGTTCCTTCGTGCTCGGAGTCTTTTTCTTCCCTTTTGTCAGGCGTCTTGATATAAGCCCTCTATCTTTTCCCGAAGGTTAAGATAGAGAGCTAAGAAAGAACCACTGACCTGCTACCATGTTAAATAATGACACACTACTTAGATAGAATAAAAGAGTTTATTAAGAGACTTAAGCTAAGTTACAATAGAACCTTACTCGGCGCGGGTCATTCTCGGTCTAACAACAAGTTAGCAGGAGCATCGCGCTCGCCCGTCGACTCTCACACGTTATAGGGTGGGGAACGCACATGTTTACAAACGTGGGTCGCTCGCGCTATATTGCCTACATTGGCATCGCACAATATAATATGTATATTCTCAACAATATCACAGGAATCGTTCTTGAATCTTGATAATTCAAATTACAGTTAGCATGAGCAGGACCGCGATATTTTCCTGAGAGATGACAATGATCTCTTACCTTATCACTGTTTTCTAATAATTTGTTACAAATGTGACAAATTTTTGAATTGGAATAATTAATCATTTCTATCGGTGTTAAAATTGGCATAGATCGTGGGTTTGTATATAAATTAGTAATACGGTCATGTATTACCTTCAATTCACTAGCAAACCACATAGCTGGTTTAACCCCACGATAAAATCTATATTCAGATAAAGAGTCATCAAAACTGCACTTCAAATAATATCCTATACTAAACATTTCATGTTTTTGAAACGATAAAGTATTAGCCAAACCTTCATCTTCCTGGTTTTCTAGTACAGGCTTTAACAGACATTCACAATCTGCATATATTGTGAATGGTAATCTTTCTTTATAATTAAAATTTTTAAAATAGATGATATCTTTACCTTTTATAGGAAGTTTCACCTTGCAATCATTAATATTCTTACATATTCTTTCATGCTCTTTTAAATTATTTTCATTAAAGAAAAAATTTAAACATCTATCACATATATATCGCTTCTTTTTTCTATGTGATAAACTTCCTCCTACTAGACGTGATAAATTTTTTATATATATGTAATGTGATTTCAGCTGTCCCTTAATTGTTTTTTCTAATAAAAGAAGATTTACATGATTTTCTTTTTTTTCATGTGTCAAATAAAAGGGAATCACATTTTTCTCATGCAATCCGAAGACATTAACCGATATTAAAGGGTTTTGTTTTTGAAACTTGAAAATTTTTTTTATCGTAACAGGGAATTCTATACCTGTCATATTTAAATTATTTTCATACTGAAGATAATTGCTAACCTTGTTAGGATGATTTTTACGGTTTACTGGATACAAAGCAGATAATATTGCCCATTTAAAGCATTGATTATCTTTGTTTTGAATATTAATGCAGGCATTTTTTTTATCTAAAAATGGTGGTAAAGGTAAATATGAATTACCACTGCGCAATGGATTGAACTTATTCATATTAATTTGAATATTAATAATAGAATTTAAAGTCCATCCAGAATCTTTTTCTTGAAATTCTTCTACCTCAGCCAAAAGTTTATTTAAAACATGATTATCAAACCATTCACTTAAAGATGTACCTAAAACCACTTCAGCGTTTGGCGTATTGAAATGTTTCGTTTCAATACTTTCCTGTGAATCTTCATTTACATCAGAAGAAAGTTTCTTGAATGAACAAGATAGTACAGTGTTAATTTTCATGGCACATCGAATATCTTTCAAAATTTTCTTCACTTGTTGGCAGAACAATACTGAGGCGTCCTTTAAAAAGGTTGATATATCTATATGTACAAGATTTGCAATTATACTAGTTCTCACCCTTTTATTAAAAGCACTTTCAATATCAATCCAACGAACTCGATGCTCGATTTCATCCGTTTTTAAATCTGGTACTATTCCATAACCAGTTTTTCCTATAGCATCAAGCTTTGCTTTGATACTCTCAATCCTTGCTATGGCGTATAAAATAGATTGTTTTTGAGCTGTTGTCAGCGTTCTTTTTCTCAATAATTCCCGAAGACTATCTAATGATAAAACACATTGTTCTACCCATTGTTCAATAACTTCGGAATCCATAGATTTATATATTAAAATATTTTCCACCTCTTCAAAAATTTTCACATGTTCCTGACAAAGATCTTTAACTTCATCCATTTTTTCAAATTAAAAAAAGACTTTTTTTTCGTAAGTGTATTCTGAAAATTAAAAAATTATGTTATCATTTTAAATAATTATTGATAAAAAAAAAAAAAGGGGAAGAGAAATTAAAATAATCAATGATTTTGTATAATATTAGATCAGCATTTGATAATATAGAAACAGTTTAGTTGTATTAGGCAGTTATAATTAGATAGTATTTTATAAGATTTAACTTACATTATAATAAAATTAAAGATTAAATGATTGGTATAAAGCCTTATGCAATACTTTTAAAATCTTAGCAGACGACGTGGCAGTGGGCCACAAGTGAGGGACGTGTGAGTGAGAGGTACATAGTGAGAATGTAGAGTGGGAGGGGGAGGGGGATACTATCTACTCGAAGAGTTCATATATGCCCCCGTAGGGTATAAGAAATGATGCGTGGTAATTATTTTATTAAATATATTTTATTAAATATATTGAGAAAAGAGGCGTAATTGAATGCCTGAAACGTTGACAAGGTAGATCATTGAAATCATACAAAATTAATTAATAGTTTTAATACAATAATGATTATGCCAAATATAGTGTAAATATTATAAAAATTATTTATATACTATAAATAGTGAAATACTATAAAAAAATTATACATAAAATACTATATAAACTTAATTAAACTTAACTAACTCGCGAATTTCATTTTTTAATGTTCGCTTATCCGTTTTTCTCTTTTTTTTAAGGAGAATTTCATTTTTTAATGTTTGCTTATTCGTTTTTCTCTTTTTTTTAGGGAGAATTTCATTTTTTAATGTTTGCCTATCCGTTTTAGGTTCTTCTATATTTAATATTTTTTTCATTTCTGCACGAACTTGATAGTTTATGGTAGGATTATGCGCAGGATTCGGAATTGTTATTAGCTTCGCGGGCGGTGGAGAATTCAATAAATTTAAATCGAATGATTGTGGACTGTATGGCTCTAACGGTGGCGTTGACCAGCTACCAAATTCAAACGTAAACGATTCTGGCGTATAGCTCTCCCTTAGCGGAGAAGGTGGTAAAGGTATTTCTTCTATGATATTGAATGACTCCGAGGGTTGATCTATTGGTGAAATTACTTCGGGTAGAGGTCTAACTATTGGAAGAAGTTTTTTAAATATATTGGATGTTTTTTCTTGCTCCTGGTTTTGGACTAGAAAAACATTTTCACTACTTTCCACATGGTTTTGTGATGAATTGAGCTGAAAATAAAAAATATATATTTATAATAAAATATATAGCATATGTATCATAAAAAATATTATATTGCTTACCACTTCATTTCTGCGTATACTATACACTACAGGTGATTGCGGTGATTCTTCCTACAAATAAGCATACTTTTTTAATATAATTTAATTAGAAAAATTATGCATTACTTTATAAAAAGATAAAATATTACATTATAATAAAACACTGTTATGGTATCTATCAAATCATAAAATTTTTTCAAATACGATAAAATCTATGACTATAATTTTTAGGTAGTTTTGAAAAAATAAATAAAAAAATTATAAATTTACGTTAAAATGATAGAGAAAATTGCAATATTTTCATAAAAGCTACAATTTCGCAATTCGCTAAAATAATAATAATTTATTTTGAAACTAATAATAGTTTTTAAACTTACCTGATAGTCCTCACACTCATTCAAAACTTCATAACATAGCGTTGGTAGATTTCTTACAATTCTGCGGTCCTTTCTATGATCTTCTGCAAATGGACATATTTCAGGAAGATCTATAGTTTTTTCCTTTAACTTTTCCCACTCACATTTATGTTGTACACTATTTACAATGATTCTTCTGATTTCCGTCACATAGATCTCTGTACTTTTATACATTTTTAACTTTAAAAATTTTCCAAATCGGACGAAGTTGCTTGCGTGAACACTTCCTAAAGACTGAATCTTGTATATTATACGTAGCGAGAAAAGCAACGCTTTCAATATATAATGCCCTTTATAGAAAAAATTTTGATTTTGGAAAGATTTTCAATGGAGCACTTAGGGTCCTTTGTTTTATGAACGCTTCGAGAGTGACGCGCGGGTGGACGATATCGTTCACACATGTGCTGGCTCGCTAAACTGCCTTTCCGAAATTTTCTTGAATTTTACTTCTAAACTAATTCTTTATCGGTTGCTTCGCGAACTAACAATATTAATGATATTTTATTTAATCAATTGTTATTTGAATGAAGCCCTTTCATTTAGTCGAAAAATATTACATATTTTTGGCTCATTTTTATTTTACAGAATAGTTTTACTTTATTGTTATGTAGAAATATATAATAATACATAATAGAATGTACTGTTTCATTTATAATTATCAAAGTTAATTATAGTTTGCTAAGTTCTAGTATTATACATTTGAATAAAAAATTTTAAATAAAATAAACACTTAATTGAAAAGGAATATTTGTGAAATATTGAAAAAATTTAAGTGGAAAAAGAATAATGAACTTGAGAAAAAAAAAGGTTTAAATTAATTTATATTAACTTACCAATTCGTTTTGAACTTAACTAGTGAAAAGATAGACTTCTGCAGCAACTATCGGTATATTAGATGAAAATCTTTCAAGCTATTTTCAGACGGTAACGAAAAAATACTCTCAAAGCTCAGTAGCACTTGTCAACTTGAAATAATGAGATGTATCTAAAAAATGTTCAAGTATTATAAACTAATAGCAAAGCATTAAAAAAAAAAATTAATTTTATAGAACTATAAATGATAAAGTATTAGAGAATTGAAAATTATATATGTTAATACGTTGAAAAGACGAAGTTATTATAATCGAAAACTTTAAGTTACATTAATATAATGAAGAGAAAAACTGAATCATTATAAGTTAAACTATAGATCAATAAGCTGTAAGGATTGTATATTAATAAGCTGAAAATCAAAAGTAATTATATGAAATACTTACGTTTGGTAAGGAGACTAAGCCTCATGGGACTGACGCGCAGCCTTTTATCCACTGTCGGTATATAGGTGCGCATGCGCGACAGTTTAAAGATTGATAGATGGCAGTGCACCTGCACGGTATAGTTATTCATTTTAGATTAAAGAAGAAAGATCTATAGATGATCGTATGCACATGCGTGGTAACGTAAAAGATTCATAGATGAGTGAGGAAAGATTGGTAGGTGACGAACTGCGCATGACCGAGAAACTTTTAAGTTTGGGCTGATAAAAAGTATTTACAAACATTTCCTTACTATAAAGGTTAGGCGAGCTGGGTCCTAGCCACTTGTTTCTTTTTCTTATTTCAGCTCTAATACTTTTAATATAGCATTCTTACAGGTCTTTAATAATTTCTTCTTTCAGGACTTATAATTTAAAAGTTTTAAAGTCTTGAATCTTAATACAACACTTTTCTTACAGTTATAAAAGGTAAATTCATTTGTCGAATTAATTCTAAGTTATTTTCACGTCTCATACTTAAACTTTTTCACACTATTCATATTATAAGTCCCTTAGGCATCTTATACTTACTATTTTAAACTTTCAGATACTTTAACTTTTTACGTATAATGAATTCATATTTTTTCTAAGATATTCTCAGCTGTTGAACTTTAACTTTTCAGTCTCTTCGTAGGGACTTTAATTTTTTACATAGCACGTATCACGAATTTATAAGTTATTCCTTTTTCTAAGATATTCTCAGCTATTGAACTTTAACTTTTCAGTCTCTCTGTAGGGACTTTAATTTTTTTTCACAGCACGTATCATGAATTTATAAGTTATTTTCAAATCACTTTCTTTAATGAATTCATATTTTTCTGAGATATTCTCAGCTGTTGTACTTTAACTTTTCAGTCTCCTCGTAGGGACTTTAATTTTTACATAGCACGTATCACGAATTTATAAGTTATTCATTTTTCTAAGACATTCTCAGCTATTGAACTTTAACTTTTCAGTCTCTCTGTAGGGATTTTAATTTTTTCATAACACGTATCATGAATTTATAAGTTACTTTAAAATTTCTTACTTTAATGAATTCATATTTTTTCTAAGATATTCTCAGCTGTTGAACTTTAACTTTTCAGTCTCTTCTTAGGGACTTTAATTTTTTACATAGCACGTATCGTGAATTTATAAATTATTAATTTTTCTAAGACATTCTCAGCTATTAAACTTTAACTTTTCAGTCTCTTTGTAGGGACTTTAATTTTTTTCATAACACGTATCATGAATTTATAAGTTACTTTAAAATTTCTTACTTTAATGAATTCATATTTTTTCTAAGATATTCTCAGCTGTTGAACTTTAACTTTTCAGTCTCTTCTTAGGAACTTTAATTTTTTACATAGCACGTATCGTGAATTTATAAATTATTAATTTTTTCTAAGACATTCTCAGCTATTAAACTTTAACTTTTCAGTCTCTTTGTAGGGACTTTAATTTTTTCACAGCACGTATCATGAATTTATAAGTTACTTTAAAATTTCTTACTTTAATGAATTCATATTTTTTTCTAAGATATTCTCAGCTGTTGAACTTTAACTTTTCAGTCTCTTCTTAGGGACTTTAATTTTTTACATAGCACGTATCATGAATTTATAATTTATTTTCACATCTCTGACTTTAACTTTTTCACATATAATGAGTTCATATTTTTTTTTCTAAGATTTTCTCAGCTATTGTACTTTAACTTTTCAATCTCTCCGTAGGGACTTTAATTTTTACATTGCATGTATTATGAATTAATAAGTTATTATCACATCTTTCACTCTAACTTTTAACACTATTATATTAACTCTACTTTTTTTCTTGAATAATATTCAAATAATGTTATCTACATTTCCAGTATATAACTTATCATGGAACTAATTGTAGATACACAAGGTTTTAAAGATAACAACGGCAATTTTATATTTAAAGAAATTGCTTATATAGATCCTAATGCGTTAAATCCGGTGCCGTACGTTGCGACATTTCAACCACCCTGTGATTGGAGTGATTTAGACCAGAATGTAAAAATTTTAAATAGATATTTACAATCCAATCTGCACGGAATTCATTGGGAACACGGAGAGGTGCCGTATTCATACCTGTCAACGGCTTTCGACAAATTGAAAGAAAAAGCGCAGGGGTCGTTATTAACAATTTGGGTCAAAGGTGAACACAAAAAACACTGGCTGCAACCCTATTTCGATAATATAAGAAACTTGGAGGATTTGGGTTGTCCATCTATAAGAACTCCTGGATTTATACGACCGCTAGCCTGCATTAATCATTGTCCCGGGTGGAAACAGAATTGTTCAGTTGAAATAGTTTGCGCTTTATACCGCTGGGTGGAAGACTTGAGAGAGCAATATTCAACCCCTGAAAGTTCTGATACGTCAGAATAAATAAGTAAGTAATTCTATAAGAAAAATATAAATAATAATTTATCATTTCTTTTTTCAGTCATGGACCTCATAAATGAAGCAGCGAGAAGTCCATCATACCTGCCCACAAAACGACTACGGGACTTGGAGCTAAATAAACAGTATAAGATAACCTCATTAAAAAAGGTATCCACTAAATACGGCTTAAAAATTGTTCTTGAATTAGACAGTAGTTTTGACATTTTCCTTCCAAGTAAAGTTAATTCTTTATTACTGGAGAAGCCAGAGGCGCTTCTCAACATAAAGTCAGAATTAGTTAATAGAGAAGTCTTCGTCAAATCTTTAGGTGGATGCCTTCTAGAATTTATATAATTATAAGTTTTTAGATAATTTTCTCTTTAACTTTAATTTTAAATTTTCAAAGTTATTTGCTAAATTGTAATACTTTTTAATTAAGATGTTCACTAGTTTCTAAATATATTTTTATAGTAGAAAGATTAATTTGAAACTTTTTATACTCGTAGATTAAGATGTATTCTACTATGTATTACTTTTAAGCTTTTTTAAATAAATATGAAAAAGCTTTTTAAATAAATATGAAATAATCTTACATATCTTTTTTATTTTCCCTTAAAGTTTCCACATCCCAATGTCCTCTATGAAATATTTATTCTTATAATAGAAAATTTTCCTCAAAAACTAACTTGTTTAAATATTTTAAAGTTTCTTTTGAATTTAAAAATAGTCATTTGATATTGTTAATATAAATTTCATTGAATTGCTCATCATTAACTTTTTAAAATTTCTATGAACTTATAAAATATCTTTGTAGAATCTTATACAATATAAAATATACTGATTGAATATACTAAGATAAAATATACTTATAAAATATAAGACTACTTATAATTAACAAATAACACTATATGAATATTATAAAAATATTCTATATTCACTTACAACATAACATCACATGAGGGCCCCATGCCCCCTGCAACATGACATACGTACGCATTTTATCGATGGAGTAAATGTTCAATGCGCCCTCTACAACCGGGCCTCTCGCATGGTGACTTTGCACCCTACCTTACCGACGGACGGTAAGTAGTGCTCGGTGGGTAAGTGGCGCGGGAGCCGCGCTGGCGCGGTAGCCGCGCTGCCCCTACTACTTACCTAGCTTTAAGTGTAATAGCATAGGTCTAAATTTTTGAAATTTTTGTCGGTGCCTGCGAGCACCAACTAGGGAGCTTTTGATACGCATTGCGGCGTAAGGCAATTTAGGCATTCTCTCTATTCTCCGCGTGTACTTTCGAGTCGCGCGGGAATAGCTTTATACGCTCCACGTTTTAGGCTCGCGCACACTCTTATCGCCAAAATGCCTGTAGACGAGGCAGCATTCGCGGCTTTACAGCAGCAAATGCAGCAGCTGTTAGATCGTCAGAACGATCCAGCTGCCAACCAGGCCGCGCCTAACGCCCCGGCGGTAAACGCGATATATCGGCAGCCCAAAATCGCTTCGTTTTCCCGCGACAATCCGGCGGCATGGTTTGCGCAGGCGGAGATCAGTCTCAGGAACGCCGGCATTACGACGGGTACGACGAAAGCGGACTTTATTTCTGAAAAGTTAGACATGGAAGCTTTCAAGGCCATTAGAGACATCGTCACCGCTGATCCTCGCCCCGCCGATATCTTTGACCAAGTCAAAAAACGTCTAATTGACACTTACGGGGCCTCCGCAGAAACCCGCCTTCGCCAGCTGATCAAGGGCCAGGTCTCTACAATCGGTAAACCCTCGCTTATTTTGAATCGTCTCCGAAGCTTAGATACAGGTGCGGGTGATGACATTCTTCGTTCTGTCTTCTTGGACCAGCTTCCTCCCCAGTGCAAAGCCACTTTGGCGATTTCTGAGGTAGTTGACCTCCACAAACTCGCTCAGATGGCAGATAAGATTGTTGAAGCTATGGACTCCAGTCATTTGTCAACTCTAACGTTATCGATCCTCAAATTAATGCTGCTACCTCAAGTCAATCTAACCCTTCCAGTCTCGAGGCTATCTTGAAGCGCTTGGATCGCATAGAACGTAGGCTTGACTCGCGTTCCAAAAATTCAGCTAAAGACCGAGACTCATCCAGCTCTCAGTCTAGAGGCAGGACTAGACGTGACCGCTCTTCTAGCTGTGATTCCTCAGGCTTATGTCTTGCCCACCGCAAATATCCTGACACCCCGCGCTCTTGCAGGGAATGGTGTTCCAAATTTTCTGAGTGGCAAAAACAAAACCCACCAAAAAACTAACTCAACCTTCTGTTGAGGAGACGTCTTCAGAAGGCTCTCGTTTATCCAAACATCTTCATGTGCGTGATCGTATTTCGGGCAAGTCGTTCCTTATCGACACTGGTGCGGACATTTCGCTCGTCCCAGCAAATCCTAAGGCACGCGGCAAGCCCAGCTCCTTCAAGCTTTTCGCAGCGAATAATTCGTTAATCAGTACCTATGGCGAATCGATGCTCACGCTTAATCTGGGCATTCGACGCCCCATTCGCTGGAGTTATATAGGTGCCGATCTCTTATCCCATTACGGCCTTCTTGTTGACCTCAAAAGAAATCGTCTTGTCAATCCGGCCACGAATGTGTACTCTCTCGCGGTCGTAAAAGACGTTTCATTTGACTCTGTATTTGCAGTTGTTCCGGGCTCAGAGTGTGCTAAGATTCTTGCCGATTTTCCGGAGATCACGGGCGTTTCTAAACCCACAGTCCCCAGAAATAGCGATGTCTTTCATCATATCTTAACCTCTGGCCCCCCGGTCTCGGAGCGTCCTCGTAGACTTGCTCCGGACAAGTTGAAAGCGGCGAAAGCCGAATTTGATGCTTGGATTGAGGCTGGAATTTGCCGCCCCTCCAGCAGCCCTTGGGCAAGCCCTCTCCATATGGAGTTAAAAAAGGATAACTCCTGGAGACCATGTGGTGATTACAGGCGCTTAAACGCCGCCACGGTCCCGGATAAATATCCAACCGCTCACATTCATGATTGTACAAACAACCTGTACGGTAAGAAAATCTTCTCGGCGCTTGATCTTCACCAAGCGTTCAATCAGATTCCTGTTGCCCCTGAAGACATACCGAAAACGGCCATTATAACCCCGTTCGGTCTTTTTGAATTTATGTATATGACATTCGGTCTCCGCAATGCCAGTCAGACCTTTCAGCGTTATATTAATAGCGCGCTAGGCGACTTGGACTTTGTATATCTTTACATTGACGATATACTCATTGCCTCGTCTTCCCTTGAAGAACACTATGCTCATCTTCGCATGGTCTTTGAACGACTTAAGAAGTTCCATCTCCGTCTCAATGTCTAAAATGCACCTTTGCTGTCGAAGAAATTGAGTTTTTAGGCTACCTGGTGAATGGTGAAGGTGTTCGCCCCATCCCCAGTAGAGTTGAGGCTATCTTAAACTTCCCCAAACCTCAAACTATAGCAGAACTTCGCAGGTTTGTCGGCACCGTAAATTTTTACCGCCGCAACATTCCGCGCGCCGCCACTTCGCAGGCTCCCCTCAATGCGCTCTTTACTGATTCGCGAAAAAATGATAAGCGCCCGGTCCTTTGGACGTCTGAGGCAGAGAAAGCTTTCCCTCGTATGAAAGAGGAATTAGCTGCAGCGGCTCTGCTTGTACACCCCCGCGTTGGTGCGGAAATACGCATCGTCTCTGATGCCTCCGATTCTGGAATGGGTGCTGCTCTCGAACAGCTCTCCCTCACCAGAATTTGGGAACCTTTAGCTTTCTTTTCGAAAAAGTTCTCTCCTTCTCAGCGGAAGTACAGTGCATATGACCGCGAGCTCACGGCCATATACGAAGCTGTAAAATACTTCTCGTTTTTGATTGAAGGCAGAGACTTCAAGATCTTAACAGATCATAAACCCCTCATTTATGCTTTCATGCAAAAGTCCGATAAGGCGTCTCCGCGGCAAACTTGTCAGCTGTCCCTTATCGCACAATATACAACTCGAATTGAGTATATTAAAGGCACTGAAAATACAGTTGCTGACTCACTCTCCCGGGTAGAGTCTATTCGACTCCCCGTAGAGATCAACCTTAATGAGCTTGCTGAGAAACAGGAAGCTGATGAGCAGCTCAAGGCCATTCGCGAGTCTTCTGACTACCCGCTCTCTTTGAAGCGCATTCAATGGGGCCCTGCTCATACTACTATCTTTTGCGAGATCACTGGTGAAGCCATTCGCTCGTACATCCCTGAGTCCCTTCGTGAAACGGTGTTTAACATGTTCCATAAGCCTGCTCACCCAGGCCCTAAAGTCACCGATCGACTCATACGGCAGCGCTATGTGTGGCCCAATATGCACCGTGATATTCCTCGCATGTGCAAAAATTGTTTAGACTGTCAACAGTCAAAAATTTCTCGTCATGTAAAACTTGTACCTGATAAATTTGTCGCTCCCGATGGTCGTTTCGACCATGTACATATTGATCTAGTCGGTCCTCTCCCTAGTCGTAATGGTTTTGAGTACATACTCACTATGATCCATCGTTTTTCGCGCTGGGTTGAGGCCACTCCTCTACGCGAAACTTCGGCACAAACGGTTGCCAGAGCATTTTACGACACCTGGGTCTCTCGTTATGGTGCGCCCAAGGTCATCACTTCCGATCAGGGTTCGCAGTTCGAATCGCGCTTATTCACGGCTCTCTTGTCCCTAATAGGTTGCGAGCGTATCCGCACTACCGCGTATCACCCTGCGGCGAATGGCCTCATCGAGCGCTGGCACCGTACTTTTAAAGCGGCGATCATGTGTCATGTGGACAAGGACTGGACCCGTACGCTTAGTACAGTATTATTAGGATTACGTTGCCATCTCCGTTAGGACACGAATGCGTCTCCTGCGGAATTTGTTTTCGGCACTACTTTGCGTCTTCCAGGTGAGTTTTTCCTCCCTGAAGACTTCACTCCGGATCCAAATTTCTTCATAGAAGAATTCCGTGAGTACATGCGTGAAGTTCGTCCAGTCCCTGTCGCACATAATTATAAGAAACGTGCCTTTTGTTTTAAGGACTTATATACCTGTACACATGTATTTATGCGCAACATGGCCAAAAAGTCTTTAGAAAGACCCTATACTGGCCCATATAAAATATTAAAGCGTCCCTCGGTTCGCGTGTTCGATATTGAGATTAACGGCGCGTCTCGTAGCGTATCCGTCGAACTTCTCAAACCCGCGTATATGATCTCCGATAGTCTTCCCGATGTGCCTTCCGGTGGTAATTTAAATGGCAATCAGCCTTCCACCGATAATCGACCAGTATTAAAGACATACGCTAGGAAGAAAGTATCTTTTGCTCCTGCGACCAAAGCATAATGCGTCTGTGATCCGCAGTGATATCCTAGTTGTAAGTGCTATCGAGCACAGTATAATTATTTATATTTATATTTTTATATTTATGTACTTCGTTGGCACTCGGGGGGAGTGTGTAGGGACTGCGATCTTCCCTCTCGCTCTCTCTTGCGAGAGTGGGGGAAGCGGCCATGTTCAGTTCGGCAAGAAGCGGCCTGCGCGCCGCAGTCGTTGCTCGAGTCCACGAGCGTGCGGACGTCCGTCCGCTGTACCCCTTTGTACTTTCAATAAACCTCGTTGCTGTTACTCCTCGACTCATCATTATTCTCCTCTCCCCCTTCCTTTCCTGGAACTAGGAGAGCCGTGGGGCTAGGATCCCCACACTACCCCGATTGGAACGCCACCTACTGTCAAAAGTGTTTTTTGTTAATTAAAAAAATTTGGGGCAATATTAACGTAAAAATAAAGTTTTCGCACGTGTAGTTAGTATTAAAGACACGATTACAAGAGTTTTCCCAAATTAAATTCCATTAATAAATCTGTATTTTGTAGAGAAAAATTTGGAGTCATTTTCAGAAATGTCCACTGAACGTTTGAATTTTCTCTACAAAATACAAGTTCATTTATTCATTTAAATTCATGAAACTTGTTTAAAAGTAATCCTTATTAACTTTTACACGTGGGAAAACTGAGTTATGATTAATTTAAAATTTATAAGTACACTTAAATTAATGAAAATACGTAAATGAAGTCATGGGGGCGCTGCGATTTATTCCGGAGTTGGGGTTTAGGTAGAGAGCACTCTTAAGGGACAATGTACATAGAGCCGTGTCGTGCTGTGTCGTGCTGTGCCTTGCTTTGCCCTTGCCGTGTCGTGTCCGGTGTCTTGCTCTTGCCGTGCCTTGCCGTTTCGTTCCTACAGAGATATAGAATACATTTTTATAAACCGACAGAAATAGGCAGAGGCGGATTAAGAAATTCGCCGCTCTACGCCCACAAAACTAAAAATTTCATTGAAATAAATTTAACACACATTTAATTACAAGATTTTAATTACATTGTTATTTCTACATTTACAAATAATAAATTTAAATTAATGTTTTCTTGCTTTTTGTTCGGCAAATGAATAATTGTTAGTCTGTGGTCGAGTTTTTTGTCGTCGAATCTTATAAACTAAAAAATTAAGCACTAAAAATTGTGAGAAACCCGTACTAGACAGCAGTAATAATCAACTGTAGCCGGGGGATAGGAGATCCACGCATATATAGGGAATTATGTAGACGTGCAACAATAAGCAATACTATTATTTAAACAATTTTTAAACCCAAGTAGGCGGGGGATATGAGGTCCACGCATATTAGGAAATTACCTAGACGGGCAATAATAAGCGATACTATTATTTAAATAATTTTTAAACCCAAGTAGGCGGGGGACGCAAGTTCCAAGCATATAACGAAATTACGTAGACGTGCAACGTAAGCAAGACGATTATTTGAATTATTTTTAAACCTGTGGCAGATCAAACTTCACAGCTCTGACACCAGAGTTCGTGCCAAGTTCTGACTCTCGCAAGTGGCCGAATCCAGTCCTTGGTTAGTATATATAGAACTTCCAAGATTAGTTAAGACATCCACCCGAGTCTAAGGCAGGGTTGCCATCAGCCTTACTGAAGAGTCCACGATGGTAACCCGGGACGAAACTCCACAACCTACCTTACCGACCTCTCTCACACCTAACCTCACTTGCTCCATAACCTTTCTGTTCTCCCCACCAGATGCCCTCGTAGAGTCGCACCGCGGCTTAACGAGGCCGCACAAACCCAAGAAGCCGTGGGACACGAGGTGCACGAATATAAGAGAGTCACGTAGACATGAAAAAATAAGCAAAACGATTATTTGAATAATTTTTAAACCCAAGTAGCCGGGAGACGCAAGATCCACGCATATAAGGGAGTCACGTTTTGACATGCAACAATAAGCAAGACTATTATTTAAATAACTTTTAAACCCATGTTGCCGGGGCCGCGAGGTCCACGCATATAAGGGAGTGAAGTTATAGGAGGTTAAGAATTTTTGAAATAAAAGTCTTGCTTACGTCGCACGTCTACGTAACTTCGTTATATGTGCAAATCCGCGGACTATAGACAACAACTGGAGTACAAAAACGGAAAAAATTTTTTTTCAGGACACACCTACCACATAAGGTTTTTTCGGTTCTTTTAGGGTCCCCCAACATGAAAATATTTGTGAACACTCATTAAGTATCCGTTGCCAAGCTTTTTTGCAGACGAAATCAATTTTTCTTCGCCTTTGCTAAACGACCGTCAGATCTGACGGCCAAATAACCTACAACACATTTAAAAACACGTAAAAACCGTTGTTTTAAAAGTCTGAGCTGGAAGGGACTATTATTTCTTTAGTCAAACCTCAATCTTTGTCTATTTTTTTCTTTATTCAAGCGTCAATTCTTCAACTACAGAAAATTAAAGGTTAGGTTTTACTAATATATAGGTATATGCGCTCTCGTGAAATCTGACGGTCGTTTAGCAAGAGCCATTTTTCTTATGGAAATTTAACATGGGAAAAATGGACGAAAAGTAGTCATTGATGACTAACCAATAGCAAACTATTGAAGAGGCCAAACCAAATTCCACAAAAAAGCGATTAAAGTTAAAGAATAGAGCTTTAATTTGAGATAAGAATCGTTAAAATCGGTCGATTCTGTGCAAAGCTACGTGAAGTTGAAAAGTTCTTTATAGAGGGAATCAGACGCCACTTTTGCCACGCTTTTCAGGCTACAAAATGACCATTATAGTAGAGATGGGAATAAAATTATTTAAATAATTGTCTTGCTTATTGTTGCACGTCTACGTAATTCCCTAATATGTGTGAACCTCATATCCCCCGGCTATTGGGGTTTAAAAATTATTTAAATAACAGTTTTGCTTATTTTTCATGTTTACATGACTCCCTTACATGCGTGGACCTCATATCCCCCACCTACTTGGGTTAAAAAAAATTGTTTAAATAATTGTCTTGCTTATTGTTGCACATCTACGTAATTCCCTAATATGCGTGGACCTCATGCATTAAAATAATATGCTTCGGGCTCCTTGGAGGCCCTTACCTACCGTAGGGCCGTCGGCAGTTTGTTCCAGTTGACCCCCCTCCCCCCTCCCCCTAATGGCGGGGCTGGCTGATCATTATTGCCAGGAAAAATGTTTAACTCCTCCCTTGGTCATGTACACGCGTGTCGATAAATGGCTTAAAGTTTCACTACAGCGTTTTATTCATCGCTTTCAATTTCTTTTTAAGATTAGCAAAAACAATAAAATACATAATTTTTTTGGAATCTTGCCGCCTCTTGATCACTCCTTCAAGTGCCGCCTATACGCCATGCCATACTTGGCGTATACCTTAATCCACCACTGGAAATAGGAACGAAACGGCAAGGCACGGCAAGAGCAAGTCACGGCGCGGCAAGGCACAGCACGACACAGCTCGACACGGCTCTTACGGTGAAAGTACAATGGTGTTCCGTACCATGCTCCGTGCGTTGTTCCGTGCTCTGTTCCGTGCTCAGTGCCATCTGTGCACGGCGTCCACACTGTTCCTGTTGATCTATAATTCGGGTTCAAAATTTAACGTTAGTGTGCCATCTCTATAACATTTTTATCTACGTACTGTAATACTATAAACAGTATAATAACATCACTATTATTATTTATTATTATTATTATCACTATTTATTATTATTATCACTATTATTATTATGTTATTTTAATAACATCACTATTTCTAATAAATGTACACAATGTTCTGCTACATTTATTGCTCTCAATATTTTATTACAATTATAATTTTTCTGGAATCGTTCATTCATCTTTTAACACTTTTAATAACATCACTATCACTGTATTACTATATACTATACACACTTATATTACACTGTAAAAACTGCTGTATTACAAACCTCGTAAAATATGTAGGATTATACTGTTTATAGTATTATAGTACGTAGATAAAAATGTTATGGAGATGGCACACCAACGTTAAATTTTGAACCAGAATTATCATTATGGAATCAACAGGAACAGTGTGGACGCCGCGCACAGATGGCACTGAGCATGGAACAGAGCACGGAACAGAGCACGGAGCATGGCACGG
This sequence comes from Torymus aiolomorphi, assembly GCA_036365515.1. NCBI lineage: Eukaryota > Metazoa > Arthropoda > Insecta > Hymenoptera > Torymidae > Torymus > Torymus aiolomorphi. Next base: position 57,089,600 of record CM070874.1, on the reverse strand, counting down.
AACACCATTGTACTTTCACCGTTATGTACATACATTGTCCCATTAATGCCCATGGCTAACCCATGAGCCCGAGCACTTGGGAACCAATGTAAAATAGGACATTAGCCCTAATTATGCAAGAATATGAAAAAATTCAGAATTTTGCAATTTGTTTAAACAAATTGTGCAAAATTCATTTTTCCGGAATTCTGACAGCGGAATTTGATTCTACATCGAAAATTACTAAAGGAATGACTGTTAGTTCCATGATTATCCAATTTGTTAATTAATAATAGCGTTATAAACAATTAGTGAAATGAACCAACTGCATGCATATGGGCGTCGATGCCTATGACCAAGCCATGAGCCCGAGCACTTCGGAACCAATGTAAAACAGGGCATTAGCCATAATTATGCAAGAAAATGGAAAAATTCCAAATTTTGCAATTTTTTAAAACAACGATTGTTTTAAAGAGACCTCTGAGAGGCAGACGAAAGACGTCCTTCCATCAGTTCATCTCACTCCGTGAACCAGAACACCTGTCGTCGTCGACCTGTTGTATTTCATATTTTTTTTCGCAGTTGGCAGTTACCCTCACCCTACGGTTCGCGTGATATTACAGGCTGTCACGAACGTCCGTATCACTGGGCCCTTTCTACATATGTGTGTTCTGTCTGTTCTAGACAACTTCTCTCTATGTCTGTCTCTGTCTTAGATAAACGGAACAGATCTATCTGTCTTTGTCGGGAACACACAGAACACACAGAACACATATATGTAGAAAGGCCCCTGTGTCAGTGTGATATCACGCTTATCACTCTATTGTAGACACAGCCTAATTGTACTTATATATCACTGATCAGTGATCACTGATCACTGATCAGGCCACTGTCCACACGATCACACTATCACAGATGTGTATAATAAAGACACTAAAAATATGACGTCGGTCGCCGAGACGACCGAAAACATTGCATAGGTTAGGTTGTTCGTAGACATAAACAAACCTGTAAAATATATTCTTCGTACTTATAATATGTACGAATTGACTTATTTATATTTTAGTTCAATATAGAAAAATTAAGTATCTACAATGTCAAGTGACGAATCGTCTACAAAAATTGTATTTAAAAAAATGTCTCGTAAAACCTTGAGAAAAAGACAGGCCTCAGAAAGTGAAAATGAAGATGAAGAAGATCGAGTCGTTAAGTGAGTATTTTGCTAAGTATTATTATTAGTAAAATTATTTTTCATATAGATATTATTTAACAATTTTAGATCGAAATTAGAAGAATGGAAAACGATTCAAAAGTTTCGAGTACGACCTAAAGGTATAAATATTGTAGGTCTAGCACTTGGTGAAGCTGTAAATGACTCAACAACGGTAAGTTATTAAAATGCATCAACGTTGTGGTTGTTATTATTATTTAAACATAAAATTATGTTTAATTTTCAATTTCTACCCTTTAGACAGACCCGTTCAATGTCAAGGCTGGTGGAATGGTTAACATGTCTGCACTAAAAAATACCAAACTAAAACAAGATGATGCTTATGATACAGGTATTGGGACTCAATTTAATGCAGAAACCAATAAGCGAGATGAAGATGAAGAAATGTAAGTTTCTGTGTAAATAACTAATTCCTCATGGCCTTATTTTGATATTTTTTTTATTTATACTTAATCTCAACTGATGAGAATTTTTCCATCGGTCTTACAGTCTTATAAATTAAATTAAAATAATTAATATTTATGGCAGTCAGATTGCCCTTGTTTATAATCACCCCCGCAGAATCTGAAATAAAAACTTAATTAAACCTGGAAAAAACTTTATTAGCAAAGGACTATCTGACTACCCCCCACCACCAAATTGCCCAATTGAGTCCCTGAGGAGGAGCTGGAGCAGGCTCGAAATGTTGGGCAATTGGGCAATTTGGTAGTGAGGGGCAGTCAGATAGTCCTTTGCTAGTAAAGTTTTTTCCAGGTTTAATTAAGTTTTTATTTCAGATTCTGCGGGGGTGATTATAAACAAGGGCAATCTGACTGCCATAAATATTAATTATTTTAATTTAATTTATAAGACTGTAAGACCGATGGAAAAATTCTCATCAGTTGATAGTAAGTTGCAGTCGACATAAGTAATATTTTCAATGATTATACTTAATCTACTTTGCAGGGTTAAATATATTGAAGAAGAACTTTCGAAAAGGAAAAATAAAAATAATAGTGAAAAAGATGATGAAGCAAGCAAAAACAAAAATATATATTGTTCTCCAGAAGAAGCAGCACTTCAAGCGGTACCAGAACACTTGAGACAAAGTTCTTCACATAAAAGTGAAGAAATGTTGTCTAATCAAATGCTTTCAGGAATTCCTGAAGTTGATCTTGGCATTGAGTGAGTACAAAATACTCAACTAGTATTTTCCTACATATAATAAATCCATAGACATGTAGCTATTTATAACTTTTCTACTAATAAATATTTTTCTGATATTAATTTGAAATTAACATTTTTCAGGGCTAAAATACGCAATATTGAAGCTACTGAAGAAGCAAAATTAAAACTTTTATGGGATAGACATAGGAAAAAAGATGGTCCATCACAATTTGTACCAACTAATATGGCTGTAAATTTTGTACAACATAATAGATGTAAATTAGAGCAAAATTTTATTATTTATTTATTGACAAATTTTATACATAATTATTAGTTAGAGAATTCATCAATATAATCAGTTTCAAGTTAATAGTTATTTTTATGTTAGAAGTACTTTAAAGAGTAATTTATGACTAATACGTAGATCATAACATTCAAATATTTAATTATTTTAGTCTTAACAGGTTCATTACTGTCAATGTATAAGCTTTTTCTACCCTCAGGTCCTATTAAAAAAACGTTCAATTTTTTATATTTTTCAAATTATATATGCAAAATTAATTATAACTTTTCGGATTGGGATCCTGGTGAATATTATAATTGATGCTAGTGTCATGTAGAATAAGAAAGTCATGGTATAAGATGATTTTATTAACTTTTAAAACAGCGCGAAGCCATAAAGTGAGAAATATCGCACGAGTCAAATATGACTCGTGTCGTACCAGTGGAAAGAAATTAACAAGTCGTTTTTTATTCATGCCGTACTGAACCTGTTAAATGATATCATTTGTTGAATTTTATTTTTTTTTTTTTAAATAATGACTTTTTCCAATATCGACAAATTTAAAAAACAGTTCATTGTTTAACCAACAAAAGTTTCTGCTTTTGTTTCTGTTTTAGTTAACATTGAAGATGCTGGTGCACAAAAAAGGAGACAAGATGCAAATGCACAAAAGCATATTGCTCAAGCACATCATTCTAAAGAAAAACGAAAAGATGCTGAAGAAAAAGCAACAGATGATTATCATTATGAACGATTTAAAAAACAATTCCGACGTTTTTAACAACTGTATCCATTCATTTTATAAATTTATCTTCAATTGTAAATTATAAACACTTTGTACATACATATTATATTAAAATATATTAAACAAATGAACATTAAATATTTCGATGTTCAACTTAAAACAGTTATTAGCTATATTTATTTAATATTTTGCATTTCAGGCCTTACCAAACTATTCTACAGAAAGTCTGTATAAAAACAGTAAACAGTTTCAAAGCCTTGACACCATCTAATTACAATAAATTCAATTAAAGTTCAGTACAAAGAATATGCAAAATCCATCAAGTGCATCAGAGAAGCCTCAGAACAGCTATCGCCAACCAACGTCTCATCTTATTGGAGATATAATTTTCCAACCTATTTGTCAATCAACAATGTCTACTGCTCCTTGTGTACGTGTGGGCTCCTATACAGTTGCTCCAAGTCGACCAGAGAGCACTCATAGCTCTTTAGGAAGCAGATCAAGGCAGAAAAAAGGCTCATGAAATATTTTAATATACTTTATTATTATTGTTAATTATTAATTACGCAGTAATAGTTAATTGCAGAGTTTTCTAATTTTGCGTAATTATAAAAAAAAAAATAATTTGACTACTGGTTCAAGTGATATTTTTTTAAAATCGTATTTTACATCATGCGTCTTTGTTCCAATGGATGTTGTACGTCTTATACTTTTTGATAGAATAAGTGAAAACATACAAATTAAAAATATAAATATTTAATAAAGTCTTATCATTATAAACAAAAATTAAAATTTATAGTTTGCTCCAAAATTTATTTCGGAGCAATAATCATGTAAAACGAAGGCTTAACCAACTAAATCATCTTTCCTAACTTTATTACACCCTGAAAAGATGTTATCTTAGTGAAAATAAAATTTAGTTCCATTTCTTTAATTAAAAAAGGGACTTGCAGGTCGTAGTTCTTTACCGCACGCGCGCGCGCGCGCGTTCCGTGTATCTACACGCAATTATCTTGCACTCAACGAGAACGAGTTGACGTTACACAACCGTCTATTAATACCGCGTCCCGAATACATAGTCCATCGCTAAGTATACATATACATACGAGAGCTTGAGCGAAAAAAAATCCGAAATATCGTCAAAAAGTTCTGGTACACGCGCGCCGGCGCAAAGTATCATCGTCGGCGGCTCGGCGCATGCGAGTGCGCTATATACACATATATACGTTTACTTGCTATATACACATATATACCGCGGGTATACCCATACGTATGCGTATAGAGGAGCGGCGGCTAGTCGCGTTCGACGGGGGGCCGAGCGAGACCGAGCGAGCTTTCGCCTTTTTATTATGGGTGAGCTGTGTGAGCACTGTACACTCTCTTAGGGGAGACTGGGAGTGAGGGGCCACACGAGAACAAGAGACTGACGCGCACGGCGGCGGCGGAGAATTCACGGGTTTTCCCCATGCACGCACAGGCACACGCACACACGCGCGCTAACAACAACGCGGCAGCGGCGCATCAGGCGACGTATCCCAAGCGCAAAGAAGTCAGAGCGAATCATAGGCGGCATCACAATAGGCATCGTTAGTATATTTCACCGCAGCATCACACATATAGTTCTCCTTATTTTCCTCATTTCTCTAGTCGAATTCTATACCTATATAATCTGTCTCTGCGCGTCGAGTGCGCGCGCGCGCGCGTGTGTGTGTGTGTGCGCTGCTAACACTATACAGTATATAGTATATACTGATACACTGCTACTGCGTGCTGCCTGCCGCAGCCCGTCCGCTCTGCTTTTGGCTGCCGTGCCGTGTCTGGCCGTGTGTCGCGAGGAGCAGAGAGGGCGGCTCTACCCGGGCACTTTGCGTGGCTGTTTTTTTCTAAGTTTCGGCCGTATTTTTTGTGTTTTCAGTGGTCATGAATACCTGCGGCTTCGTCACCTGCGGCCCCAACGAGGCTCTCGTCGTCTCAGGTAATATTTTCCAGCTAGAATAAGTATATTATGTACCGTGTCCTTCGTACGCGCTAGATATAGCTATATAGTCCTTTCGCGAGGGCTTGTCTGCGTGTGTGTACACATCGCGGAAATCCCGAGAGCGGCCGAGCGTTGACGTAGCTATGTGCACGCACAATATCGTGGGAGGAGCCGCGTATATTTATTTTTGTATTTAGCCGGAGCGCTAACGCGCATATATCGCTGATGGATAGGGTTCGCAAAAACTTATACTTGGGTTGGATGAGAATGAATTTATTTTCGCGCATGGACAGACTCCTCCGATTATTGCAATTATGTATATAACTGCAGGGATTTACTGCATTTTAGCTTAAGAATTCATAGTACTTGTTAGTGCACTCTGATAAGCTGCTTAAGCTTGAGTCACAGCTAATGTCAATTCAATGATTCTTTGGAATTGTATAGTTTCACTTTGTGGCATTTCGAAATAAAAAGCTTGTCTAATTTCAAAATAACTTTAGATAAGCTGAATAGATGGGTATCGGAGATAAATTTTAATCTAGTTTTAGTTTGAGTGAAAAAATATTCTACAAAAAATATCATGCATTATTCATTAAATATAATTCAATAATAATGTATAGTTTATTACTATGACATTCAGTACATACAAGTATAGAGTCATTTGACCTAAGAATAATTTTTATTTCATAAATTATTATACTATTTTTGTTATACTAAGATAGAACTTTACATGTAACATTGAATTGACAAATAGTTTATTAAAATTAAATACTATTAAAATATAAATAGTTCCTTTTAATTTAACGAAATAATTTTTAAATAATTGATGCTAAAGGCATATTTAATAAACAAAATTACTGTTTTAAAGATTTCAAAAATGTCAATACAAATATTTTTATAAACATTTATTAATAAAAATGCAAAATAATATGGTATCTTATCTAATACAATACTAAGTTAAATTTTACTCAATTTTCAATTGCAGGAAATAATTCTTTACATAACAGTTAATTACTATATGCAATGAGTTTCCTTGGGAAAAAATATTTCTATGTTTAAATCTTTGTTCACTTTTATTATTATACTTCATAATAGTTATATATACATTATATTTGTAATTATGGTTATTATAATTAGATTATACAAGTTTTTTATTTCCTTACTTATTTATCATAAAAATTAATTAACAATAAATATTTTTTAAGGATGCTGCTACAGCAAGCCACTGTTAGTGCCTGGAGGCAGGGTTTTTGTCTGGCCAATTGTCCAGCAAGTTCAAAAGTAAGTATTTAGGACACTTTATTCTACTAAATGTCCCATGTGATTAAGATTCATGAAGACCATTAGAGCTGCAAATGATTTACCCATGAGTCATGTTTTTAAAGTGATTATAGATAGTACAGTGATGTATTTTTGGTTTTAGAATCTCTCTGAACACGATGACTCTCCAGGTCGAAAGTCCCACTGTATATACTTCTCAAGGTGTACCTATATCAGTCACTGGTATTGCACAGGTAAATAAAGAATACACTTTTTTTTTTTTATTTTTATCATTATCATTTACATTTATAAGAGTAATTATCAAAAATCAGAAAGTTTTAATTTATTATTAATTTTAAGAATTAATTTTTATTAACAATTTGTTTCATTATAATCAATAAATTTAATGAACTAAAAACTTTTAAGAAATTAAAAATTAGTAAACTAACTTTAAATTATTTTTTATAGGTAAAAATACAAGGACAAAATGAAGAAATGCTATCAACAGCATGTGAACAATTTTTAGGAAAATCAGAAGACGAAATACACAATATTGCACTGGTTACATTAGAGGGTCATCAACGAGCTATAATGGGCAGTATGACTGTAGAGGTAAAATAAAATTCATCAAGTTAAACTATGCACCGAATTAAAGTAAATTAGGTGAAATTAAAATCATTTAATAATAAACAATAATTTTATAGGAAATTTACAAAGACCGTAAGAAGTTTAGTAAAGAAGTTTTTGAAGTTGCAAGCAGTGATCTTGTTAACATGGGCATAACTGTAGTGTCATATACATTGAAGGACATCAGAGACGAAGAAGTAAGTTTACCATATGCCTGCTTTCTTTTATTAATTTTGAATTTAAAATTTTTAAAGACTTGGTAGTTTTAATTTTTTTCAAATTCCGTTTTTTCATACTGCTAAGTAGGAAAATTGTCATTAGTTTTGAAAAACAATAAGTTTTCCTTTAAGTATGGGTTAATAAGCAGCTTCCATTTCATTTACTTTTATACAATTAGCTGTTCTTAAATTAATGTTTATTACTTCATTTTACTCACTATTACAAATATACAATACATTTTTGTTTTGCTACTTGCAGGGGGCAAAGGTATGTTAAATTTTTTGTTTTCACTAGACTTATATATATATATATTATAAAGCACTAATCGTATAGTTATGTAGATTTGATATTTAATAGTATTAAATGGGACTAGGGTAGAGAGTACATATAGCATCTTTCATTTTCTCACCTCCATACTTGCTTTGTATGTATTTTTATGTTATCTTGTAAGTGTTAGATCTGTACAAACTTATTTGTAGAACCCTTGAAGTTAAAGAGGATGTAAAAGTCATTCAGGTATTAACCTTTACTCATTTTTACGATTTTTATGATTCATATCTAATTATTAAATGTCATTTATTACTCCTTAGAGAATAAGATAAGACTGAATTCACACATCATAAATATGATGTAACTAATTCACGGTGATAAACACCATGATGGAATATAAGGAGATTTAGTGAAAATTTGATATATGATTATTTTTATCAATCCGCGTTTCTTTGACAACAATATTTATTAATAAAAAAACACCTAATGAGACAATTGATTTAAACATAATTTGAAACAAAATTTGCTCTTTCAAATATTTCGGAGCAAAAGATAAATTAAGCACACATTTCCATAAGCAAAACGTATTCATATTTCAAAAATCATCATAAATTAATAATTTTGTTATCATTTGTTTAGAGGGGAATCATAAGCTTGATTCATATTAAGTAACTTTTATGTTCTCTTAAAAGATTAAACGCTACATCTATCTCATACTGAAAAAGTCACGTATATATATTAATATTAATATTCGTTGTGTATCACTTTTCTACTATACCGTACCCATCTGTCGTAAAACATCAAAGCTTGCAAATAATACAATGATATTGCAAAGAGCAACGTCTGTAATGACCGTCGTCTACTTACTATCTTCTTATCGTCTATCTATATCATTCTCTCACTTTTTCTCGCGGGAACTTTCACACTTGCCAAACGACTATTAGATATTGTGTTCGCACGCTTGTGGGCTTCAAGGATATTTTCGTTTTGTGCATTTTAGGGCTATCTGAAAGCACTGGGTATGGCCCGCACGGCCGAGGTGAAGCGCGACGCAAGGATCGGCGAAGCGGAGGCACGTCGTGATGCGCAGATACGCGAGGCCATCGCAGAGGAGCAAAGAATGGCTGCGCGATTCCTTAACGATACCGAGATTGCCAAGGCTCAGCGGGACTTCGAGCTCAAGAAGGCGGCCTATGACGTGGAAGTGCAGACCAAGGTTCGTTACTGTTCTCTATGAGATTACATGTGATAGATTAAACAGTTACTCAACAAACAGCTTTTTAAAAAGAAAACGAAAAGTAATGAATGACTACCTATAAATATAGGCACTGTTTAAATATTAGATTTAGTTTCATTCCTTTTATTTTTAGATTACAAGTTTTATAAAAAATTTGTAAAAAAATCTTATACTATTAATTTTATATTAAAAAAAAATAGTAAAGATGGAAAAATAATAGACAAATCTTCTTAAGTATTATGATGTAGCAATCTGATATGATCAAAGATCTGTAGGCGTGGATCCAGAGAGGGAGTGATAGGGGCGATCTTCCAGGAAGGGGGACTGTTGATAACTGTTTAAATATGAAATAAGACTAAAAAAAAATTCCAAAACCTCAAACATTGCCCCCTTCCTCCTCTCTAATTCATGTATGTGCATAGTGTACGAAGGAAATATTTTAGGATGTAAAATAGAATAGTTGTTTAGAAAATTGTTGAGGATGTGAAATAGGAAAATTTATTTCCTGGAGTACTCTTATCACAATGCACAAATTAGTCATTTTAAACACTACAACAGGAATTAGAAATCAAATTTCGCACACTGTATTGGAAAAACGTCATTTTCTACACTAAGTTCAATAAATATTTTTATACCACTCTAACCTCAAAATCACAACTTTGGTATGATTTTTCGGCGCTCGTGGTATAAAATACCGTTCGAAACTAGTGCGTAAGTCGATTATTTAGGTGGTGTGACTTTTTCGCACTCGCTTCGCTCGTGCAAAAAGTCACACCAGCTAAATAATCGACTTCCCCACCCGTGTCGAAATGTACTATATTTACACTGTAAAAAATTAAGCAGCTAAATAGCAAAAATAACAAAATGATTTTTAATTTTTCTTCTTTATCTAATGATGATAGTTTTAAATTCTTTCACAATACTTTTGCAGCTTCTTATCAACAATTGTTACCGTATATAAGATTTAATTTTTACTCATTGATCATTAGATTTATTTACGAAGAAACGAAGGTTTTAATGATCTAATATAATTTTGATTTTTCAGAAAGCTGAAGCTGAGATGGCCTTTGAACTTCAAGCAGCAAAAACCAAGCAGAGAATTATGGAAGAACAAATGCAAGTCAAAGTTGTGGAACGTGGTCAGGAAATCGCTGTGCAAGAGCAAGAGAGAATGCGACGAGAAAAGGAACTAGAGGCTACTGTGCGACGTCCCGCTGATGCCGAAAAATACAGGTAAAATCATTGAACATTTAACAAAAGAAAATAAATGTTAAACGAATTTTTAATATGTTTGTTATCACTTTTTTTATAAAATAAAGGTTAGAAAAAATGGCTGAAGCTAACAAGCTCAGAACAGTCATGGAAGCTGAAGCCGAAGCAGAAGCTATCAAAATCCGCGGAGATGCTGAAGCCTTTGCCATTGAAGCGAAAGCCAAAGCGGAGGCTGAGCAGATGGCAAAGAAAGCTGCAGCGTGGAACGAATATAAGAGCGCTGCCATGATCGACATGATGCTCGATACGCTTCCAAAGGTAATAATTCGTTCTCAACTTTGTTAAACGTTAAGATAAAAAAAAAATAATTATACTCATCATGCTATATTTGCTTTAGGTTGCTGCTGAAGTAGCAGCGCCTCTTTCGCAAGCAAAGAAAATAACAATGGTATCGAGCGGCAATGGAACGGTCGGAGCTGAGAAACTGACCGAGGAGGTTCTGAATATCGTGTCTCGTGTACCCGAGCTCGTCAAAACTATGACTGGTGTGGACGTAGCAAAAGTATGTGTACGAAGCCACTGATCTAATACGCATTACCATCAAAAAGCTTACTCATACGGCCAGGAAAAATTCGCTAGTCTTCATTGTCGCCACAACAAAAATATCCCATATGTGCAACCTTTAATTTTCCTCTTTCTATTTCTTTCAGTCTGTACACGCAGCGTAAAGAAGCAGTGCCAAAAAGCCTCGAATGCACTTTTCAGATCGAGGGAAATTTCTTGCAACTCCTTTATGTTAGATTACTTCGTGAAAATTTTAATCGTGCATACTACATTAGTTTTATAGACTTTACTACAGAAGTTTTGATCTATATCATTGCACTAAAATTAATCTTTTGCAATCTCACACTGATAGTAGTCGTTACTCTAAGCAACTGTGATAGGTTTTAAAGTATATTTATATTATCTATTTGAAACAGAAATGAAAATAATTCGAAAATAAAATAGAAAATTGTATTTTTAGGAAACTGTACACAAAAAGTAAAGAGACTTTGAAAAATATTGTAATACGATTGAATTTTAAATGACAAATTTTTTGCGACGATTAGATCAAGACTTTATCTTATTGTTATTTTCAAGTAGTGAAGTCTTATCTTTATTTTTTTATTCTTATTTTGACCAAAATAATTGCAATATTTCTACTACCACGTTTTTCGATGTTCTGACCTTTTCTGATATTGATGTAACAACCATTCCATAAAATATCAAGAGTTTCTTCATATACAATATATCTTGAAGATAATATTGTTTATCTCAAAAACCAAATAAAAAATTATCTGCACAATAAACAAATAATTGTAAGCCCAAGTATGAGTGTCAATCATCACAATGGCAATGAATCTGTATATAATCGAAAAAGTTTAGTATTAGTTACTGTCTTTTTTGTCTTATATTATTTACTTTGATGTTGTATGTTTACCTTTATGCATTGTTTTATATAAAATATTTTTATTTGCATTCCTTCATAAGGCATTTGGAGTGAAGGCAGGAAGGAATATAAAGCTTAAACAGAATGTTTCTGTTTAATGACATAATGAAGATAAAGAATTTAATTAACGACGACTTAACCATCTACATGAGTGACTTGAATGCCATGACGTGCCGAATATCATTCCTTTGAGTATGCTACTATTCAGTGTACCTTCTTAAGGGAAAACTCTGGTAAAAATTTATATTTTACATACTTAGGTGCAACGTGCAACTGAAAGTAGCTGGTTCAACACATGTCACTATATTTTACTTAACTCACAAACTTTTTATTAATAAAAGTGATGCTTAGAATAATAATATAGTATCCTAGTTGAAATATTTTTACTTTCAATATTTTTAAATACTTATTTAAATAAAATATAACATATATGCATATAAACATAGATAATGAAAATAAAAGTTTTTTAACTAGTATACTAAATTAAACTTTCTGCAGTAAAAAGTTGCAGAACATTTTAAGTATTTTTATAAATTTTATAAGTATGACAAACTTTTGAAAAAATACTCACAAAATTCCAAATGTGAGCAAGCAAATTTTTTATTTTCTTATAAAACTTTATTGCTTACTAAAACTTTAAATATTAATTTTGTAATTTTTACCGTAATTTTCCCTTGATTCTAAATATTTACTTATAAGTGTTTAGTAATGAAAGTACGCTAATAAAGTCACCAGAGTGTTGTGTCATTGATGTCAATATTCTCTAGTCTCCAGGATTCATGGCTTATATACAAGCACCTCCAAACAGTTATTCAGTTATACATACATTTTGTATTCAAATACAAAAAGCTGCTGTACTTTTCTTTGTATTGTATACATAAAGTAGGACTTGCCGTAAAAGTTGTAAGCTCTACGGACAAGCTCTATCATAAGCTTAGATGAACCACGGAAACTTGATTGAGAACTTGTAATATACCAGTGTGCAAAGCCTTACACTATAGTGAAAAGTTCAAGTTTAAAAAAGAATAAAGTAAGAAGTAAATTTAAAGAGTCTCTATATCTTTTCTAACGAAAAACCTATTTCCTTTGAAAATTATAGAAAAAAATAATTTTTCAATGCAAATATTTACATCATATAAATGATACTCGTTGTAGGATGAAAAATGCTTTACCTGAAGTTTGTTGACAAAAACAAAAATATCTACAACCTGTCAAAAAAATGTGAAAAAATGTGAGAAAAAAAAAAACAAAAAAAAAGCAGCCTTATCAACGTAGTTAGTGGTCAATGCAAAATCTTGTATAGCTTAAAGCTTGTAATTAAAGAGTGATTAATAAATATAGTTTGACTTCAACGTAATTAGCAATAGTTATTATGCTCCTAATTATTCGCTCTCTAAATAATTCACATCCGACGATATGTCTGACGAGAGTGCAACAAAGTCTTTTCTAGTAGACTTCCTTGCGGGTGGGATATCGGCCGCCGTAGCAAAGACTTCAGTTGCTCCGATTGAGCGCGTAAAGTTATTACTTCAGGTACAACACACGTCGCAACAGATCAGACCTGATCAGCAATATAAAGGTAGTAGAAAAATTCAAAATTCTGTTTTTAACCAAAACTATTTCAACTATTTGATTTCGTATTATTCTTTTTTAATCTTGAAATTAATTACGCACAGAAACTACAATCGCTAGATATGTTGCTAAAGGGTTATTATACAACTTATCATTTGAATTTTTAGGAATCATTGATGTATTGGTTCGCGTGCCGAAAGAGACTGGATTTTTGAGTCTTTGGCGAGGAAATCTTGCAAACGTTATAAGATATTTCCCAACACAAGCTTTAAATTTTGCTTTTAAAGACAAATATAAAGCAATTTTCTTGGAGGGGGTCCCGAAAGATGCATTTTGGAGGCAGTTCGCTGGTAATTTAGCCTCGGGAGGTGCAGCTGGAGCGACGTCACTTATTTTTGTTTATCCTCTTGATTTTGCCCGAACGAGGTTTTTAACGCTTCTAATTTTATATTGTAAATGAAGAAGAAAAATTCTCTGCATTTTTATTGTTCATATTGATTTTAATTATTTTATGTAGATTAGGAGTAGATGTTGGTAAAGGTGACAAAAGAGAATTCAAAGGAACAACAGATTGTATTATGAAAGTCTTTAGATCTGATGGGCTAATAGGATTATACAGAGGCTTTAGTGTCAGTGTACAAGGAATTATTATATATAGAGCAAGTTACTTTGGCTTTTATGATACTATAAGAGCGTCATTTTTGCCCGATCCTAAAAATACGTCGTTTTTAATAAGTTTTATGATTGCACAGGTACGTTGATATGCAATTACAGAAGAATCAGTTATTATTTATTTAAAAAACTATACTAAAAAAATTAAATATTTCTTTAAAGCTTGTCACAACTGGATCAGGTATCATATCATATCCTTTTGATACTGTACGCAGAAGAATGATGATGCAATCTGGAAGACCAGTAGAAAAACGAATGTACAAAAATACCTTAAATTGCTGGTTCAAAATTACAAAGACAGAGGGACCAGGAGCCTTTTTTAAGGGTGCCTTCTCTAATATATTGAGGGGAACTGGTGGTGCACTTGTTTTAGTTCTCTATGACATAGTTAAAGATAAGATTAATGATGCAATGAAAGCTTTATAAAACAATGTGAGTTAAAGACGTAAAAATTATTGAAATCAGTTAACTTTAGTCGAAAAAATTTATTCTCTTAATTACATTTAAGTTTAAAATTCATACTTTATATAGTTCATACTTATATCTGCATATACATATGTACCTATTCTTTAAAGAAAAGATAATTTAAAAAAAAATGATAATTATTTACATTTAATAAACGCAAAAATGTTTCACTAATTGAAAACTCAACATCAGTGCTTTGAATGAACTGCAAAAGTTTTTAATCAGTTAATCCTCCTAAAATATTTAAATACTTATAAAATAGATTTTTAAAAGGATTTTTCTTGAACAAGTTTAGTTAAGCATCGTGTGTCGATCGTAAATATTACGCCTTTGTTCTCGAACTTGACGTTTCCATTTATCTTGTTGATGACCAACTCTATTTAAGACATTTCCTCTGACACCCATGGCATGCGACATCCCAGGTGCAACAGATGTATCATCCTAAAGAAAATTACGAAAAGGGCTTTATTTTATTTTTTCTACGAATTTTTCATCAAATTAAATGAAATTTATCTTTTTTATTTTATTAATAATTAATAATTTGATCGTTCAATTATAGTACTTTTCGATACTAGTGCGATAAAAATGACCCTCGCTTGGCTCGGGCGACAAACTCACACTCATGTGAGCATCATTTTTATCATCTGTATCGAATATTATTTTGGCACAACGTACGTAAAGTGCTATTTTAGCGCACGCTTGCAAACCTATAAGCGTGTATGAAAGTAGTACTTTACGCACGGAGTATCAAAAAATTTGTATGACGTTTTTTGACACAAGTAAACGATAATTAGTTCATACACTTCGTTTTGATTGTGTAAAATACCGGCCATTTTACGATTAAATGCAAGTACCAAAATTTTACATCCGCATGTGCGCGAAACACAATTGTTGCTTGCATAATGAGGCACAAAAACGAATTTTTCTTCAACTAATACCAAACGTATACTTAGTTCACAACATGGCCATAAAGTTTTTCAGCCCTGTATGATTCCGACGCAATCAAACGCATGAAATAGAACTGTCACAATGATCCCAAAACTAGTACATTACGACACAACTGCGTGAAGTGCATGAATCGCCTACGCGCACGCGTATCGTTTATTACCCCATATTAAGGTGGTTCACTATTTAATTTTCGTCATAAATTATTAAAATATAATAATGTAAGTAAACACGGGTATAAAAGGCGAACAATTTTTTATTACAATACTTTTTTTGGTTCATAAAGTATTCGCCTTTCATACTCCTGTGTACTTACATTATTATATTTTAATAATTTATGACATCAAAATTAAATAGTGAACCACATTCATATAGAGTAATAACCCCCTTAACTTAGTGTGCGTAATTCTACTTTTATGCCTGTTTATAGTGTGCGTAATGCCCAATTCGTGCGTGTTGTCGCTCAGTGTGCAACGTGATTACTTCGCACACTGAGCCGCAAAACGCGCGAATCGGCCAAAACATAAATTTTTGTTATATACATGAATGTAGTGTTATAGTTTACGGACAGTATCTCAAAAAATAATGTTCACTCCACGGCTATAAAATTTCATGGCCTCGTGGGTGGCATTATGTACATCCTCGGATCCGCGTACCGGTCCTTGGACGTGCAATCCCCACTCGTTTCGTAAAGTCAAACTTGACGACCTATGTAGAAAACTACTAGTATTCCGATTTTGAAAGAAACATTTTATTTAATATTATAAAAAAATTTCAGGTCACTTAGAAACTGTTTTCCAGATACATCGTCAATTTTTTTAGTAAAAGTTCCGTACTTCTTAATTAAAAAAGTAAACAAATGAATTTCTTGGTTTATTTAAAATATTTGTATTATTTTAAAATATAATTTTTTAAGTGCGAAATAAGTATTCAAAATTGTTATTATATTCAGTATTACATAAATAACGCAAATTTCATACTTACTATTATTAAACAAAGTAATATAAAGATTAAAATAAAGAAAATATTAGCTAAAAAGGTACATGATTTACTGGTGGTTTATGGCAAAAAATGAAAAAAAAAAAGCATTTGAGAATTTTGTATTGGAAGGTACAAATAATACATTTATTAAAAAAAAAAACTTTACAAAATAAAAAAAAAGATAAATTATATGGTACAAGTATAAATAAAGCAAGAAGCAAAAGGAAAGAAAGGGCTGAGCAGTTAAATTTGTTAATTTATATGTTTAAACTATTCTGAATGTAAAAGCTTTAAGGGAATATAAATAGCATTATGTACCTCTTCATTATTATGTTCTTGGTAGCCAACACCTCCTGTGGCTTTATGTAACCGTTTATTGAGCAAGGGTTCCAAGCATATTAGGAATAACATATAAATTACTAATAGGGATATAACCCATATAACAATTATAACCACAATCTGTAATAAAACAAATGCATAATATTATTATTATTTAAATAAAAAATGTACTAATACTAAAATTTGTCCTATTTTTGCAATAGTACAGTCAGAAAATTTCCACATATATGTATAGGTATACAATGTGTACATTTGGAAACACAAAATGTAAACACAATATATCTATATACATGGAAGTTTTCTGACAGTGTAAATTAAAATCATTACTAGATCTATATTTACAAGTCATTATTTAACTAAAAATTTTTATCAAGTATTTTCTTACCTTGATAATTGTGGTATTTCTATTTTCATATTTACAATCACATCGAGGACAGAATATTTGTTCTTTCTCTTTAATTTGTTCTCCAATTTTAGGTAAAACTACACCTTCACAATTACTATATACAAATTAGAAATTAATTTAGTTATAAAGCAAATAGCAATGTTTAAGAAATAATTAATTTGTGGACAATTTGAGTCTTACCATTTCGTTGCTGGTACATTAGTAATAAAATTTAATACATTCTTATCACCTGAGGTGGTGTTTAAAACAGAGGCAATACTTGGACAGATACACTTGCATCTTTTATCGTCATATGATTGAGCCTATAAGCCAAAAAATTGATTAATAAAACCAGATATTAAGAATAATCTCGACATTTATCATCGTAATAATCAACAAAACTTATTGAAAATTAATTTGTAATTGAATGAGCATACTTCTTTAGTTCTCCAATTACTAAATATTCGTAAATAGTAAAAAATAATTGATTTGCAAATCACAAACTTTCAACAATAAGAACTCCAAAACATAAGGATTCTAACCTCGCTCTGACTGAAGTACAGCAGAAGAATAACTGTGAAGAAGAATTTCCACATTGTTTTGCGTTATATTCTTCAACAAGTTTGTCGTAAATATGATTTACGTCTTCTCACGGGATCCAAACGACGCGCCTTACACTCATCGACGCAGTTTATTATTGCAGGAGTATTTTGCGACAATTTGACATTTGGAACAAGTTACAACTTACAAGAATCCGCGGACACCCATTCACCCATATCAAGCATATATTATATTATATAGATATAGCGATGTAGGAGTACCTACACAGCTGTAGTATAGTAATGCAACATACAGTATGAGTATAGCAATATAGTATGAGCAGATGTCCCAGATGACTAGATGAGCTACATTAACAAGATTCTGTCTTCACTTCCAGAAATTACTGCAGATGGCGCCCATTCGCAAGATGGCTGATGATACAATCATTTAAAATTGATTGATTGCCCACCAATAAGCAATCACGCATACAGCATACCATTTAATCCGAGAATACGTAAATAAAAGCATAAAATTCAAATGAAATAAATGTTTTTATAAACTTGTATATTAAAACATTTTTTTTTTATTAATTCATCCCATTGAGTTAATTCCAAAATAAATTAAAATTTAAAGTTATTGAGAAAATGGATGCATTATATACCACTGTTATTAAGCTCAATTCATGATGTAAGAAGAGAAGGTGTGCTCTTTCGGAGGTCTCGTTTTCGAGCGTTCTGCGCATGCTTCCAATGCACCGCCATGTTGGCCGCCATATTTCAATGTTTACGTTTTGACGCAGCAGTTTAATGTTGATATTTGCAAATCTTACTCTTACAAAATGCCAAATTGCGCTGTGAAAATTTGTAAGAATTGGAATAAAAACACGAGTGGTAAAAACATTTCGTTCCATAAGTTTCCAAATGATGAAAATTTACAAAAGTTGTGGATTGATGCTTGTGGTGCTGAAAACATTAATATCAAGAATGGTAAGTTCTAATATTATTTTAATTTTCAACATGATTTGTGTAAGACTTTTATTGATTGTTGAAACAGCTCGTATCTGCTCTGTTCACTTCGACGATGAATGTTTTCTACCAGTTCCTGAATATCTCGTGAACACAGGCATAACAATTAGAAAGAGGTTATCCGCAAATGCAGTTCCAACCAAATTTCTTACTGCTGCTGGATTAAATACTAAAAGGTACATAACTTTTCAATTTTTTTCAATTTCAATTTAGACACGAGTGAAAAAGTATTTGATCATTTTATTTTATAAAGCCATTATTTAGATACGGATGAAGGTTGTGCAGTTGGACAAGCTAAAAGCCTACAACAGTCGGAATTTTGTGTAATTGATTGTTACCCAAAACATTATGAAATTGAAAATAATCTTAATGATGAAAACTTTGTAATTAATAACAATGATTATAATGCAAGGTACTTATAATATATACCCGGTCAAAAATATCCAGTTGGGAAATCCAACTGGATTTTCCAAGAGGGAAATCCAGCTGGGGAAGAGTGGATTCCAGCTGGATTTTGGTGGATTTCCCGTCGGATTCCCAGTTGATGATACCAAATATTCCCACCCATTTTTAACTGGATATTTAAGTGGATTCCCACCTAGATATAACAGGATTCCTATGCATTATTAACTGGATTTCCATTGAATAGAAAAGCGAAAGTTAGATGGATTCCCATCTATATTAAACTGGATTTTTACATGGATTTCCGCCGTCACGCTGGGATTCCCATTTATTATTAAGTAGAATTTTGAGTGGATTCCCATTTAATAGAAATGCGAAAGTTAGGTGGATTCCCACCAACATTTAACTGGATTTTTATATGGATTTCCGCCTTCGCCCAGGAATTCCCATTTATTATAAGTGGATTTCCATTTAATCCAGTTAAAAATGGGTGGGAATATTTGATATCATCAACTGGGAATCCGACTGGAAATCCACCAAAATCCAGCTGGAATCCACTCTTCCCCAGCTGGATTTCCCTCTTGGAAAATCCAGTTGGATTTCCCAACTGGATATTTTTGACCGGGTATTCTGTCTAAAAAATTTAATTTAACATATTATATAAAAATCTAATGCAATATTCTCATCATTTTACAGTACCGTTAAGCCAATTCCAAATGTGTTGACTGAGTGTAATATAAACACATGTTCTTTAGAAAACCAATGTGTAAATACCAAAAGAAAAAGGAGCTCGTCAGCAGTTACAAGCACATTATTGAATACTGATGCAGAGAATAACAGTATCAGGTATATATATACGTTAATAAATAACAAAATAATATTAAAATAAATATCAGTGAATCATTATTTTAATACTATATAAACAATATGGTTTTGTAGTCCCAAGTGTGTAAAGGAAGTACAAAGCTGTCCTTGTAAAAATACAGAGAATTTTGAACTTCATGAGAAGTATGTAAATGATATGTAATAAAAAATTATTTCTAAAAATATGATTTTATAATACCTTCAATATTTTTTAGATATATAGCTTGTTCTCAAGAAAATAAAAAATTAAAATTAGAAATAAAAAATCTAAATAAAAAGGCTAGATTGAGAGAAAAATGTTTCCAAACGGAAGTTCAAGAAAAAGTTTACGAAATTTTAAGCCCAATTTTTACTTCAGGCCAGATTAAAAAATTATTGCATCCCAATAAAACAAAAGTCAAGTGGACAGGCGAGGATATAGCATCTGCAATCGCATTACGTTCAGTAAGTCCTAGAGGTTATAGATATTTGAGAAAAAAATCTTTTCCACTTCCTGGATTGTCAACGTTGAGAAAATGGGCAGCTCAAATACAACTAAACGAAGGTGTGTTAGATGAAATATTACAATTAATGAAGAAGAATACAGTAAACTTTTCAGAAATTAATAGACTTTGTGTATTGAGTTTTGACGAAATTTATATCTCGCAAAATATTGAAATTGAGAAAAAAAACGAAAATCGAGTGGGGCCGCATAAAACATGTCAGCTCGGTATGGTTCGAGGACTGTTTAGCCGTTGGAAACAACCGATTTTCTATAAATATGATGAACCACTTACAGAGAATATTTTGTATGATGTAATTGGAAAATTGTACGACGTGGGATATATCGTTATTGCAGTCACAACTGACCTTGGGTCAAAAAACGTTAGTTTGAGAAGTAGTTTAAATATAGGTATAGAAAAGGGACAGAACTGTTGGTTTTCACATCCACGCAACAATAAGCTTAAAATTTTTATATTCAGTGATCCACCACACTTGTTAAAATTAATTAGAAATCATTTCATTGATTCGGGTTTCATCTATAACAATATTTTATTGACTAAAGAATGTTTAGAAGAAATAATATCTTACAACACTAGAGATTTAAAAATAACATTCAAACTTGAACGAAAACATTTGGACGCCAAAGGAGCGGAAAGACAACGTGTTTGTTTAGCGGCACAAGTTTTTTCTAATACAACTGGAAAAGCAATTGAATGGTTTGGATTAAATGGGTTTTTAAAGTGTGATTTTTGGCAAGAATGCTCAGAACTTTTCAAATTGGTGAATGATTGGTTTGATCTATTTAATAGCAAACAAAAATTTAATAAAAATAACATTAAAAATGCATATGGCTTAGATTTAGAATTGCAAAACGAGACCTTACACAAGATGAATCATTTCATGAAAAATATGCGTGTAAGATCTCACAAAAGTCTGTTGCCTTTTCAAAAAGGTATCCTGACAAATAATCAATCATTGCAAGAATTATTTATCTATTTAAGAGAAAATTACAACTCCAACGATTTTACCATAGAGTATATTCTTACTAATAGAATCAATCAAGATGTAGTAGAAAATTTTTTTTCTTATATCAGAGCTATGGGTGCTGCCCACGACAAACCTTCAGCGTTGCAATTCAAATATAGGTTAAAATGGTTTATTTTGGGCAAGCACAGTGCCAATATGTTTATTGATACAGGTAATACGGAAGATGATAACGATGAAACACTTTTTGATGCGAGCGAAGTTAATAACATTTCCTATGAATCGCAGATGAAAGAAATATTAGACTCATCGCGTAATCAAGAAGGACAAGATTTTATAAGTGACACTGAAGTTGCTTATTCGTATGATCAGAATGATGAAGAGGAATTAGGTATCAATACCAATTAAATTATATTCAAATAAATTTTAATAGTTTTCTCTTACAATTTTAAGTCCTATTTTTGATCAATTTTTAAGAAACAAAACGAGAATCATTTTTAATTAGTATATATATATATATATATATTAATTAATTTGGAATTTAACTTGATTTTAACTGATTTATATATGTACGAATTGTTTAGATATGTTGGCAATGAGTGAGCATGAAATAGTTGAAGAGGTAATCAACGAAGAGGCACTTTTATATATTGCTGGTTATGTTACACATCGCTTCCGAATCCAATATCCATTCCTTGGTAACCCAACGAATACCATTCCACAAACCGATCCTCCATACTGGATAACCCATGTATCCAGAGGCAATTTAATGTTTCCTTCTGAAGACTTATCAAAAGCTGCCAGCATTATGGAAAAAGTGTTTAATAATTTCCATACAAATTATTTATCTAATGAAAATTTAATTTTTACTAAAGTCACATTAATTGTAATGAATGAATTAAATGACATTGGTATATCGATTGCATTAGAAGTCATTTCATGTCTTGTAAGAACTCGGACTTATATACGTTTGAGAGAGCTAAATAAAAAGCGTAAAAAATCGTATGACAAAATAAGAGTAGCTAACAGAGTAGCGAAAACACAAAAGTTTTATACTTAAGCTTACAATTTATATTTATATTTATTTATTATGACAATATTATATAATATTTATTAATAAAAAAAATTTTGTTTATTCATAATATAGTTTTTATTTGTCTAACCTTTCAATTTTAATTTCAATATTATTAATAGAGAATATTTATATTGTTGTTATATTTTATCCTTTTTCTTCTCTAACTATATATACATAAAATTATAGAGCATATACGAGTACATTGGTTCAATAAATATTGCACTTTTTACATGTTACAAAAATTAAAAATTGCTTTAGTCCTTTTCCACGTTTAAAAATCGCTCCATTTCTATTTAAATACGATTGGTTGTTTAATAAATATGGCCGCTGAATGGATGCGCTTTCTATTGGCTGTTTGGATGGATGCGCAAGAACACACCTTCTCTTCTTGCATCATGGCTCAATTTATGCAGACAATGAAATTGATCATTTTGAAATTTTAAGGATATGCATTCCAATGCTACCAAGCATAACAGGTTTACGTAAACATATAAAAGTAACATCAATTGAAAAATATTCAAGACTTTTCAATTAATATTAAAAAATGTACCAGAGAAAAAAAAATGAAAGTACAAAGCTGATAATTTTAAAACACATATACACATTAAGTACATTATTAAATTTTAAATAAAATAACTTTATTCTTAATAATTATATAGTAACAATTATAATAATAGTAATAATTACAATATATGATTACACACAAAAATTTTTAGAAGTGAATTATAAAGCTGTATATGAAATAAACGTCTTAAAATAATTTTCGGAATGACATTAAAAATCGTCAAAGTAATACACGTTACATGATTATTGTGCTTACCCTTCAACATGATTACAGTATTGCACTTTACTTCCTTACTGCATGATCACGACTTTCATTTGATACATTTATAGTATTACTTATACATAATTCTTATAGTTAAATAGTTTTGACAATTGAGTATAGTTATTAAAGGGAAATGTAGGTGAAAACAAAAGAGTATAAATCACATTAAATATGAAACTTAATTAATTTTTTTTTTTATATATACTAATATTCTAAGAAAATGATTATTCCTTTTTATTAGAAATTGACTAAACCATCAAAAAATTATGTTTGCTATGTAATTGATACGATACTTTTACTTAAAACCTCTTACAAACTCACCAATCTTCATGATATTATAAATATTTCATATACAAATTTTTAACTTAAAATTTTAGGTGCTGAAAACATTTAATATATAAATAAAATAATCAATAATTATAATAACAGGAATATAAATAGTAATATCAATTAGATTATTAAAAAATAACATTTTCATCAAAGCTTCCCCTTAATATTAAAAATAATTATGTTAATAAACTATCAGCTTTTTTTAAGTGTATGGCGGAAAAATGTATAGTACAAATGGACACCAAGCAGTCACTTCAATTGTTCCTTATCCATTAACAAGAGATAGGTCTTGCACGAACATATTATCACGAATCTTTAACAATAGCGGCACTTGCATGATTGTACAACCAACAATCCCGATCTTCATTTCGCTCTAAGTATGGCATTACATCCTGTACTTGTTACCAACTATCAAAGCGATGACAATTTTTTTCCATGCTGGAATTCACCAACATGATCCAATATCTTTATAAGTGGTAAAATACTTGTTAACTCTAAGAGGAACTCTTCCAAGCAATGATCCCAATTAAAATCGATAAAATAATGGCACCAATAACTGCCAGAATGCACTTCTTTTTGCGCAGTTTATTTTTATAGCTGGATGCTTGTCTAAGCTGTGTAGTGCCTTCATTGACAAATACTTCTGTTCTCTCAACAGATGCTTCTATGGAATCAATAACTTCTCCTTGCTGATGCACAATAGCTCCAAGCTCTTTGAATATTTGATTTACATTGTTTATGTCACTCTAAAAAATTAGAATTAAAAAATAATAAATGATGTAGAAATACATTGTTTGCACTTCTATTGATAATTTTGAAATCATAAAATACACATACTTCAAGTTGACGAATATTAGCTTCTTGTTCTTCAAGCATTCGTAAATTCAGCTCCTCTTGTAGTTGTTGCTGTTGAATTTGTTTCTGACTTCTATTGTCTTGTAATTCAATCAATGTTTCTTGTTTTCTCTCACCAAATGGTCCTATTCCTACATTAGCTTTTGCTTTTTTAATCATGTCTTTTTCTTTTGATGCAGCTAACCTTTGTACAGCCTAAAAATGGCAAAAGAGTTCATTGTTATTAGCTGTTCAAATCATATCTTTTCTTCATCTTCTCATTTCATCTTGGAGATACATTAAGTTAATAATTAATCATTGAAGATTACCTGGAAATTGTTAAGTGCTGTCATAAACTCATCTTGAAGTCGTTCTTTTTGCATCTTATGCTGTCTTTGTTCCCCAGGACTGCTGGAACCGGAGTTACTAGCCAACATACCCAACTCTTTGAGATGTCCACTTGTATCTTTAGCAAGTTGTTGTGTGTAATGTTGTATTTGGTGGCTAATATAAAAGACATTCAAATTAGTTAATGCTCAAACAAATTTATGAGTTATTGTTCAACTGAGATTAAAGGATATTTAAAAGGAAATAAAATAATCACTGTCTAAATGAAATTTTATTTATTTAAGCAGATTGCGGAAATATGTATATGTAATTTTAAGTAGGTTATACTAGGTTTCCAATATATAAACATATATATATATATATATATAACAAGAATCAATAAAGTACATTCTTTGGGATGTAATTTTCAATTTTAAAACAGGAAAATAAACTCACAGTTGGTTTCTTAGTTCTTGTGAATCTGTTGAACTGCCAAGTTGGTTGACCATCTTTTGCATCGAAGACACTAAAACAATTAAACAATAAATATTGAATTCTCAAATCTTGCTTACCAATATACTTTCTGCAAGTACGTACCATTTTGCGATATTTTTAATACCGATGTGCCAATGGTCTGGGCCAGCCTGCTGAAATCCTGCTCCCTAGTGGGACCACCATTGTGGTACGAAGAGAATCCAGCATCCATTTTGGCAGTGCTTGGATTCAAAGTCTATTCAGCAAAAGCTTCTCAAAAGTCAGTGTCAAGTGAATCAGCTAATGGGTAGGAGTGCCAAAGTATGCCCTACCACAATCTGGCAGGCTTTTTTGTCGAGTGCAAAGCGAATTTCTTCAATCAGCTGTCAAATCTCGCGAAATCGCGACGACAGTTTTGTGCGGAGAAAAAAACAGACACAATGAATGAGTCACTCCGTAGAGGAGCGTTGTCGATGCGTTGTAGTCGTTGTTACACACACTGCACAGGGAAGCGCGCAATTAGAAATTTCCACGCTACTCCTTCGACCTTCCGCGCGGTGCTTCTCTCGTCTCTCTTTAGGTATCTATCTCTCTCGCTCTCTCCCTCTCTTCTTCTTGTTCCACAAGTTCAGCAGCACTCCCCTACGGAAGCACTAAAACTTCAATGAGCCATCGTCCTCGTAGAGATCGATATGCACGTATTGTCGAACCGTGAATGGAGAATCTCTCTCGTAGTCTCGTCTATCTGTTCGTGCGAAAATGCAGTGAGTCCCACACGGCACACGCACACCTCCTCCTTTCCCCCTACTCTCTCTCTTACTCTCTGCTCGCGAGCACAACACACAAGATACCGTGTCACGAGCGAATTCCCCGTCGAGTTCTCATATAATGTATGCGCGCGATTGCCTCTTTTAGCTATATAGGTATTTTTTCTTTTCGCCTCGCGCGCTGTATACACTGCCCTGTCACTGCTGTGGAGGTTTTTAATAATAATATGCCTCCGCTTGTTACTATTGTATTGTTCGATGGCTAGACGACCGACGGCACACCAAAACTGGGGTCGGTTTTAAGTATTTGCATTCTGATGATGATTTCTCGATCTGTCGACTCGTCGACTGTCTCACTGTGAATAGTGTGAATACGAAGTAATATATATATATCGGCGGATGGCGCAGATGACGGATCGCAACGGTCAACGCCTCAACGGGAAATGTCGGGAATTCCATGACCGATATTGCGCAATGATCGTCAATTTAAATATCGCTGTGAATGTTTAAATATTCTTTTTCTATTTTAAATAACTAAACATTTTGCATATTTAAATAATAAAAAAAAATAAAGTGCATATATTTCTTATTATTGTAGATTTCATACTCAAAAATTAATGTATTTTTTAAGAGAATTCTCGTTCTAATATATATAGGTATAGTTTTTCAGTTTTGGAAGTGTAAAAAATGGGGGATATCCTGGCGGTAAAATAGAGTAAGTGACAGTTTGAATGTGTGATGTATACAAATACAATGTGTAAAGTAAACAAATCTATTGTTCATTGATATTGTTATTATTTCGTCTTTATTTTTTGTGAAACATATTGCGCAATCGTACCAAGTGGAAGAGATTTAATCGGTTTCGAAGTATGTACAATCTCCTTAGCTTATAATATTTCGTATTATTTCATAACCTCTAAGACATTTTTCTAATTTCTTCAAGATATATTGAATTACTTTTAATATTGTTGTCATTGTTCATATGATGAAAGTACAACTTTCAATAAGTCTGTAAAGTTTTTAAGTTGTTTGGAATGTTAGGGAGAAAATAATAGTTTCTAAAATATGTTTAAGAATAAATGCATTTCGTTTTAAGCTTATACATCTCATTAGTTTTAACATCTTTATTCATGGTGTACTCAACACCCATTTAGTAGAGTATTTTTGTAATTGTGAAACAATTAATCATTATAATTTTTTTCGTACTGGTTAATTGCTGTCACCATAATTTATTTGAAGCTGAATGCTTAAAAAAATTTTATAATTAATGTGTTTTCAAGCAATATAAATCTAATAATATACATTTGGATGTGCAGATGGAAATCACTTTTAAACAATTTGTGTACGCTTAAGCATTTTTTCTTAAATTTTTGTATGAATCAACACAGTACACAATCTATAGAGACAATAAATAGTACTTTAGCTTTATGTAGCCATATAAACTATAGCTACAGTAGGGTTATTAAAAACTTTGTGAGATCAACATAAACCGCCTTCATATTCATCATCTTCTTCTTCATTAGTCACTGCTGGAACAGGTGGTGAACTTGTTTCAGGTGATGATTCAGCTTCAGGCGTTTGTATAAGTTCTGGTTCTGGTTCAAACAGGGGCTCAACTGGCTTGGATTTACTAGGGTCCTCCCTTTTAGGAGTAGATTTAGCGAGTTCTTCCTAAAATGTTTTAAATCAAAATCATGGATTGATCTTTCTTTTATAGCTACTTTGAAAACATTTTATTTTCATATTGCACTCTAATAATAAATCTTGACTTACATGGTTTACTTCAGCTTCCACTGTTGCTTGACCAGTTAATTTGTTAGCATTTGGTGATATATATGAAGGAGCTGCATTTGCTCTTACACCAACTGGTGGTACAGCATATTCTTGCTGTGGTAATGGAAGACCTCTAGCAAGTTTTGCATATTCTACATCCATATGTTTAATAAATGGACTGTTAAGTGCTGATCTGGCACTCTCTGCATCTTCGTTATCATAGGCTTGTAATAACATTTCTAATGTTTGTACCTATATAAGTAAGTTGATACTCAGAAATGTTTTATCATTAATTATTAACATCAAGATTTGTACTTATAATTTTTACCTCTGGTGCATCACAATAGTTGCCCCATTCCTTAAAAGCTTTCTCAGCTGCAACCTGGTCTCCCCTAGCTAATTGTACTAAAACTAATGCAACTGCCAGTCTGCCTACTGATGGTTGGTGATCAATTTGTTGATGCATGCCAATTTCTCTACGAACTGCATCAGCTGCTTGATCATACATTTCAAGTTTTACCAGAATCCTTGCCACTTTACTCATATATTCAGCTGCTTGCCTGGGGCTATCTTCTCCCTAATTAAATCGGAAAACATTTTTGTTAATGAATTTCCTGCATAATGTTTTCATTAAATATATTTAAAATCCCATAAAGTTTTGTGAACATAAAATGTAATTTCCATTTAAATCATGAAATTTTTAATCTATTCCATACCATAACAACATCAGCAGCACGTCTGTATAACTCTAGAGCCTGCTCTGGTCGGCTTGCTTCCAACATTTTTGCCCCCTTGTCTAAAACTGTAGCACCAGATTCTGGGGAGCCATGCTGTTGATAAAGTGAGCAAGCACTATGTGCTAATTTTGGTACTTCATCTAATTGATTCATTTCTTTTAAAACTAATATAACCTGCTCGAGATTCCTAAAAGATCAATATTCAATTGTCAAACTGTTAATGGCAAAAAATGTGATCAATATAAGAAATTTAATATACTCACTTTGCAGCATGAAACCATCTATATTTTTAATATTAAAAGTTTTAAAGAAAATATGCATAATTTAAACTATTTAAAAATGTTTCATTCTTATTGGCAATAATGACTTCAAAAATCTTAAGGGTGAAAAATGTTATAGGATAGCACTAAAAAAATTCAATGTATATATTGGAATGAAATATATATGTAAGAAATAATGATGTATAGTAAATACATTAATAAAAATAAAAGAAAGAATAAAGAAAACTAAAAGTGCATTATCCAGCTGCACATGACCAATCTATAAAGGATACGATCTGTTCTGCTTATAGCAGTCAGAAGACTTTATCAGGCAGTCCTTGCACTGCTGATAATTCTTGACAATACGAAAACAAGTGGCTGCAACAGACAAAACAAAAACAAACGCGCTCCAGGTCAATAATGGATGAGTCTATTTCGTCAGGCTTTCGCGTCTTATCTGCTCCGAAAAAAGCAGAAGAAAAAAAATCTGGAATAGCCACCTGCGTGCGTGTACTCATCGGCGGCGACCTCGAAATCTGGCCTCCATTTGAGCAGGGTAGTCTTCAAGCTGCGCACAGGATCGAAGGACGATTAATAAATCAGCGTGTGCGCGCACGCGTGTGTGCATGCATAAACACATGTAGAAACGTAACCGTGAGCTCACCTCTTCTCAGCCGCGCGTATGTGGGCGTTCGCCTCCTCGATCTTCGACATTTTCCTCCGAATCTTGCCTGCGTGCCCACTGACGGCGACGACGTCCTTTCTCCTCCTCCTCTCCTCGGCGCGGAGCGCGACCCAGCTCCGTCGTACACGCGTGGAGATGATCCTTGGGGCACAGGGAGGGCAAGGAGGAAAAGAGAGAGAAAGATTGTACGTGGGGATGCACGCGTGCGTATACCTATGCGTGTGCCTACGTACACCAGGTCTTTGGTGTATATTTACGTTCCGCGACCACCTCACGCACGTCAAACTCGTGCTGCAGACGACACGCACTGCGAATCGCGATGGGGGAGAGAGATGAGACTTCGAGAGAGCTGTCTGATGGCACGTCGTCAGCCCTTTCTCCTCGCGCGCACGCGTGTATATAGAGCTGTCTTTGTCTAGCCAGTAGACACCCTCTTTCGGTATCCTGGGTGTCGATGTATTGGTGTGTGGGTGAACTTTTGATATCGAGACTGCTCGCAGTGCTGGCGCTAGTGATAAAGTCCGCACGCACTCTGCAGGACTGCAGCGCGCGCGTGGGGGAAAGCTCGGCATCGATAAATAATCACGGCAGCGCGGAATTTAAGAGTGCTCTCTACCCCGATTGGAACGCCACCTACTGTCAAAAGTGTTTTTTGTTAATTAAAAAAATTTGGGGCAATATTAACGTAAAAATAAAGTTTTCCCACCTGTAATTAGTATTAAAGATACGATTACAAGATTTTTCCCAAATTAAATTCCATTAATAAATCTGTATTTTGTAGAGAAAAATTTGGAGTCATTTTCAGAGATGTCCACTGAACGTTTGAATTTTCTCTACAAAATACAAGTTCATTTATTCATTTAAATTCATGAAACTTGTTTAAAAGTAATCCTTATTAACTTTTACACGTGGGAAAACTGAGTTATGATTAATTTAAAATTTATAAGTACACTTAAATTAATGAAAATACGTAAATGAAGTCATGGGGGCGCTGCGATCTATTCCGGAGTTGGGGTTTAGGTAGAGAGCTCTCTTAAAAGGAAAAGTTGAGTCTTGATTATTTATCTACTTATAAGGTATAACTGTAGTGTAAGGAGGCGAGTGTTTGTTGTTACAAGCTTTTTCTTGAATTCTGAGAGTCGACGCACAAAGGCAAACTTATTATCTAATTCCCGGTCAAATTTCAGATAAATCTATTGGAAAATAAAGACGAAATTTGAAAAATCGCAAAGTCGCATATTATTATATTAACCCCAAAATACAACATTTTGCGATTTTTTAAATTTCGTCATTATTTTCCAATAGATTTATCTGAAATTTGACCGGGAATTAGATAATAAGTTTGCCTTTGTGCGTCGACTCTCAGAATTAAAAAAAAAACTTGTAACAATTGGGGATGCATAAGACATCAAGGGGGTGCCATAGCCGTATCATTACCGACTGAGCAATTGGCACAGTTTCAAGCTTATTAAAAATAAAATACGTAGAATCACAAAAAATCAAGAGAACACCCTTCTGCGGTTTTGAACGTTCTATCATCCAGTAAAAGTTTGAAGTCGAAATATCAAGTGATTTTTGCAAAAACTTTGAACAAAACAAAATTCGGTTGCATTCAAAGTTTTTGCAAAAACCATTTGATATTTCGACTTCAAATTTTTACTGGGTGAAAGAACGTTCAAAACCACAAAAGGGTGTTCTCTTGATTTTTTGTGATTCTACGTATTTTATTTTTAATAAGTTTGAAACTGTGTCAATTGCTCGGTCGGTAATGGTAGGACTATGCCACCCCGTTAACGGGATTCCATAGTCCTACCATTACCGACCGAGCAATTCACACAGTTTCAAGCTGATTAAAAATAAAATACGTCGAATCACAAAAAATCAAGAGAACACTCTTCTGTATTTTTTAACGTTCTATCATCCAGTCAAAGTTTGGAGTCGAAATATCAAGTCATTTTTGCAAAAACTTTGAACAAAGCGAAATTTAATTTCGTTCAAAGTTTTTGAAAAAACGGCTTGATATTTCAACTCCAAACTTTGACTGGATGATAGAACGTTAAAAAATACAGAAGAGTGTTCTCTTGATTTTTTGTGATTCGACGTATTTTATTTATAATCTGATTGAAACTATGTGAATTGCTCGGTCGGTAATGGTGGGACCATGGAATCCCGTTAACGGGGTGCCATAGTCCTACCATTACCGACCGAGCAATTCACACAGTTTCAAGCTGATTAAAAATAAAATACGTCGAATCACAAAAAATCAAGAGAACACTCTTCTGTGTTTTTTAACGTTCTATCATTCAGTCAAAGTTTGGAGTCGAAATATCAAGTCATTTCTGCAAAAACTTTGAACAAACGAAATTTAATTTCGTTCAAAGTTTTTGAAAAAACGGCTTGATATTTCGACTCCAAACTTTGACTGGATGATAGAACGTTAAAAAACACAGAAGAGTGTTCTCTTGATTTTTTGTGATTCGACGTATTTTATTTTTAAGCAGCTTGAAACTGTGTGAATTGCTCGGTCGGTAATAGTACGAGTAAGGCATCCCCTTAATATTGAATTAAAAATATTGTGGTCGGTACGGCAGAGAACTCTGTCGGTATAAGGCATCCTCTTAGGCTTTGGCCACATATGTGAATACGCTTGCGCATGAATGCGTACGACGCAGCGGAATCACTAGACGGCCTAAGGGAGCTTCTACATCGATGCGGCTGCGTGTGCGCACGCCGTGTATAAGGTATACTTACGTGTATATATGCGTGCGCGCTACATATAGGTATACCTTAGGGAGAATGTACATAAGCGCTGCGCTACGCTGAGCTACGCTACGCTGCGCTACGCTGTCGCATTGATTACTTGTAGACCACGTCGCTGATTGGCTAACATTTAAATATTAGCCAATCAGCGACGAGGTCTACAAGTAATCAATGCGACAGCGTAGCGCCGCTCAGCGTAGCGCAGTATGTACATTCTCCCTTATACACGGCGAGCGCACACGCAGCCGCATCGATGTAGAAGCTCCCTAAGCGAAACTCGCTAGTGCCAACTGTACAGGAAAGTCATTATGACTTCGTGAACCCTCTCAACAATAGAAGTTCCTCACGAAACCATAGTGACTTTCCTCCAAAGTTGGCATTACAAAGTTTTCCTAGTGACTCCACTGCGCTATGCGGATTCGTACGCAAGCGTATTCACATATGTGGCCCTTCCCTTACGGAGCTTCTACATCGATGCGGCTGCGTGTGCGCACCCCGTGTATAAAGGTATACCTATATATGCGTGCGCGCTACATATAGGTATACCTTATACACGGCGAGCGCACAAGCAGCCGCATCGATGTAGAAGCTCCCTTACAGCGAATCCACATTGCATGAGCTATGCTCGATGCGCGATGCGCGATAGCGCGATGCCTTCTGAAAAAAAGTTGTTGTTCGAAATCTATAAGATTTATAACTCTATGTTTAAAATTATTATAGGATTTATAACCATAGAGTTATAAATCTTGTAGATTTCGGACAACAACTTTTTTTCGGACAGCATCGCGCATCGAGCATAGCTCATGCAATGTGGATTCGCTGTTAAGGGGATGCCTTACTCGTACTATTACCGACCGAGCAATTCACACAGTTTCAAGCTGCTTAAAAATAAAATACGTCGAATCACAAAAAATCAAGAGAACACTCTTCTGTGTTTTTTAACGTTCTATCATCCAGTCAAAGTTTGGAGTCGAAATATCAAGCCGTTTTTTCAAAAACTTTGAACGAAATTAAATTTAATTTCGTTCAAAGTTTTTGAAAAAACGGCTTGATATTTCGACTCCAAACTTTGACTGGATGATAGAACGTTAAAAAATACAGAAGAGTGTTCTCTTGATTTTTTGTGATTCGACGTATTTTATTTTTAATCAGCTTGAAACTGTGTGAATTGCTCGGTCGGTAATGGTACGAGTATGGCATCCCCTTAAAGTCTTTGACATAAATTACCGATACAATAAAGAAACAAAACCTTAAAATATTCATACTCACACGAGAATCCGAAGCCATATTGTTGCTAAATATTATAACAGTATATATATTCTCACAGTACTTTTGAAAAAAAAAAAAAAAAAAAAAAAAAAAAAAAAAAAACGTGAAAAAATGGCTTTTCCCTGCAACTGAAAGAGTCTTATTTTTAAACAGTACCGCAGGAAGATTTAAGCATACACCGTATCTATCTAAAAGCGTTATATTTAATTGAAAACATTGTGGCCGGTATGGCAGAAAACTTTGCCGGTATAAGGCAAACACAAGAAAGTGCCAAATTAAAAAATAAATAAAAAGAAGGTCTATCAAGTTTGCACCCAAAATCTTAATTCATTAGAACAACAATAATAAATCGATTGCGCATTAAAAAATAAATTAATTTTGTTAATAACATTTTTTGCGCGAGCTTTTATTTACGAGGTATTGACTAATATGTATTGGGCGCAGCCCCCAAAATAAAATCGTTTTTTTTATAAAATGGAAAATAGCTAGAATTTTTCGACAAAGCTTATTCGATTGCGCGTCGTGTGCGCGAAGCGCACCCGAATCGTAAATTCGGAAATTCGCATTATTATAATTAATAATAATTAATTTTCCATTCAGCCCCAACGAAATATTATATATAGTACTGGGCGCATGCGCGCACCCATTATTTCGTCGTGATGTTTCGCGCAATCCGCGCGTTTACTTATGGTCGTTGCCGTTGGTAGTTGCAAAGGGAGTCATCTACGGATTGCGCGAAACATCACGACGAAATAATGGATGCGCGCATGCGCACAGTACTATATAATATTTCGTTGGGGCTGAATGGAAAATTAATTATTATTAATTATAATAATGCGAATTTCCGAATTTACGATTCGGGTGCGCTTCGCGCACACGACGCGCAATCGAATAAGCTTTGTCGAAAAATTCTAGCTATTTTCCATTTTATAAAAAAAATGATTTTATTTTGGGGGCTGCGCCCAATACATATTGGCCAATATCTCGTAAATAAAAGCTCGCGCAAAAACATGTTATTAACAAAATTAATTTATTGCTTCCTCCTAGAGGAAGCTTTGTGATAGTAAAAAAAAAAGTTTGTGAGATAATGTCTTAGGAATGTTGTATAGAAAATTTGGAATCGAAATACACCATTTTTAGAAAATGTCCGTATGGATGTGTGTGTGTGTGTGTGTATGTATGTCCGTATACTCTGATATCTCATGATCTACTCAACCGATTTTAACGAGAGAGTGATCATTTTTTCAGATTTTGCTTCAACAATTGGGGTCAATATTTTATTTTTGTCAAAATCGATTTTTTTGTTTTTTATCGCCATTTTTAAATTTTCAAAATTTTTATTTTCAATTTTTTTATATTTAGAACAAATATTATTTATATACGATAAATTCTCTGTATGCAGAATAAAATTTTCTACAATTTAAAAAAAAAAAAAAAGCCGTTAGCTATATTTCGTCATAAGTTATTCATGAAAACGTCATTTTTAGTAAATAGGTTATATTTCAAAATTAAAAAAAGATATTAACATGAATATTTTTTTGGTTATAAAGAATACTGAGTACTATAACTTACTAAATTTTTAGGTTTTTTTATTCATTATTTTTGGAGAAAAAAATAATTTATAAAAAAAAAGTGTTTTCTTTTGTCGTTCAATAACTACAGTAAAATTGGCTTAATCAGTTTGAAATTTTTTTAGTGGTACATTTTGTATCACAATCGATTGAGTTCTTTGGGCAAAAGGATTGATCCATAAATTTCGGAGATATTTGAGGTTAAAATTTTTTTCACTTTTTTTTTAAATCGTAATTTCTCGAGAACGGCTTTATGTATTTGAATCGGGTGGGCGGCATTCGAAAGAGAATTTCAAGACCTATATTTTCTAAAAAAAATTATTTGTCTAGCTATTACGGTTCTTTTGTTATTAATAAAAACGTAAACATTGAAAAATGAAAAAAATGAGTTTGGTATGTCCAACTATTGCGGGAGTAAAAATTGACTTAAGCGCTTCAAAATTCCTCGTAGAGGTGGATTTTGGATAGTTACCTAAATACCCTCTAAATACCCATTTTCATGCTTAAAAATGCATAACATTCAAACCTACATATACAAAAAAAATGAGTATCGAGATCTGGCATCAAGCAATTGGCATCCTTTTTTTTAAAATGTATTGAGGATGGCTCTATGTATGAAAGAGTAAAAATAAAGTAGAACCTTCTTATTTTTTTTATATAACTTGATAGGATTTAACTTAACAGAAATATGTTAAATGGGAAAAAGTTTTATGTCAATATTATCGACAACTTTTATATTTAAAATATTTGAGGAGTTATAAATAAAATGGGCGATTTTTGGCTATAACTTGATTGGATTTGATTTTACACGAAAATGTTAAATACAAAAGTTGTGGATAATATTAAAACAAAAAATTTTACTATTTAATATTCTCGTGTAAAATCAACTCCTGACGAGTTGTTAAACTTATAAAAACGATTTTAAGCCGTTTACATCGTACAAAATAAAGTATGAAATTTTAAATATTGGAAGTAAAAATTAATTAAAGGAATCAGTAAATCAAGTTTGAGGAAGCTACGTGCCAATGAATTGGCAGCGGTTTTCTTTAATGCACAATCGATTTATTATTGTTGTTTTAATGAATTAAGATTTTGGGTGCAAACTTGATAAACCTATAAAAAGATTTATTAACAAAATGAAGTGACGTAAATACGATTTTAAAGCATAAATGATTGATTTTACCGTCTGAGCAAGCTTTACTGCGTGTACGCCTGATACCGATATACATATATGTTTCTGTTCTATATGGTAAAGTAGTTTTTGTCATTTCACGCGGGCTTTGAATGCTCCCAAAGTGCTGGCGGGAAAAATCGGAAAATTCTCTATTACACCATTTACACTAATTTGCCATATAAACACTAGTGAATTATTCTGTAGAATTTTTATACGCTGACAGTCTAGATACCTAGTATTTTATAGTTGACTAAAAAGCAGTGAGTACTTTGTAAACGTTTTCATTGTAATTCAGTAAATGCATATATAACCTATAAGCGTGTATGACGCTACTCATCATGCACGCTTGAAAATTTATTATCGATACTCTAATTATTGTGTGTTATTGTTTCAGATGGCTGAAAAATTAGAAGATTTAAATCTACCCAATGCTGTGGTTACAAGAATAGTGCGTGAAGCTCTGCCTGATGGAGTTACAGTAGCAAAGGAAGCCAGAGCTGCTGTGGCAAAAGCAGCTTCGATATTCATCTTGTACCTGACATCGTCTGCCAATATGATTGCTAAAAAAAGTAACCGAAAGACTGTAAGTGGACCAGATGTTATACAAGCTATGGAAGATATAGAATTCGATCAATTTATTGAGCCTCTGCAAGAAGCACTGGAAAACTTTAAGAAAAATCAAAAGGAAAAGAAAGATGCTTCAACGAAAAAGAAACAGCAAAAGAAGGATGAAGAGGATGGAGAAACGCACGAAGATGAATAATTGTGTTGAAAGTCATGCATGCATGTTTCTCCAAATTTATTGTTTAGGTATAAGTGAAGTTATTTTTATACTGAATAAATATAATGTACTTATTTTTTAAAGAACAATGTAATTTATTTTGCGCAATACATCTTATTATTCGATAACAATTTTAATTGTATTTTTTTAAAAAACTAAGAAAAGTTTCACATGCATAGTGTAACTTTAATGGTAGAAGAACTTTTTAAAATGTTTCAAATATTAAAGCTTAATATAGACTGTACAAAAATCACAATAATTTAATTTCTTAGCATACTTGTGTCAATGAGAAAATTCTAAAAATTAGAAAAAACTTTATTGCCTCGTAACTCTAATTTTGCGCTTTATGGTAGTTCGGCACATAGGACATTCTACTGAAAGCATGTCCGTACATCTTGCACAACAGCACAGATGTCCACAAGGCAAGAAAATAACCTCGCACTGCGAACAAACAAAAATATTTATTAGTAATATTGATTTTTATATAAACATATAAAGTAGGTCTCTTAAAAACAATATTGAATTTAATTTTGAAATATAAAATAACTGAACAGAATTCGTTATAAATAATCTAAATACTTTAATAAAAGCTTACATTAAGGTCCATACAAACAATGCACTCCGTTGGTGCACTTGGTTCAAATACAAATTCTGGCTCCAAGGAACTAGTAGAAGGCTCTTCTTCTGGTGGAGCAGATGGTGAGCAATATTCTCTGGAATTTAATTTTTTCTCAGATAAATAGTTTTCAACTGCCATCATTATAGCAGCTCTATCACTTTCATTATTAATTCCAATCTATAATAATTCATATATATTATTAAGATTATGAAGTGAAATGTCATAAAAAATGTTATTTAATACATACAGATTTTAATTGCTCATCATTTATATCAGGAAGCAATGATGGCAGAGTCCATAAAAACGGTAAACAATGCAATGCTCCTGACATAGCAACATGGCGTACTAAAGTTGAATCTAAAGTTTCCAAAAGTCCTTGTGGTCGAGTATCTATTAAACACTGGTATTGAAGTAACCAAAACAAACTATCTCGTCTTGATGAATCCTAAAAATCACTTGTTATTTTGTAGATGAAATGTTTGAAATTAGACAATTATAGAAAACAAGCTTACCGAAATGTTTCTTTGCTGTTCAATGTGTTTAATTGTTTCTAAAAGCTGCATTCTTCTTTCTTCTTGTTGTTCTAGTAGGTTTATTAATATTGCACTCAGAGTAACTCGTTTATCTGCTACATCATTCTGTAAAAATATAATATTATTAATTTAGTATTAATAGAACATTCACATTCACTAAAAGTAAATGAACTTACAATTTGCTGATTAATTTCTAATTTTTTTCTTTCCAACTCTATGTTTGTTAATGCTGCCAGTTGTGACTGCACCAAGTTTACTTGTTGAACAATACTCCAAGATCTAGCATCACTACGTTCCAATAAAGCTGCTACAAGAGCTTTTTGTAGCTGTTCATCTTCTCTTAATCTAATTACTAAGTCTTGTCTGTTTTTTTCTTGATCTTGCATTACTTGCAAAAGTTGATCATTATTTTTTACTTCTCTGAAATAAAATTCAATTTTAGAAGAAAATTGTTGCTATGTATACTATGTATCAATATAGAATAAAATAGCTACTTTAATTTTTAAATATTAACACTTACAAACTTAATAAGGATTGAGCATTACAGTCTCTAAATGCTGCATATTCTGCAAGCTTTTTTTCCTTCAGAAGTTCTTCCTCTAGTAATTCTTTCATTGCCACTGTAAATTATTTAAATAAATTGAATCTATATTAGTTATGAATTAGCCTTTAGAGGACGGGAAAGCCACTGTAGTGGCTCGACCCATGATAGTCACTTCACCCACGAGAATACCCCAATATCAGATGTTTTTTATGCATTTTCTTAAAGAGATCAATAACCCCAAATCCCCGTCCTTTAAAGGTTAAAACATAGAGACTAAATATGTAAAACATACAAAGAGTATCTTTTGTGCGATGTAAGGACTGTTCAGAATGACTTCGAGAAAGTATTTGCATTTCTTCTCTTTTCTCCATTTCAAGTAATTGAGATTGGGTTTGACGTTCTTCCTCACTACTATGAAGAAATTCTTTTATAACATTATCAGCTTCTTTTTCAGCTAAAAAAATGTTATTTTTTTCCCTTATCAATATGAAAATATTTTTAATCATTTTGTTGGATATGATTGAATACAATAAAAAAATAAACTTTTGCTTTACTAGCTAAATATTATTTTACCATATTTGGCTGTATTTAAAAGAAATTTTTTAACAAAAGTAATCCAAACCTACCATTATAAATGTAAGATAACAATCGTGATCGATTAACATCTCTCTCTTGTTGTACTTTTTCAATTTCTTTTTCCAATTGGATTTGCTGATCTGCTAAGTCATTAAGAAGCTTTTGTTTATTTAATTTTAATTTGTTTTGCATAACAAGTTCTTGTTGTTGCTGTTGCTTAATATTTTCTTCCACTTCTAATAAAGCATTTTGACGTTGTTCCTACAAATTTATATAAATTATTTTATAGCACATTATCAAAATTTAAAATGTTTTACTTGTTACTACAAAATGATATTGGTGAACTCATTTGTTACAGATGATGATTTTTCATGAGTGTGATCTTCATGAGAATGATTTTGGTGACAAATGAGTAATAAAGCATGGAAAAAAATTAAATAAGCTTCCACGTGCCTTTAGTTTCTCTAACTTCATTAATGTTGCCTAGAAAAGAAAATAAAAATGGAAAAATTAAACATGAAATGCAACACAATAATATAATGCAACTAAAAAAGTTATTATTTTTTTATAATCAATGAAATAAATAAAAGTATCAAAAATAAAATAATAAAAAATGTAAAATAAAATTTGAATGAGTTATGGATTGATAAAAATATCAAAATTAAAATAATAAAATTATATTTATTTCAAAACATCCAGTTTTAATAAAACTAGTTTATTTTCAAACCTGTACGTCATTATCCTTATTATGAGTTAACATCCGTACATCCTGTGTATTAATTTCATTAGGAGTTTCAGTCTCTGGAATACAATCTTCTGGGGAATAATCAATACCACACTCATTTGCTAAAAAAGCTATAATCACAATCGTTCCACCACTCTGTACATCCTCTGGGGGGTAAGATAACTTCAGTCCATCTATTCCTAATTCCATTATTTGTTGAGCTTGCCCCAATGATTTTGGCAGCTTCTGTAGGGCTTTATTGTGGCCGACATTGAGGAAAGTAAGACTTTTTAGCTCCCCCATTGCCTCTGGTAAACACTTGAGTTTATTTTTTGAAACATTTAAGATGGAAAGATTTTTCAAATCTACTATTTCATTTGGCAGTTTTTGTATACTATTTTCTTGTAAATATAACTCCTAAAAATGATAAAGATTTCAAATTAATTGAATTCTGTTTTAAAGTAGTTAATCTCATGTGTTTAAAAGAATACCTTAAGTGATATGAGATGAACTATATCTGAAGGCAAATTGTTTATTTCATTGGAATGCACGTCTAAAATGGTGATAAGGGATAGGTTTTTTAAGGCACCTCCACCTGAAAGAGATCTCAGCCTATTACACTGCATTTGCAGTATTTCTTTTCTGAAAACCTCACAAAGTATATAGGTACTTGGTGGCACATGATCTAAATTACATTCAGAAATATCATATGCTGGCGAGGGACTCATCCTGGCCTGTAATAAAAAGGAATACTTTATAATGAAATAAAAAGAAATATTCCTACAATTAATTCCTTGTATTACTTTTCATTTAGAAGCAAGCATATAATTTAAAAAATGTTAAAATTGACTACTTTCAGCACAAAAGGTGTAACAAAAAATTATATAATGTTGAAAAAATTTTTCATAAAGCCTTTCTTTATAGCATGTGATTAATATATTTTAAAACAATATTCTTCAAATTATTAACATGTAAAGATTAACTATAGAAATCATCTGTACACACAACAAGACAATTAGACATATCAAGAAATTACATCTAATGTTGTATTTTCATGCAATATTTTGGTTTCAAATCATCATAATTTAGAGTCTGATGTACATACTATACAGTGGAAGCAATAGTCTGTAAGCTTTTTTGCTCCGTAATCTAACTAATGGAACATAAAGAGAGCTTTATATAGTCTAAATTGGGTGATGTTACTATATAAAATAAAAGTTGAGTGCCATAAACAAAGATCTTTATCTTTGGAACCGAATAATTCCAGCAGCTAAAAGAACTCCACAATACTGTGTAAAAACTCAAAGCAAAGTAAACAAAGCATCTTTCACCAGGTAGAGTTTGTGCTCCAGGCGAGCCTTGTAGTCGACTTTGTCGTTCTTGTTCCCATGCTTGCGCGTGAAGGACATCGTCGTCGGGCTGCTACTTCGCATGTCATGACAGCGACCTCGAGTGTTGTCGTTTCTCTCTCTTGTCTACCACGCTGCAAGAACCTCGGCGATCATCGCTACACGGGTGCGTGCGTGCGCGCGACCGCTCTTCAACTGACCACACCGCATACGCAAATTACAGTGACAACCTCTCTCTCTCTCTCTCTCTCTCTCTCTCGGGCTTTCCCAGCTCTAACACGACGCTGACGTTGATGACATGATTCACGCGCGTGTTTGCGTGCGCGCGCGACTCGCGAGGCGCAGAATGTACAGTGTGTATGGTACCTACCCACAGCGCATGAGAGCAGAGCAGAGCAGGGGAGAGGAGAGCAGACAAACCGCTTGTTTATTCTCTTCTTTTGCGCGTGCTCCGCTAGCGGCTGCCGCAAGAGGCGCAGCTCGTGCGTACGATATGTTATCTATATTGCGGACTTGGAGTTTGGAACAGGTACCTATCCTTATATATGCGGCAGAAAGTGACCGGTGTACCTATATTGTTATTTGTTAAGATTTCGGTGGCGGTAATTTGGAGAAATCTTTTTGATTTTCAAATCTTATTCGTCCTGAAGATAATAGATTATAAAGAAGATCTTCAGAAAGATTCTTTTAACATTTCTTACCACCTGTGACAATCCTGTATACTTCTATCACATATCAGTCTGAACATCATACTGCGATGTATGGGTGAGCGCGATGGAAGGCGAGGCGCCTCTCTCCGGGGGAACGTTTGTTTCGACTGGTTTTACTGTAGCGGTGCGCGCGTACGTACGTACGTGCTGATGAATTATTGAGTAAGGGTCTACAGGGAGATAGATAGCAAACGCGTATATTATTCAGTTTTTTGCACGACGTACGTCGTTTCATTCTAGGATTCTAGCGTTTTTTTCGTATTGTGCAAAAACGGAAAAACCATTGAAAATTATTATTAATTCATGGCATGGTATTACTTACTTTCTGGAGATAAGCGTACGTGTAAGCACTGTCTGAAGTTGTGGCCTTTTTAAAACTACGGTTCTACTATGTTGAAATACAGTAAAAGAATAAACATTTATATAATTTAAAAGCTACTCAAGCCATTTAATTTAGTTTAGAAAAATCGAAATATAAAAAATTGAAAAAAATTGAAAAAATGATTGAATTTCTTTTTTCATAACTTTTTTTAGTGGTTTTACATTTGCCAATTAACTAAACAAAAATAGCATCATTTGAATAGTTTAATCATACATATATTTATTTTCTCAACATTCAAAAATAATTTTATTTCTTTTGTTTAAATAATCAAGTACGTATTAAACATTTATGGCAGTCAATTATGATAGGTAGCTGATATTAAAAAACATTATTTATGAACTTAAACGTTTTCTTGGAAAATAAACAAATTAAAAACTAATTTTTGGAAGTGACATTAATAAAAATATAAGCAATGTAATGAATATTTAAATAAAATATAATGCTAAATCTACGAGGCACTATCGTTTCATGCTCCCCTCTATATCTATTTTTATACATAATATATACATGTTTATGTAGAAAGATAATCATTTTATCGTTCGGTAGTTGATTTTTTTTTGACTTGATTAAAAATTTTTCATAAATACTGCATTAAAACTAAAAGTAACAAAAGACTTTTCTGTATTATTTAAAGTCCACTTTTATAGATCGGGACTAATTTGCGATTAGACCTACAGTTTATATATAGATTTTGAATCCGAACTACCTGAACTATATTTCTTTTAGAATGATGAAATCTATACACGGAGAAAAATTTATTTGTAAGCTTTACTTTTTTTTATAAGAAAATTTATTATTTTCGTAGTAGTGCTGGGACACACTCGACATGTGGGATATTTACTTTTAGGCACGATCGCTGCTCGGGAGAGCCTTATTAAATAGTAATTTTTAAGATTTTCGTAGCAAATTTTACTATTTAAATAATAATTTTTATTATTTTTGTAGCAAATTTTATTATTTGAAATAGTAATTTTTTGACTGCTGAAACAAAATATTACAGTATCAGTCGAAAAAAAAAATAAAAATTATTATTTAAAAAGTAAAATTTGTTATGAAAATCATAAAAAATACTATTTACAAAAGTAAAAATCCCACATGTCGAGTGTGTTCCGGCGCTACTATAAAACAAAATTTATTTTTCTTATGAAAAAAGTAATGTTTACAAATAAATTTTTCTCCAATTACGTAAAAAAGGAAATAAGAATGCTACAAAACACACATACTAAACGCAATTATTTTCCTTACAAAGTTTTTTTATTTCTAATTACAATCTTTATTAATATTTTTAAGCAAAATTTTTGTGCCAAATTATATTACATCATAGTAAAACATTTGTCACAATATCCCTAATATTAATTTAAATTTTTACTTTATCTTACAACGTGATAATTTGATTTACTATGTAATAG
The DNA here is from genome assembly GCA_036365515.1 of Torymus aiolomorphi. NCBI lineage: Eukaryota > Metazoa > Arthropoda > Insecta > Hymenoptera > Torymidae > Torymus > Torymus aiolomorphi. The sequence goes on along the minus strand of CM070874.1, from coordinate 57,045,778 downwards.
TGGCATTGACATCATTTTTTTAAAATAAATCTCCGTATTGTAAAGAAGATATAAAGATTTCCATGGCTGTCAGCAATTTTGGCTCATTTCCTTTTGGCGCAATCGGTATTCCGTTGGAGTTAACATTCCCCTGAAAATCACAATTATTCCATAATTAATATCGTTTGCGGAGATTTCAAATTATTAAACTAATAAAAAATCATCATATTTACAAAGTACTATTAAATTAAATTTCTCATCAATATAAAAATGTTATAATTAGCATTTGTACGTCATCGATATTTCGCAAGTGTGAAAAATAGTTTTGAAATATTATTGCCACGTTTCCATTTTATATATAGATTATTATTTTTAAATTTAATTATCGCTCCTATTTCTATCACCTATAAGCAGCTTTTATCTATCAAGACCCAAAGTAAATTCGCTTTTTTGTAACGTAAAAAAATCAATATAATGATATAGTTCTATATTATCTTGAAATACATTACGTAGGAAATATTATTAAACTACTCACGAAAGTTCATTTGAAATAAAAGTTCAATCTGATAAATAAATCGAATGCTCGTTATATAATAATCTCGCTGAAATTTTTTATGTACCTTAAGACCGTATCAAACGATACAAAGACTCCTTTATCACACATTTTCCGGTATAGGTGCCAGCACTCCTTCTCCTTGGGAGTTTGATAATAAGGTTCCGCGGGCAAAGTTTTGCTTTTCTCCAAACTCGCGTCTGTCGTTGGCATCGCTGCATTTATAGCTACCTGCAGCATGGGGGAAAAATATGTTTAACGTATACGTTTTTGCAATTAAAAAAATCGATAGCAAAATTAATATTTAAAACATAATATTTTGCTACAGTCATCTTGTCTAAAACAACAACTAATACAGATCCATAAACTCAGCGCCTTATCGGTGCTCACCTTGGTGGCACCGTTCTCCTGGAGGACGCCCGGTTGGGACGCGATCTGCGACATCCGCGTCACGTCCGGCTGCAGGTGGGAGCTGCTCTGGCTCGCATCCGACGATGTCGAGGACTGCTTCTCCGCGTCGGCACCGCCGTCGCTGCTGCTGCAACGCAGAGACAGGAGGAGCTTTATAGAGCACTTGATAACGATTAGAAAAACGCGATCGCGAGACGATATACATCATCACGCAAACTCCCCCTGATCGATGGACCAATTACTTTTATTCGCGATTGTATATACGTTTCGTTCGGCAAAGCGGGGATTCCAAAGTTTTAATGATGTTAGGGGTGGGAGGATATGATGAATGTTCGCGAGAGTTCAGTAACCGGTTAATAGCAGATTAATTCACTGTAATATGGATAGAAATTTTGTAATTTCAATATTTTCAATTAAAATATAATTTTGAATATTATTTGGAATTATGCATTGCCATTATAGTATTTTGTGAATTATAGTTATAGAATTCAGATACTTCAATCTTTTTCAAATGTTTATTTGTTGTTACTTTTGATCGAATACATTTATATAAGATTACAAAAGAAATTTCCAGAATTGATAAATTTATAAATATCACATATATAGATGTAATAGTATTCCGAAGAAATAATTTGTATAGTACTTATTATTTACAGTGAAATGATTGAAAAGTTTACTTGAAACATTGACTTCAACAAGTTTTACACTATTTTTTAGAACGTATTAAAAGTTGGAAATTAACGCAAAATTATATCTACAACACTTTACAATAATTCATTGAGAGCTTTAGAAAATTGATTCTACGTAATCGGTTATATTTGTAATTTTATATTAGGTACAAGAGAATTTTACGCTTGAAATATCTCAGTAGAATACTATACAAAGCTCATTATCGTGCTAACCGCATTCGAAGCGGAAATCGGACAGCCTTCTCGGATTGCGCGCGGTGTCACAGTTCCACCAAACGATCCAACCCCTCGCGCTCTCCCCTACCGCTTCATTAATTTCGCCCCGTATCAGATCTCCCCCTAATTTCGCCTCGACCCAATGGCACAGCTCATTATCGATTCGGTTCAAATCATAATACGCCTCGTTTACCTCTTTACCCAAAAAAGCTCCGAGCTTCACGGTCAAGATTTATTGCTATAATACCATTCTCGTCATTATTACTCGCTCGCGCGTATACAAAAGGAGAACAATCGATAGTCAATTATTGCAAAGGAGAGCAGAGTCAGATTAACGTATCTCTCCTGACGTGACGCACACCATATATAATTGTCCCACGCGACGTATAGTTCGTGTCCCTTTGTCTCGTTGCCCTCGCGCACTTCGTATCTATCCACACGGCGCTGTAACGGCGCGACATATATATACGTGTCTGCATGATGTTTACACGGCGAAGGTCGCGAAAAAATATCGGCTGGACGATTTTTATTTGCGATTGCCACGCGATATTGTGTTCGAGAGGTGGTTCCTTTGTCGATATGGAGGAAAGAAAACGGATGATGGAAACGACCAGAGGGATATATATGTATGATGGGCTTTCGTGTGGAGGGGCGGGATTTCTTCGAGGATCAGATCGATCCCTAGTTTGCATACGTGCGCGCATTGATATATATGGACGATATGACAGAGATTCGTATCGTAAATAACTTGAGGTTGAATCTTAATCGTTTTATTAAGAAAATTTTAAATTTTGTATACTCTAGAAGTAGTATTATCGGAAAAAATGTTATTAATCCATTAAAAAGCGTTTATTAATCTTTTAAAGCGACTGTCGAGAATTTTCGATTTTAAAATTACAGGCCTATTAAAGTAATTACTTTCTATTTTGAATTATGGTACGCACACAAGATTTTATCTTTATAGTAATAATGCTAATGCACTGTCCGTAATTAATGTTTAACGAAGCATTACATACACATGGTTTAATTATGTATATGAAAATAATGATAGCATTCAATCTCCATTAGTATTGCCTCAAAATAGTTTTCTACGGTCTTATCAGAAGAAATAAGTATACACTCTCGTTAAGCTTTTCATTCCAAGTACAAGTAAGTAATCATGAATGAAAACAGTCAGATCTTTTAATAGTAAAAAAATATATCAAGTTATCGTTTCTTCTAAATAAAATATGCTATTTCAATGATTATAAGGAAAATCGTTACTGAACATTTTCAAAATTAATAATTCTTAATTAACTATTCATTACAGCTGCTCAAAGAAAAATTTTATAACCATAATTAGCCTAAATTAGAATATCCTTAACTTAAATAATTTATGTAAGTCAAGTATTCTAAATTTCGCTTCCAGCTATTAAAGTTTACGAACTATTACGAAGTTATTCTGCAGTCTAGAGAACAATCAATTGGTTGTTACTCCTTTTTTAAATGAATTCGCCCGCTTTCGTGCTTGCGTTTTTATGCTTTCCAAACTCGAGTTAGCCGTCAACGTCACGGCTCGAGTAGCTTCGAAAAAGTCGAAACACAAGACCTCATTTTACCCCCGGCGACGGTTGACCTGAAATCGGTCCGACAAGTTCATTCACCATTCACCAATTCGTTTTGTTTTATAAATCCACGCGTTAAATGCTAAGATCAAATTATTAATGTTCAACAGAGTAGTTTTTTATCTTATTTCATGTTACACTGAAGAAGGAAGGATAAATATTTTATATTTAATTTAAATTGAATATTAGTGGTAATAGACAATATTAGGTCAGTTCGATTAATCTTTTACTTAAACAACTTGAATATATTATCGTAAATAAATATTAAAATAAATATTAATTATTTTAATTTAATTTATAAGACTGTAAGACCGATGGAAAAATTCTCATCAGTTGAATATATTATTACTCTAAATCATAGATGCCATAATCTACTAGTAAAGTATTATAAAAAAGTTGAAATCTAAAAGCTTTATTAAACAATTAATACTAATAATAATAATAATAATAATAATAATATAGCTTTATTTCGTATGCTTAGAAAAAATCAAATACATGTAAAGTTCTCTGCATTATCACAAAACTAACTTAAAGTTTAACGTAATAGTTTGTTTTTAATTCTCGCATGATGTTTTATTCAAAAACATCTGTTTGCAATTGTGTAACCATTGACCAAAACTTTACCCACGTGCACCCGTTCATTACAACGTCACCGAAACTCAGCCAAAAAACTCGCGATCTAATCGCATGGCCCCGACGTATAAGCAACGCGGAAGTCATCGACGCTCCTCCCTAATCAAAAAACTTTTAACCCGAAACTTTGATTACCGCCGATTTTTCGAACGACGCGACCTCACACAGACATACACGCATACATCTAGAGAGGGACAGCGCAGATGGAAGTAGGTCGAAGGAAGGCGAAGAGCGCTGACGTCGTACTATAGCCTCCATTTGTATGAAAATCGGCGTGGCGATAAATAATTCACGAAAAAGAGGAAGAATCTTTCGGTCTCTTGCGATATTATTTCCAGCTAGGGGGTGGAGGAAAGGGCGTGAAGATTGGATGGTACGAATTCACGCTCGCGCGGGCAGACGTTTGCTAAGTTCGTATATGCACGCGGTGGGGGGGTTGATTTTTTAGACGGCGGAGAGAGAGAGAGATTTAGAGCTGAGGGTAGCGTAATTACGCTTTGTCATGAGAATATTTTCAGGATTGATGGGGTCGACGTACCGTGAAGTTCGTGTTACTGATAATAAACGGTCTTTTATTTTTCCTGCATTAAATAGTATAGTGGAAGATTTTTTGAGAATTTTTAAATAGAAGGGAATATAATTGAGAATTATATAATAATAAATTCTCAAGTATTTAATGAACTAATAATGACCAGGATTAATGGATAGTTATGAATAATATATTGAGACTGTTTAATTATATTAATTATTTTTATACTATTTGGTCATTTAATGTAACATAATTTTTAAAGTAGACAACTAATTCTTAGATACAGATCAACTATAGTTCCATAAATATGTATTATTTTGTTGAGAATATTTCTTAAGTTATGCTCATCATGTTTGAAATGGTTTATTTTTAAATGATAATTCTGCAAAGATAGCATAAAAAAGAGATGCATGTATACACGGAGAGAAATGGTTGAGTAAAAATTACTATACTGTATTGAAACCGGGGGACAGACTCAAATTATCAAAAAAATTACTATACTTTCTAGTAAAAATTGTTATAAATGTAGTAAAAATTACTAGAAATATAGTAATTTTTACTAGAAAGTATACTAATTTTTTTGATAATGCGAGTCTGTCCCCCGGTTTCAATACAGTATAGTAATTTTTACTCAAACATTTTTCTCCGTGTATGTGTAAATTTAATGGTTATACTGTCTCATTCTAAATTTCAATAGTCAAAAGATTTATTCTTCAAGAATCTAATCAGAAAATTAATTAATTTTTCAATCAAACAGAGGTATTTAAGAATTTTAAAAAAAGAAACAAAAATGAATTGATCTTCTATGCGCGCATGTACGTGATGCTATCTACTATGTATGAGGTATATTTTAAAAAATCGTTTTATGTATAGAACATAAAAAATGTAAACTAACTTAAAGGGTAAAGTATAGAAGTACATATTTAAAAATATGTATGATCATTACGGGGCCTATCTGGAATTACATACTCATCGGCATTCTCGTATTTTCCGTTGTTTTTATTCAATTTTTAATTTTTACTAATTAAGTACCTTTGTCATCCGGCATTCATCAGCCCAATAAAAAAACCGGATGACAAAGATAATTTTAAAAATTCCCTTACGTGGATATCGGAGCTTACACAGAATTATGTAGTTACCGACATTTATTGTTTTATATTATTCCTCGTATATTTTTACTAATTCTCGTAGCCATCCACTGTTTCTTATAACTCATTGCAAACAGTAGATGACTGCAATAGTTACGAAAAAATTTAAAATAAATTCAAACCATGAGAAATTCGACATATGAATCCGTGGTTAGCTCCGACACCCCCTTACATCGAAAATGAAGCTACATTCTATCTTCCATCTCACCTACTCCGAAGCGCACTGACGGCACTCCTGCACCGCACGAGTTTTCTCTTTTTGTCGTGAATGTCCCCGATGGGCACGGCGAGGCAGCGCTTCTCCCGGTCCGTCAGCGGCATCTCCAGCGGCAGCTGTTGCGGTAGCTGCGGTTGTTGCTGCTGCTGTTGGGCCAACGTCAGGAGGCTGGCCTTCGGTGTGGGCACTTCAGTCGTCCGCCACGAGGTCATCGTCAACGAGGCAGCCGCCGCCGTCAGCAGGGGTGTGTTGTTGTTGTTGTTGTTCTCGGGGCTGACGCTCGCGCGGCCCAGGGCGACGAAGCGTGCTTGCAGAGACGAGCGCGTGACCGTGGACGCCTCGATGCCGCTGTCCGGCCGGTTGGGAGGTGGCGAGTCGTAGTCGAACGACTCCTGCTGGAACGAGACTGAGAGACGTTTGAATTCTCATTGCTTTTTTAAATTCGGTTTTAAATGGATTGTAATTTTAAATGTGTTGGTTCTGTAGCTTGATCAGGTATATTATGAGTAATTCTACAGAACCTTTAACTTTTCACTTAAAAATCATCAAAAAAATAATTTAGTGGCACACTAATGGGACATTTTTTTCTAGTTTCTAGAGCTCTTAAGGAGTAAGAAACAGTTGGCGTGACTCGTTTTTGGACAAAGTTATTTTTTATATTATAAAATTAAACTTTTTACAATTTTTTTTTTATTTTATGTTACTGAAACGTCGATTTCACCACGTAAGATACCGAATGACAACTTAAACACGTGATGAGAACTTCAGAAATAGTGTAAGGAAGAAATCACAGCATAGTGGTTAGCCCTCCTCAACGTCCTTTAAGTGTGCCACTCGAAAATGTTGTTTTTCCGAACGAGTTTCGCACAGACCAGACTATTTTTAAAGTGTTCCTATAAAGTAAGTTTTTAAGGCATACGCACACCGGAAGTCTCATTTTTATGGTTTTTAGTGTAGAATGAACGTATGAAATTAGAAATTAAAAAAATTAAAAGTTATTTTTTCTATATTGAAAAAATTAAAAAATTTATGAATTTCTAAAAATCGGTGTACACTCACGTTTTAGGTTGCACAATTTTTTTAAAGATTGTCACACTCTTGGCACCTTTTTTTTGGAAGAGTACCATTATACGAAGATTCTATTATATTTCCAGAGTGATTGGACTAAAGTTATTTTTTTATAGCGATATAAAAAAAAAAAAATGTTGGGTTGTACGCTTTGAAATTCGGTAGAAATCGTACTTTGAGCTCACTGTTCTTCTTTACAATACTTATTTCACTTAAATACATACAAGGGCTTACTTTCTAATATATTATACAAGAAGAAGCTCGATTGTTGGTTCGATATTCATTTACGCTCATGATATATCGTGGCAGACTGTAAAAGTTAAAGGTTCTGTAGAATTACTCATATAAATTTGTCAAGATTACTGTGAGATGTATCATTATATCGTAATATTCAAATCGTATGGTGTACGTAGTTGGTGAAACTGGATACTCTGATTCGAGTAGTTTAATAATCACGGATATGTTGATAATAAATACGGCAATTATTTTCGGTAAAATTGTTTGAAAATAAAAAAAAATTACGAATTTCACAATAACCTTGATTATAGAAGATGTTACTTCTTATGATATCGGGGTAAAATGAACAATTTAATTTTTATTTAATTTTTAATTAAATATAAGTACTGTAAACATAATACAAAAAGTACGTCTTACTGCAACAAACACAATCCTTCAAAATTAGTTAATATTTACCAACTGGGAAATATAGATAGATACGTATAACATACAATATTGTTCAGCTATTAAATAATGAGTATATGATTAATACAGGTAAACAGTCTTACAATCTACCTATCTGTCTTAATCGCAATATAGTATTCATTCACGCTCAGAATTTCATTCAATTGCAAATGAAAAGATCAATTTCTGATATTTGGTCGCGCGGTACGAAGAAAAGCCAACTTGGAAGTTACAGGCGAAGAAAAGCCAAAAAAGCGTCTAAGACGAAGAAAAGCCAGTTTGGGTCCTCCCAGACGAAGAAAAGCCAGTTTGCGCCCTCCCAGACGAAGAAAAGCCTTCTCAAACGAAAGTAACATTTAGTTGGTATCTTATAGATAACCTTCAGATAATAAGATAAGATAAAGATAAAAAGATAACCAAAAAGATTAAAAAATAAGATAAAAAGATAAAAAGATAATCAGTCAAGATAATAAGATAACTAGTAATTGAATAGATGCAGTCAGTTAGGGGATTTTTCCTCCGCAGGAACGGCGCAAACTGGCTTTTTTTCGTCTGAGACAAGTCAAACTGGCTTTTCTTCGTCTGGCAGGGCGCAAACTGGCTTTTCTTCGTCTAGGAGAACCCAAACTGGCTTTTCTTCATCTTAGACGCGTTTTTGGCTTTTCTTCGCCTGTAACTTCCAAGTTGGCTTTTCTTCGTACCACGCGACGATTTATGCATGAGAATCAATAGAAATTATTAAGAAATACTTGAATTTGTCTGTGTATAACATAGAGCGTAAAATAGATACGTATATGTGTATACTTGTATGCAGAGATTGGCATTATTCGTCCGCAAATTAAATATTTGATGCAATGAAATAATTTTAATTAATAAACACGTTTCTCATAAAAACTGGACCTTTAGAAGTGTTTTGAAAAAATACTTCTAAAGGCCCAGTTTTTATGACAAAAGTGTTTATTAATTAAAATCATTGTATCAAATATTTAATGAAATAATATGAGTATTCGAAAAAATTTTGTGGACAAATAATGCCCATCTCTGCTTATATGTAGTATAATTAAATTACAAAAGTTTGCAAATGTATTTTATATTTATGATAATAATAACATACGCAGCGAAAAATTAAATTTTACAAAAATCAATATTTTTCAACGAATCAGAGCTTAAAATTTAGCTTTTTCTGTCTACTTTTATAATCTTTTTTGCTCGTTTTCGTATCATAAATACTTGCAATGTAACAGTGAATAGAAGAGACATAATTTTTTAACGAAATAGAGGATATTTGAGATTAGATTCCCCATATCTCAAGAAAAAGGACCTATTTGACGGAAATGTAAGCTTCTGCTGGGCTTCATTTTTAGATACCAGAAATCGACTTTCAAAGCCCCGTTAAAATTCGTTTTCCAAAAGGTGCACACTCTTCTTGTGAATACGTTTTAGGCTAAAATCAACGAATATACAAAGTTTCGCTCAAATCTGAACGGTAATTCTATTACCATCGGTACTGCCTTAAAAAGATGTCAGCGCCTATATGAAATTACATACTTACTGATATTTTTGTATTTTTTTTGTCAATTCTTTTTGTAATTCATCTATCCTACAACTCATTATAAAGATTCTATGATTAAAATACTCCCAGAATATTAAAAAAGAAATTCTTAGTGAATAAGAATTTTTAATGGCTCCGATATCGCCTTATGCTGTTTTCCTGTTCGGTACAAAAAGCACACGAATGCTGGTCCAACTACAATCTGAAGTGCAAATGCACTGCTGTTTATTGTTGGACCTCAAGAGGACGTCGAATGACACGTGAAGAAACATCTGGGGGACGAGAAGAAAACACGGGTAGCTTCATTTTTTTCGTTTTTGATTGAAGATAACTGCTTCTTGTTTTATATCATCGTGAAATAATTAAACTATTGTGTATAAAAATGTTTCAAATGAAATTCAAGATAATTTCAATTATGAAGCTTCTCCCCTTGTAGAAAATAACCCAGCCAAAATGGCTTAACTACAACGGTTGGCCAATCTTTTTGGCCAACGAATAACAAAAATATTGACGAACGGTTGGCCAGTGGATGGTGAACTATCGATAATTAAAAGCATCAAATGCATGGACTAGGTCTTTGGGGTGGCCGATGATGGACTCTAGGTGGTGCGCTCCGTAGTTTTATGCGTTAAGATCTCAGGGTGAATCTAATACGTGGCCCAGGTATCCGGGGTAGCCGATGACGATATCTAGGTGGTGCACTCTGTAGTTTTTTGCATCTAGGTGTCGGCATGCATTCCATGTGTGGTCTAAGTGGTCTGGGTAGCCGATGACGGAGTCTAGGTGGTGCGCACCGTAGTTTTGTGGCTCTAGGGGTTGGGAATAGCCGATGACGATGTCTAGGTGATGCGCTCCGTAGTTTTTTGCATCTAGGTGTTGGAACACACTGAATGCGTGGTCTAGGTCTTTGGGAGAGCTGATCATGATGTTTAGGTGGTGCTTCCATAGTTTTTTGGCTCCAGGTGTTGGAACGCATCGCAAACGTGGTGGACGAAGAAAACTACGGAGCGCATTACCTAGACACCGTCATCGGCTACCCCGATCACCTAGACCACGTATGGAATGCATTCCGACACGTAGACGCAAAAAACTACGGAGCACACCACCTAGACATCGTCATCGGCTACCCCGAACACCTGGACCACGCATTCGATGAGATCCCACACCTAGATGCAAAAAACTACGGTGCGCACCACCTAGACATCGTCATCGGCTACCCCGAACACCTAGACGACGCATGGAATGAGTTCCGACACCTAGATGCAAAAAACTACGGAGCGCACCATGTAGACTCCGTAATCGGTCACCCTGAACACCTAGACGACGCATTCGATGAGTTCTAACACCTAGAGCAACAAACCTACGGCGCGCATTACCTAGACCCCGTAATCGGCTACTCCGATCACGTAGACTACGCATGGGATGCATTCCGACATCTAGATACAAAAAACTACGGAGCGCACCACGTAGACTCCGTAATCGGTCACCCTGAACACCTAGACGACGCATTCGATGAGTTCTAACACCTAGAGCCACAAACCTACGGCGCGCATCACCTAGACCCCGTAATCGGCTACCCCGATCACGTAGACCACGCATATGGGATGCATTCCGACATCTAGATACAAAAAACTACGGAGCGCACCACGTAGACTCCGTAATCGGTCACCCTGAACACCTAGACGACGCATTCGATGAGTTCTAACACCTAGAGCCACAAACCTACGGCGCGCATCACCTAGACCCCGTAATCGGCTACCCCGATCACGTAGACCACGCATATGGGATGCATTCCGACATCTAGATACAAAAAACTACGGAGCGCACCACGTAGACTCCGTAATCGGTCACCTTGAACACCTAGACGACGCATTCGATGAGTTCTAACACCTAGAGCCACAAACCTACGGCGCGCATCACCTAGACCCCGTAATCGGCTACCCCGATCACGTAGACCACGCATGGGATGCATTCCGACATCTAGATACAAAAAACTACGGAGCGCACCACGTAGACTCCGTAATCGGTCACCCTGAACACCTAGACGACGCATTCGATGAGTTCTAACACCTAGAGCCACAAACCTACGGCGCGCATCACCTAGACCCCGTAATCGGCTACCCCGATCACGTAGACCACGCATATGGGATGCATTCTGACATCTAGATACAAAAAACTACGGAGCGCACCACGTAGACTCCGTAATCGGTCACCCTGAACACCTAGACGACGCATTCGATGAGTTCTAACACCTAGAGCCACAAACCTACGGCGCGCATCACCTAGACCCCGTAATCGGCTACCCCGATCACGTAGACCACGCATGGGATGCATTCCGACATCTAGATACAAAAAACTACGGAGCGCACCACGTAGACTCCGTAATCGGTCACCCTGAACACCTAGACGACGCATTCGATGAGTTCTAACACCTAGAGCCACAAACCTACGGCGCGCATCACCTAGACCCCGTAATCGGCTACCCCGATCACGTAGACCACGCATATGGGATGCATTCCGACATCTAGATACAAAAAACTACGGAGCGCACCACGTAGACTCCGTAATCGGTCACCTTGAACACCTAGACGACGCATTCGATGAGTTCTAACACCTAGAGCCACAAACCTACGGCGCGCATCACCTAGACCCCGTAATCGGCTACCCCGATCACGTAGACCACGCATGGGATGCATTCCGACATCTAGATACAAAAAACTACGGAGCGCACCACGTAGACTCCGTAATCGGTCACCCTGAACACCTAGACGACGCATTCGATGAGTTCTAACACCTAGAGCCACAAACCTACGGCGCGCATCACCTAGACCCCGTAATCGGCTACCCCGATCACGTAGACCACGCATATGGGATGCATTCTGACATCTAGATACAAAAAACTACGGAGCGCACCACGTAGACTCCGTAATCGGTCACCCTGAACACCTAGACGACGCATTCGATGAGTTCTAACACCTAGAGCCACAAACCTACGGCGCGCATCACCTAGACCCCGTAATCGGCTACCCCGATCACGTAGACCACGCATGGGATGCATTCCGACATCTAGATACAAAAAACTACGGAGCGCACCACGTAGACTCCGTAATCGGTCACCCTGAACACCTAGACGACGCATTCGATGAGTTCTAACACCTAGAGCCACAAACCTACGGCGCGCATCACCTAGACTCCGTCATCGGCCACCATTTACGAAGCTAATGAGCCATTTATTTGTATCAAAAAATCACTTTTCTTATTATAGCATTCATTGGCCAACCGCAAGGCTTATTCCGTGATGAAATAAGCTGTAATTATTACTAACCGTTGGTTAAACGGTTGGCCAAACCTTTGCGATTTGGTGAACGGATGGTGAACGGTTGGTTACTATTGATCCTTATTAGAATTATAAGTGAAAAAAAAAACAGATATAAAGTGAAAAACGAGTGAATGTCTTTTACTCCACTCAAAGAAATTTTATTATATTAAACAGTTTTGTATAAACACATTCTAAAGTCCTTATAATAGCCGATTGAAATAAGATTATTTAAATTGTCAAATTATAAATATAAAAAGTCATTCAAAACTTTCTATAAATTTCAAATGGAGAGGTAGAGGGAATCCGAACAGATAAAACACTTAAATATAAAAATATCCATAAAAAATTTAATTATAAAAATTCGTAAATGTATTTTACATTTATGATAATAATAATATACGTAGTGAGAAATTAAATTTTACAATAATATTTGTACAAGTACATACCTATGTACACTTCTGTACGATTTAGTAATGTAAATATTACTGGCAAATAAATAAATAAAAAATTATCAATTTCTGTTTTCCTAAAAACAAAGTGTGTACAATTATGGCCAATGCACCCGGAAAAAATGAAACATTCATCTAATTATTACGTTTATAACAAATATAATTTCTAAAGTCTCTTTCCATGTCCAAACCTCAGTTAAACATGTCATTTTTTGTCTATTATATAAAATATTAATTTGAAGTCATTGCCATTACTACTGAAGATAAACTCCGTTTCAATTTGCTCGCGCTTTGTTTGTCTTTAGGATGCCTCAATAACATACGAAAAAATCGAATAAATGACACGTTATTTTTTTCGCGATGGCTAAAACTTTCGTTTATAACATAATATTGTTTCTTTAATAAGTTATTAAAGAAATAATGATTATAAAATGTATAGAATACAAAAAAATTATCGCGACTGCAAATTCAAGTTTCAGTGTACGCTACTAAAACATTCTACCTAGTCTCTAGATTAAAAAGTAAGCAATATCGCTTTAAATATTAAAATAACTTATTACAGAGTACACATCATCATATGTGATATTTCCTATTAGTAAAACGGCAATATATTCTATTAAAAATCTTGATCATAGTCATGATGCGTCTAATGCAGATAAAGAGGAACTATTCACCCACGAAAATTTGTGTATGAATAGATCCTCTTTATATCTCTTTATAGTTATCTAATTGGTCAAAATATCTATTCGACATTAGTAAAGTAAACCAATTAAAATAGTTAGAGTAACCAATAATTGATGGTGGTAACCATTTCATTGGCTTACCTTACTAATGTCGAATACATGAGACATTTTTATCTAATCCGTTGGTTACCCTAACCAATCATTTTTTTCCATTTAAACAAACGTTGTCGTTTATATGATGTACACTGATAAATAGTATATATCTTCGTGTTTTATAAAATACATCTATTATTCCTTATTATTAAGGAAGTGACTATTATTCCTTATTATATAGATCACTCTATAACTAGATAAGCTTGTAATAATCATTGTGGGTATAATATTTTCCACGTAATTATAATACCAAATAAAGTCTTCAAATTGATAAATTGTTGGTTATACTTCTTTGTCAGGACTTCCTAAAAGAAAAAAGCATTCATATTAAGTACGAATGAAATTTAACGACTTTGCGATCATATAAAACGTGATATGCTTCCTATGTTCGCGAAGAAGCTTGTACTGCCATAATTCTCTAGGGTTCCACGAATTGAAGGCGCAGTAGTTGCGGTATCGCATATAGCAAGTGTTCTTGCAACATTCATGGCTGTATGGCTCTCAAAAGCTCTTGCCGGAATCTGTGCATGGTTTAAGGCCACTTTGCTATCGCTTCGTGCTCGCATATCTGCATGTGTATAGTTAAGTGCTTCGTGTAGGTCGTTTTCATGGCGGAGCGATCATACCAAAATGCTTGGACGCACATTTGCGATTCACATGCTTATGTGCTGCCCAGCCATCGTTAAAAACCATCCCGCACAGCGTGCATTCACTAAGGAGGCGCTCGTTGCAGATCTCACAATTTACTGGGTTCTTCCGAAAGAATTTGGGTAATCGGATTTCACAATTCTTGCAGTACAGGTCAACTCCGCCTGAAGTACGGAATGATTTTGAATTGCGATGAATTATCGAGTTATATAAATGCGATGGATTTGGAAATTTGGAAAATCTATCTTTTTGTGAAGAAAATGACTTAAACAGGACAGATACTTACCACGTAGCTTCTGCCTAGGTATGTGTCCGTGGGCTGTAACGATGGATAAAAGATTTATTGAGAACTTTGTGCGAAATAATTGTATCAAAATAAAACATTGTATATACTATTCCACACCAATTTGAGCAGCGTACATTTCAGCACTTTTCTCGAGCTCGTTTATAGAAGCTTGTAGTCCACTATCCTCAATGTCAGGGTGTACAGATTCAAGGTGCTTTTTCATAGTTACCACATAATTTGCTTTCATACTACAAAATTTGCATATAAATATTACCTTTTTTGTGCACACCTTTAAGTGCTTTTGGAAAACAGCTTTTCTAATCAAGGTCTTACACTTCTTGCATTTATTGTATTGGCTCCTCTTAAAATCTTCTGGGTGTTGTGCCTCTCTGTGATTCCTTAGATGTGTTTTATAATGAGCGACGTAATCGCATAAGGTGCAAGCCAGGGGATTCACTGCTGACTGTACCTCATTTGTAGTGGATTCCCCTGCTGCATTGTTATGATTGTTTTTATTTAAAAAAGAAAGTGAAAAAGTTATAGCTAAGAACGTACCTGCTCCGTTCTCCATCTTGCTCAAATAAGTATACCGATTTATATTTATTTTTATGTATTTATATCAATTCTCCACTAGTCTTTACCAGTCAAATGAAATTACGAACATGGATGGACATCAAGTTAACTAGTACGTGACATAAATAGAACTGTTTACTTTTATCATCCGAATGTCTTGTTGTTGAATAACAATATATATTAGAATGTACTTATATTTGTATTCAGATTTCCATATTGATAAATATTAGAAAATTTCGTAAATATCTATTTGTTCAAATCAGATGCACTTATTTTTTCAAATTTATGGTCTTTTATAAACTTAATTTAAAGTTTATAAAACGTATTATTTACTTTTAAAGAAAGTTTTATTTTATTTAATATTATGAGAGACAATATTACCTTTAATAAAGAAGGCTCTATAATCATGATACAAAAAAATAAGTCTGACATTAGTGGGACCGAAATCTAAACAATAGGTCCGTTATTCTCTAAAAATGTATAAATGAAAAATCGCTCACTGATGCAAACAAGTGAAAAAATAAAATGATTCTCTAGTGAATATTTTACACAGTGAAAATTTTATTCCACACTTCAAAAGGTGAATATTCACTAAAATGTTAGTAGATTTGTTCGCTTATTCGCACCAATGAACGATTTTTCGCTTATTAATTTTTAGAAAATATGGTTATATTCTTAGAGTTTTTGGATATATGAAAAAGAAATAGAATTATATTGAACAACTTAAAGATCAAAGATATAATAAAAAAGTATTCTAAAAGGTGGTTACTTTCCAACTGATAAACGCGATTTTTGCTATAGCTATTTTACTGTCATATTTATTATTAATATATATATTTGTAAATTGTACGATTAAAATTTTAAAAGTGTTGATTCTAGCTTGATTGTAAATTTGCCAACACGTAATAGATATATACCTTAATTATAAAAGTTGCTACTTCTTGTAATAATGGTCTAAGATGAACAATTTTATTTTAATTTAATTTTTAATTACAAATAAGTACTATAAGGCCATCATAAACTTCATAGAAAAAGGTACATATTACTTCAACAAACACAATCCTTCAAAATTAGTTAATATTTAGCTCCGGGAAAATATAAATAGATACGTACGACATACAGCGTAACATATAGCGTAAAATAGGTATATGTACGTTCTATGTGGTATAAAAATTTACGATTGAGCATTCGGCAACATATCAGTTTTACTGAGAAATAAATAATTTTGTAACTCTTTATATAAAATATACTTATACGTCGCTTGTTGTATAAAAACTCTGACCAAATAAATAAAAGTAAGCCATCCTCAATTAAAATAAATATGGCAGATTACACTGTGCGACAAGTCATCATAAATGTACGTTTGAACAGGTTTATGATGCAAATTCACAAAAAATGATAATTTTAGGAAAAATTTAGAACTTGTATTTGTCTACTGTATGCGTTTGTTCCAACCATTGACAAACTTTAAAAAATTACAAGTTATTTTTATAAAACTTATAATATAATAACAACCTATGTGATATTATCAATATAATATAAACAAAAATAAAATTATTATTATTATTAGAATAATAAGTAAATCATATTTTCTTTTGATCTAACTTATCCATATTCTATAGTAAACTTTTTGGTCGTCGTTTATAGGTAAATATTGTAGATTACATTTATCTTCAATGCAAATACTGAGTGTGAACGTAAATATTATACATAAAGAGCCTTATTTAAAATATTCTTTCGTTAGAAACCTGCAAATGTAATTTTGGAAGATATATCTGTTCCTAATCTTAAATGAATTGAAGTTTACTAAATTAATATATGTACGCAAGTTTATGTGTGCCCGTATGTAAATACTCTCAGAATTTGTTAGAAATGTATACATTAGGCAAAATAATTTTTAATAATGTATAATTTTATTATTAACATTCACGCATTGACGATCCATTTAAACTAAAACCATTAACAGTACACGATCGCTATTTTGTGAATCTTTTCAGTCCGTCGAATGGCAGTTTCTTAATTCGTTACAAAACTAATTCTTTCCGTGCTACAATATACGTGTACACGTACTGCTCGAAGTGAAGAACTCAGTGTACTAAAATTCACACAAAAACCGATCCATTCCCACAACTATGCGCGCTATACTTTAAAGGAATGTCGACGCCTATATGAAATTACATGCTTACTGACATTTTTCTATTTTTCTGGCAATTCTTTTTCTAATCCATCTATCCTGCAACTCATTACAGAGATTCTATTATTAACATACTTCCCGAATATTAAAAAGAAATTATTAATGAATAAGAATTTTTAATGGCTCCGATATCGTATATATGGTGCCAGAATTCTGATATGAGGTGTAGTAGCATAACGGATTTGAAATTTTACAAAGTGTATTGATACAAACGTCAGTGAGATCAGTATATGGTTTCCACGACATCTGAAAATGCGGGGATGGCCAGACACAGAGATGTTTACAGGCTCAAAGAAATCTGGGGGACGAGAAGAAAAAACGGGTAACTTCATTTTCTTCATTTTTTACTTAAGATAGCTGTTTTTCGTTTTATATCATCGCGAAATAATTAAACTATCGTGTATAAAAATGTTTTAAATGAAATTCAAGATATTTCAATTATGAAGCTTTTCCTTATATTAGAATTAAGTGAAAAAAAAGAAACAGATATAAAATGAAAAACGAGTGAATGTCATTTACTCCAGGGAAATAAATTTTATTATGAAGCACATTGAACAGATAAAATTATTTAAATTGCTAAATTATGAATATAAAAAGTAATTTAAAACTTTTTATAAATTTAAAATTGAAAAGTAGAAGGAATTTAAGAAAATAAAACACTTAAATATAAAAATATCCATTCAAAATTTAATCATAAAAGTTTGCAAATGTATTATACATTTATGATAATAAAAATATACGCAGTAAGCAGTTAAATTTTACAAAAAATTATCAATTTCTATTTTTTTAAAAACAATATGCGTGCAATTCTGTCAAAAGCACTCGGAAAAAAATAAAACATTAATTTAATTATCACGTCTATAACAAATATAATTTCTAAAGCCTCTTTCCATATCCAAATCTCGGTTAAAAATGTTATTTTTTTCGCGATAGCTAAAAATCTTCCAATATAACATAAGTAGTTTCAATATTGTTACTTTAATAATTTACTAAAGAAATAATGATAACAAAATATATATAGTACACGAAAAAATAATTAGCGCGACTGCTTATTTCATGTACACTGCTATTAATCGATATAAAAAAACTTATTGAATATTAAAAAACATATGACAGAGTACAGCTTATTACACATTTGATATTACGTGACATTTCCTATTACTAAAACGACAATTTACTGTTTTAAAATCTTGATTATAGTCATGATGCGTCTGATGCCAATAAAGAGAATCCATTCTTAACAAATGCTGTCGCTTGTATGTATACTGATAAACAGTATATCTTGATTTTTCACGGGAACTATTATTTCTTATTATCCATCACTCTACAATTATAAGTTTGTAATAATTATTATGGGTATAATATTATTTATATATTTTCAGAAAATCTTCAGTTTTAAATTCTTGGTTATACTGTTCAACAGGACTTCCTAAAAGAAATAAGCATAATATGTAATAATTTAACACTATTATTTTAAGTTCGAATCAAATTCGACGGTTCCGCGATTGGTGTATACATGGCGTAAAGCACTAACCCGGTGGCATATAAAAAAAAAGAAAGCGATTCCGCGATCATATAAAATGTCATCTCACCTTAACTCCCATCATCTTTACTTTCCACTTTTTTGAAGGGCCGACCGCGCTTCTTCTTTTGTTTGTGAATATGCATGTGACTGCGGAATTCCTTACGGTACCACGTCTTGAAGGAGCAAAACTTGCAGCGACGCTGATAGCAACCGCGTTTGTGAACAGTCATGGCCCTTCGGGTGCCACAGCTCAAGCCGCAATCTGTGCATGTTTTAGGCCACTTTTCTGTGATTTGGCGCTCGTGATTATCCATGTGCATTTCTAAGTGCTCCTTGTAGGCCGTCTTCCAGCCGCAGCGGTCACACATAAAAGATGACTGGTCCGTGCATACGCGCTTCGAGTGAGTGGTTGCTATCCTGATGCCTGAAAATACCTGCTTGCAGATCGAGCATTCGTAACGGAAGCGCTCTTTGCAGGTCGGACAGTAGATTGGGTTGTTCTTGACAAATTTGGGTTGTCGGGTGTTGCACTTCTCACAGTGCAGCTTGATCTTGTCTGGAGTACGAGAAGGTTTTTAATTATTGCGATTATTAAAATTCGATCGATTCGAAAATTTGGAAAATTAATAGTGCTATCTTTTTGTGAAGAAAATGATTTAAACGGGACAGATACTTACCGTCACTTATCATGTGCCCAGATTTAGGTTTCCGCGTTTTGCCTATAATGACGGGTAAAGGATTTATTGAAAAGCTTGTGCGAAATAATAGCATCTAAACAAGAAATTGTATTAAACTATATTCCATACCACTTTGAGCAGCGTACATTTTAGCACTTCCCTCTAGTTCTTTAATAAAATCTCGTAGTTCCTTCTTGTCGATGTCAGTGTGTTCAGATCTAATGTGCCTTTTCATAGCTACTATATGGACAGTTGTTATAGCGCAAAAATTACATGGAATTATTTGCCTTTTTGCGCAAAGTTTAATGTGCCTTTTTAAAGCATCTTTTGTAATCATGGTCTGACACTTCTCACATTTAGTGTATTCGTCCATTTCTAAAATTTGTGGGTGATTTTTCTGTATGTGCTTGGTTAGATGAAGTTTATATTGAGCGACGTAATTGCATAAGTCGCAAGACACAAAAGTTTTTTTCGGTCGTATCTTCTTCTTTGCAGTGGGTTCTTCTGCTGCATTGTTATAATTATTTTTATTTAAAGAAGAAAGTGAAAAAGTTATATAGCTAAGAACGTACCTGCTTCGTTCTCCATCTTGCTCAAATATACTGATTTATATTTATTTTTATGTATTTATATCAATTCTCCACTATTCTTTAGAAGTCAAATAAAATTACGAACATTAATGGACACCAAGTCAACAGTATGTGACATAAATAGAACGGACTATTTACTTTCATCAAGCAAACGTCTAATAGTCGAATAACATTCTATATTAGAATGTACTTATATTTGTATTCAGATTTCCATATTGGTAAATATTAGACAATTTCGTAAATATGTATTTGTTCAAATAAGATACACTTATTTTTTCAAATTTATGGTTTTATTTAATCTTAATTGAAAGCTTATAAAACATGTTAATTTTTTAGCGAATGTTTTATATTTTACCTAATATTACGAGAATAATATTTTCATTAGTAAAGAATTCTCTATAATCATGAAAAAGTAAATCTGACATTAACTCGGCGAAGTCTAACAAAGTGTTCGTTACGATCACTTTTCTACAGTTTTTGGATGTACTAAAAAGACATGGAATTATATTAAACTATAATGAAAAATTAAAGATATAATACACGATTTTCGCTATAGCTACTTTATTATCCTATTTATTATTAACATATATTCGTAAATTGTACAATAAATGTAATTGCCCTACTGAGAAATTCGTGTCATATACATATAGTATCTCTCTTGATATTGATTTGACGTAACTTTCTTGAGTAAAAATACGACGCTTTCAAGCGTAAATTTGGACCGACAAAGACATTACTTTTTCTGTTTACATGCATGTAAAGCACTGTTCCATGTTACATTTATTGCATCATTATAATTACTCCTCGAGCCGTTACATCTAAGACAGCACGGTGCCTAAAAGCCGGGCGCATCCTTGACCGTCTTCCCCGCACAGTTATTGCCATAATCGGGGCCTGGCAATAATCGACGCGGGCACGAAAGAAGCGAGGATCGAGCCCGATTAAACGGTGAACGGTGCAGCTCCTCGTTCGATTTCCGTTGTTTACCACAACAAGTCGAAGACGAATTATGTTCGTCGACACGAAAAGTTATCGTATATATCTATGAAACTCTCGCAACTAATAAGCGGTACACGTTGTTATACAATGTTTGAATTGTTTCGAGCGCTTCCTTAGAAAGTAGGCCAATTCAAGCGTTATCTTTTGTATAGCGAATTGTTTTGTGAAAATTTTTCCTATGATATTTATAAAAGTTCAACGAAAGAATTTTGATTCCATACGTTACATTTGTAAAAAAGAAATTATCATTTTTTTATTCTATAATTGGGTAATTTCGTTGATTTTATTTTATAAACAAAATTCCTTTTAAAAAAGAGCAAAAGGTTCTTTCAAAGAAATTACGTTGTCGTTTTTTCGGAGCACGTCGTTGGTACGAATTGCGTAATTTTCTAGTTTACTTTGCCAAAGTCAATGTTTCCCTGGAATCTGCAGAAGTTTGCATGTCGCGCTCCGAGTAATTAGTTTGGTCAATTATGTATTCAAGCCTCCTCGTGTTATAACAGTTACGGAACGACCGTTCGTACACTTGCCCTTGAAGTTCATTATCAAATTCACGTGAATGGCGCGAGGACTTGATTTCACGCTGCAGGTGCACTAAACAGCTCCGTCAGAGTGAATGGGCAGAGAAACTTTTAGCAAGCCTTGAAGCTGCTACTAAGAAAGAATCGTCGTTGCTCGTAAATTTTATAGAAGTTCTGAATTCCAGAAATTTCTGAACGTTCAAACTTTATTTTATGTTATTTGATTATCGCAGATGTATTATCTCGATGTCGACTAGTTTATATGTTATCAAAAGACATACAGTTTGTAATACAGTAATTTCACCAATAAATTTCAAATAATTCAAAAAGAAAAGAAAAATTTATTCGACACTGATGGGATAAATAAAGTTAATTTAATGTAACGGTATTCAAAAATATACGACGAATTCCGCCTTTATAATATTTTTACGAATCCTCAAATAACTACAGAAGATGTTTAAAAATACCGCATAAATTTTTTAAAGATCAATAAAAAGAAAAACACTTTTCGAGGTGCCACACCAGTTAGAAACATTTCACGCTAAACCACGAATAATAAAAGATCGTTGAAATATTAGCCTCACCTGATTTAAATGGCTTCTTAATACCAGCGGAGAGACCATTGGAAGACTTGATAATGGACGCCGTGGGCAGTTTGTTCCTCAGTTCGCATATGAGCTTGTCGTCCCTCGGCGAGTTCTCGTCCATCTCGCTCTCGCTGTCGGCCGAGCTGATAAGCGACACCATCGTCACCACGTCGCTGCTTCTTGCCTCCATCGAGCTCTTGACGTTTTTGTTCCCCTTCGTCTTACCCCTGCCGCCACCCTCGTCCTCGTCCTCGCCGTCTTTCGAATAGCTCGTCGACAGTCCGCGTCTTTTGTGAGCCTTCGATCGTCTCTTCACAGGTGGTGCCGATTTTATCGGTCGATTCGTGGCGATTACGTTCTTGACAATTGGCTGAGGTTGGTCCTTTCTATCCGACTCGCCTGTCGCTATTCCAGGCGTGTCGATGATGATGTTCACCTGGGTTCGGCGTTGCGGCGGGGCTGAACTCGTACGTCGGTACCGAGAAATCGGTTCCGGTGGTGTGCTGACTCTGCTGACCGCTCGCGGAGTGGATGGTCTTTCGATCACTGGACTGACGAATGCCTTGTTCGCGCCGCTCTGATAACTTGCTCGTTTTAGCTTGGCTTGGGAGTAGTCCGAATCCCTTGGTAGAGTTGATGTTGGAGGCTTGACCTCGTTGCTGAAGGAATTGTCACCCTTGGAACTTATCGTTATCGATGTGTTCCAACTGTTGCAGTTGATACTAATGCACGATTTCTTTTCCAAGACTGGGGTTTCTTTTTTTTCGTCCTCCGCCATTTCATCATTCTTACTTTCGACTACTTTGGTATCATCGTCAACGATGCTTTCCTTTTTGGCAATGATAATTGTGGATTCACTAGATTCCAGAGGTGTGAACCAATTGACTGTCAGAAATTTGTCATCCAACTTTTCAAGCTCTTTACACCCCGATTCTTCTTCCTTCGATTCTTCTGCATCATTGTTACACGTTTCTTCATCGTTCATTTCAACCTTATCCGCCACATCAATATTTTTCCGAACTTTGGGAGTTGGCAGGCTCGTGTGATTTGTCGCGCTTGACATCCTCGACTCGCTCCTCTCTTCCACCGTATTTTGTGCCAGAAAAATGTCGATGTTCGATTTGTTCTCCTCCCTCTGTCTCCACGCGATCCTCAATCTTTCAGCTAGCTCCTGTCTAGAGTAAAGTATCGTCGCCTTTTCCCCCAACGGGCATCGATTCATCAGCCCTCTGTTTCCGCGTCCAGTGGTCGGTCGGCTGGATTTTCCCGTTGGAATCTGTCGTGCCACAATTTCGACGTTCTCGTTTTTGGGCTTGACAGGCTGGTCGCCCCAAGCCACTCGTACTTTCGGCCGAGTGAGTATTTGGTGATCGCTTGTGTTCACATTGGCGGCGTACCTGTTGCGAGAAGCAACGGAATTTGTGGAGTAAAGTTGTAGATTTCTTTCGTCTTCGGACGATCTCTGGCGGCGCATTGGTTGTTGACGGCGAGGTGGTGGTTGCTGCAGCGAATGCTGACGAACGGGTCCTGCTGGACGTCGAGACATAGTGCTGTTGTTATTCATTTTCGTTTTGTTACGCACGATTTCATTGCGTATGACGTAAAAAAGTTGGCCTGAAACATATAACCGGTGCTTTTTTATTATCAACTTGAATTTTATTTAAATTTAATTTTTTTACATAGCATTTATCGTATATTAATCTATTTCTTAATACGTAATTTCAAACACTGTAGAGTGATTTTGGAAAAATTAAAGATAGAAAAGGGAAATTTGCCAAAAGAATATGATTACTAACTTTTTTCAATAATAGATAACAAATTGCTGGTATATAATTAAATGTATATTTTAAATACATTTAATAAATTTTTGTATTAACTTTAAATTACCCACATTTTCACTCTGTATTTCTGGTTCATTTTTGGCAAAATACAGGTTTCAACGGAAAATTCTAATCTTACAAATTGTACGTTTGAAGAAAGTGAAGGACAAGTAGACTTGTGTTTTAGAAATTGGCTCAATTTTGTAGTTACTGAAATAGCAAAGATTTCTTTGATTAAGAAATATTGAAATTTTACAAATGATTTGTTTGCCAATTTTTATGAATGATTTTCTTGTTGATATTTTGCAGTAAAGTGAAATAAATGCTATAACATCATTTTTTATATAAATGCGGTAATATGCTAATAGTTCATTACAAATGTACTAGTTAATTTTTTTTAATTCTATCTGAATTTGCAATTTCATTAAAATAGAAAAATAAATAATTTGTATCAGACCCGTATTTATGAGAAATGAATAATTAGAAGTGATTTAGCCGACACAATCTAATGCCAAGTTAGCAATTTCCGAATAAACGCTGCAATCATAACTCTAAAAAACCGAAATATTAGCTGCCAGTTGTCTTATTGGAATTGTTCAATTACTATATAATAGGCGCAACACGAACGCGAGAGAAAATTCAACTCAAAGTTTCTGAGAAGGGAAGTTCTGTGAAACTAGCTTTGCAATCCGCAATTACATAATCTATCTCTACGATGAGCTACGTGTGATATATAACAAAATTTATTTTGTATGATAATGTGTTGTTTTATTGTATCATGTGAAGGGCAGTTAATACTCGCATAAAAATAAACAATAAAAGAATACTATTGTAAATATTTTCTTAAATATATAAATTTTAAATAAATATATTTACATTGATTTATTTTCATTTTAACAGGACTAATTATCCCATGTACACGAAACAAAATGATTGGTTACGGTAACTAGCTATTGAAATGAAAATGACTGCGCTAAACAGCACAACTGTTTAACTAGAGGAACCAATAAAAAATAATTACCACAACTACTTAGCTGCTGTAATAACACAGAAATTATGTGTCGTAACCAATTTTATTAATTTCTCATATTATGCCAAATAGTGCGGATATTTGCATTAAAATTAGTTAGTAACTGTAACTAAGTATTTTTTTTCTGTATACAAATAATCTAAAAAATTGCGAAATATTTTTAACAAAAAGCTTTGCAAAAATAATTGGATTTATAAGGTTCGAAACATTCTTATGAAGCTAGAGCAGCAAGTTATTCAGCACATCGAACCAGAAATTTCAAACTCAATCTAAAGTAGGTATATACGACAGAAACAAAAGTAAAGGCTTCATTCACGTAGTACGAACTTGCCGAGTTAACGGGCATTACGTAGGTATGAATCAACGATTAGATCCTCATCACGGTGTATTACCCGCGATGAAAGTGCGTGGGCGTTACTATATACAGTGCCGTACATATGCGCAAGACGGTCGCTGAACCTCGATTGCAGTTGTAAATATTGACTATTTTACTGCAATTTTTCTTATTCGATTAAAATTATTTTATGAAGATAAAGTTTATTAAATGGAATGCATGAGTGTATACTATTTATTATAAGTATAATACAATTATAAATACTTTTTTTTAGATACGTTCTAAATGTATTATCATATTTGAGCCAATTACAATTTTATACATATCTAAAAATATTTAATTTTTATAAAATCTGAATGAAAGTAATAAATTTTTACTTAATGCGTCTACTGTTACAATGAACTATCGTTGTAACTTCTTGTTCTGATATTGGCACACATTATTGTATGTTATATTTATATTTTTATAGTAAAATATTTTTATAGTAATATCTTTTACTTTATAGTAAAAGATATTAGAGATATTTTAATATTACTTGATACTATTTTTTGACCATTCGTATTGCACAAAAAATTATTTTCCTCTTACCATTCTGTTCGTGCGTGTCACACGTGACTTTAATAGCAACGCTGTTAATTTTTAATTTATTTAAATATTATTACGCTTAAAACACGTTGAATATTGTTTGTTCTACAAAATTGTAGTTTTTGCAGGATTAGGTACATCAATGATAACGTTTTTAGACATGCATTGCTCATTTACCTTTTCAGGTTAATACTGACTCACATGTACTCATTAAAATGTATAACAGAAATAAATATTTAGTTAAAGGTGCTTTCTGAACAATTTAGCTTCAACACTAATCAATCACTACGTCTCCAATAAGAAGCAACGAATAATAACAAAGTGAACACGTGTACTACAACTTACGTTAGCAAAACTCCCTTCATCTATAGACCCGATTAATGCAACAATCACAGCCACAAGCACGATTATCAACGCCAAAAGATTTACCGTAAAGCCTTTCAATTGTTTACACTCGATATACTCACTGTCTCATAGCGGCGGTGGCGGAGGCATGGCGAGGGGAGGGAGAGAGCGCGAGAGCGAGCGCGCGCTCGCTCGCCGGCGCTGACTGACTAACTGACTGACTAACCCTTCGGCCGTTATTCACCCTCTCCCTCTCTCTCTTTCTCTCTCTCTCTCCTCGTTCGTGTTCGCCACCCCCGAAAGCTCGCCGGCGTCTCGCTCTTCCTTTTTCGCTTCGTGATCGGTGTACCTATACACACGAGTCCTCGTCGTGGCCTTTCACCTGTGCCACCCCCGCGCGAGAGTGACGCAGCTTATCGCGCGCGAAGTGTCCGCTTACGTGGAATTGTACAAATCTCGAAGGCTTTCATCGGGACCTTGTTGTATTTGTGATTTTTTCTAATGTTTCATAACAATTGTTTTTGTATTAATTTTAAGACGTGTCTAATGAATGTAGCTCACTAGTATTTATGTTGATGAAGATTAAATTTTACCTTTTGTTATCAAGAAAAGGAAAATTGTATTCGATATGTAAAAACAGCCAAATGTATAACTTGTAACTGTGATGGAGTACAAAACATTTATCTAAATGTATTCGCAATTTTTCATCTCGATATTTTGAAATTTCACCATACACGACCTTGCGGATTTTCATTTTTATATTTAATATTGGTTAAGATTTTATTTCCTTGACCTTCGCTTTAGCTTTAATAACGATCTGATAACTTCAATGATAGGTAATGTAATTATTAGGTTTAGTCATACAGTATTCTAGTCAATCTAATTTCTAGTCATTTTAAATTATTCTACTCTATTTCCCATCTGTGATATCACTATTTTAATTTTTACTTACTACTGTACATTATATAGCTTTAAGTTTAGACTGTGATATTTCGCAATCAGTATTAATTTAAAAGACTGAAATTAGGTATTGACTATCACTGAATTTTAAATAAATCTGTTTTATATTAAGATATTAACGACGTATTTCAAAATATTACAAGATGCTTATTAAGTTTGTAAAACTACTTTTTACAATAAATGAAATACTAATAATAATACTAATACCTTCGAATTTATTAGCATTTAATGTTATGATCTCATTTAAACCAATAAATGAATTAATATCCTTTATAATATTTTTTAAATATGGTTTCCTTTCGTTTCTTATTATTTCCCTGCCGCCTCAATCCTTTTCATCGCCTTGCTATCCCTACATAACTATGCATTCTTTCGCCCTATCTCCTTATCTACCTATCTTCCACCCTCTTCACCGATCCATTCTTCTACCTATATGTACAAACTGAAATGTGAATCCAAAATCTTCGGCATCTCTCCCACTCCATCCCTTTCGTCGACCCTCACGTGTGCAGTGTGTTTGCGCCGGCAGAAGTCGGCCGCCTCTCGCTCTTTCCACGGCAGTCACCTGTTATTGATCAAAACTTTGCCTATCATCTGACAGCTTGTTGTCCGGAGTTACCATGGCATCCTGACCCCGGGCCAATCATTCAAATTCCACTTATTTGCCATTCACTTTTTCAACTTGTCGACAATGTTCATGTTCTCTTTGGAATTTTTTTCTCCGGCATGTACAATACGTTCTCTACTTTGTTACGTACTTTTGTACATCCATTCTCGTGTATTACTTAGGTTCACGAACATGCTCTCGTTCCGCTGAAGCACGTGTATCAGAATAGAAAGTAAAATTGATATGCTAGGTAGATAAATTTCATGTAGTGATTCGTATTACTGATTATAATGTATATTACTCTTCTACGGATGAACGAGTTTTTTCGCGTAGCGATCTCTATCGTCAGCTTTTGCATTCCCGATCCAGTTTACTCGGCAGATAACCTTTTTAAAATTTTATTTCAAGCCTGATCCGCATATGACGTTGAAGAAAAAATGAAAAATTAATAATCTGATATAACATTAACGACAAAGTCGCTTATCAATTATTAACGATCACGCCATGTTGATATCGTCGCGTATGATTCATTTTAGTGATTGTTGGGATAAAAGATGATTAAAATCAGAAAAGTCATGTCATTGCTCATGTTTTAAAATAGGAAATTATTTTTACAATATATATTTCTTATAAATCTATATACTATACTATTTTAATAGTCGAGATATGAGATAAAATCGTTAACACACTCTATGACGTTATTGCAAAAATTTAATCTCGCAGTTCGTTTGCACTTCAGGCTAGACTTAAAAAATACACTCACGTTATAATCGTGTTTTTCCTACAAACGTCAGTCTCGCTCCCTTATCCTCATAATCCTAGCTCACCCCCTTTTTTATCTTTGGCGCGCAAATGTTTGCTGGTTCCCCGTCTCCGCTTCCGAAAACTTTAAATGAGGGAGTTTTAACTTACTAGGTGACTTGCACGAATCGTCTTATAGTTTTTTTTTTGGCAATCAACACCCATCTGAGTCTGAACGAAAACACTTTTTTTCGGCAGAACTTTTTCGATTTCACATTGGTTACGTCATTTAAAAATGTTTTCGATAGTTTTAGACGATAACGTGAAAATGTTTTACGGTAACGTGATTTTTGACCTCGCACTATCGCTTAAAATTTAATCGTATTAATTAAATATATAATGAGATAAGGTGATTTTTAAATGAAATCGCATTTGAAAATTTTTTTTTTCATTTTAAATATGAATTAACTATGTAATGGTTCAATCATTTGAGGCACCCATATTTATATATTTAACCGGGTAATTTCTAAACTGCTTAAATTAGTTAACAAAATTGACTGAAACCCATTCGCTACTAAAAATGTCGTCTCTAAATCACACCGATCAAGATCTAAACTTGCCAAAAATCAAGCACTCCACACACACACACACACACACACATCTAACCATCCACAGCACAGCTATCGCACATTACATACAACTCCATCGCTCTACCTCTATGCAATTGAGATGCGATACTTATACCCCGCCCTAATTGGTCGGCGCGCTTAATCCGATAGACGAGGGGGCGATCGTTGCAATTCGAATCGCGCGCACATGATGTGAGCGCATCGTATATATATATACGCGTGCGCCCACTGCCCTCTAGATCCAGATATTGCCGCTAATCGCTAAACTTTGCCCCATCCGCAGAATTTGGCATATATAGAGCGGCGCCTACTTCGAGAGATTTTCAAGCTTAAGAAGCCTGCCGGCTCCGAAATGTATATCGTGTCAGAGGCTGGCACTGTACCAGTTTCAATGTGGCCGGGCCTCGATTTTTCGCGTTAAGTAATTTTTTGTGCGGATCGATCGAGCTGACAAATGGTAGTTTAAGATGACGATTGATGGTTGTTCAAGTTCAAAAAGCTTGAAATTATTTTGTAATTTGATTACTTAGTACTTGACATAATAACATTTGAATCTATATTAATTAATATTCAACTCAAATAAATCAGTGACTTTTGAGTTGGCGATTTAAATGTCGATGTTTGAATATGTAGATTTTCATCAGGGGGTCTAAAAAATAAAGATAAATGTTTATACTCTTGTAAACGCACCTTCGCATGTTATGATGACATAAGAAGATATTTTTGTTGATCATAAATTTATGATATATGAGCATGATATGTGTAGATAAAATTAACGATACAAGGATAATCAAACGGTAGTTTCTAATATGTTCCTTCGCTTATTTCAAGGATCGAGGAAAATTCAGATCAAATGTCACACGAACCTACAGATAGTTTTTTAGACGAAGATTCGTTTTTCTCCGAGATCATGTCCAGCCAATCGAACCTTGAAGATCAAATTATATCTTTGAAAATATCCTTTAATTAATGACTTGATAATTCGTGAATTATATTTATTCAATTGATATATAATAATATTATTTAGTATAAACAATGTTTTCCTAAAACAATCCTTAACTCATTTATTATACGAAGCTATGGATTCCGATCGATCCTTAGAAGAGAAATTGGATGAATTGTTAAATTTCTTATCCAGCAACACTATAAAAAATATTCCAATGGATATTTTGGATGAAAAGATATTTTGTGCAGCCCTTCCTAATGCCCAGAACATGTATTTTGAGGTAAGAAGATTATATTTCAATTTTTATTACTTTTATTCTATCAGAAATTAAAACAAATAAATAATTTATCTGATAAATATCAAATACCATTATCATTATGCATACCTAAAAAAGTCAAGTTTTATAATGCAACATGACAGTAAGCGACGTCGTTAACAAAAAGTATCACTTATATCCTTCAAGAAATTTGCAGACTTTAAAAATACAACCATTTGCTTTAAAATGACAAAATTAATTTTTATGTTACGTTCATAAC
This sequence comes from Torymus aiolomorphi, assembly GCA_036365515.1. Lineage (NCBI taxonomy): Eukaryota > Metazoa > Arthropoda > Insecta > Hymenoptera > Torymidae > Torymus > Torymus aiolomorphi. The sequence continues at coordinate 57,014,761 of CM070874.1, read as the reverse complement.
AATTAACTTATAATGTGTATAGAGATAAAGAAACCGAGAAAAAATTTTCTTAATCAATTTTTGTATAAACTACTTCATTTAATTTTAACGTCCAAATTTTAATCAAAATCCTAGTAGTATATGAATACAGTTTAGCAAGTAAATTGTTACATCTTCATTAGACATGTGACATATATAGTAAAGTAAACCCGAGTTTACTTCATTTCCTTGGAAACGTGAAACATAAGATAGAAGATAAGATGCACGAGACACGACATACGAGACACGAGAACTAGTGTAAATGCACATAAAAGGAGCACAATTATCGTATATTTGTTTCTAAACACAATAGCTTGCTAACAAAGCGAATCAGATACTAAAATATGACGTAAACATATAGTAATGAATCGAAAATTTTAAATTATTATTAGTATTAAGTCAAACATTAGCAAATTAATTTTACATTACTATATGTTTCGAGCCTTTGAAATTACCAAATATTTTATTAAACGAAATTCATTACATTTTTCTTAAATTTATGTATGTTCTATTCCTTTTCCTCTAAGGTTATAAGGGTAATAAATGATAATTTAAAAATCAAGAATACAGAAAATACGAAAACTCATCTGAGTATCTTAATGAACTTATTAAAATGTTGGGACTTATGCATTAGTCATATAAAGGCATTAGAAAAAATAGCTATTATTGACATGAAAAGCTTTCATCCGAGCTTGTTTGAAGTTATGTTCGATGCTCTAACCCATTGTAAAAACAGGTAGAATACTCGTTTGTTTTTAATCAAAAATTACTTCGAAGTTAATAGTACCGTGATAATGAATAATTTTAATGAATTTTACAGCGCAAAGGAATATGGGGACTACTTTCAATCAGTTTCGGAATTATTAACTTTGTTATTCCGGCAGTGCGTCGGTACTTTAAATTCGTTTTATACTGTTTTGGACACAGTGATTTCTTTTGACACGAGCCAAGAAACTGAAATGAATATTTTATTGCAAAGTATCATTTAAAATTCTATTTAATCGATATCCCCAAAATTATATTATCGAATTAAAACGCGCGGTTTTTTTTAGTTATTGACGAAACCGGGAAACTTGCTACACTTACTAGTGGCATGGACATCAAAAGTTTAACAGACTTGTGGAAACGATTCGGAAAGCTATCTACAATTTATAATTTGGAAATGAAAGGGATTTCACCAAGTACTGTAACTAATCATTACAAAGGATTGTCTGATAGCATTGTGAATGTTTTATCATCTATCAACCAAGTTCAGTCTTAAAAAAAAATACAACAACAATTATTTATCTTTGTAACTTACAACTTTACAAATCGCTTTAATTTTTTTTAGAAGAATCAACGTCAGATCAATGAGAGATACGCTCTCTGTAGTAGAGTTTTGTTAAAGATATTAGAAAAGTTGTGCGAAACTTATTGTGGCTGGATACGAAGCGATGTAATGCTCGGGATTGTTGTTATGCTCACTTATTTGCATAGGTATTCTCAACATATATGTACAATAATTTGTGTTTCTCTTAATACGGATCTTGCAATCTATACAAGAAATTTCTTTTTTTTTAGATTTAATGAGCAATATCTGAAACTCAGCGGTTACCATATTGACTTTGTTAAATTTGTTATTACAAATTTCAATTTTATGATCGAGCCTTTCTTAGATGTTGTTCTTCAAAGTGATACCTTCAAAGTGGTTTGTTTATTACTATACTAATGCATTCTTATTTATGATTTGTAAACTTTTGATCTATAAACTTATTTTTAGGCCCTTTTTGATTATGGAAAAACTATTGATAATGATGTCGTTGGTTACCACTTATTATTGCTAATAATCGTAAAAAAAATATCAATGTTACCCTACGAAACGCTCAGGGAATGGCTTAATAATGAACAATGTATTTTGGATACTTGCTTTCAAAATATTGATAAATGTATGTTTAAGTATTCGTTCCGGAGTAAATGAAATATTATTATAAATAAAACCAATTATTTTGATCTATCTTCTTCTTCTTAGTGGATAAAGACATTTGCATAGGAAACCTACAAATTCAAATGTGTCGAGATGTCACGCAAGGATCATATATGACAAATATTTATGAAGCTACTTGTCTCAGTATATTTTCTCTCGTCTGTCAGATTTCAAATTCGGAATTCTCGGAGCTTATAATGTTATTGTTGAAATATTTGTTGAGTGGAGGATTATTTAATTCTTTATTAAGTTCGGACGTTTGGTGTTTTATTTGCAGGTATTTCTATAAAATTTATCGAATTATAATTGATTTTGGTCATAAAATTTTTCCCGTTTAGAAAAGACTATTTTCGCTAAAAAATATATAATGTTTTACAGGTTAGCTTCTCCTAAAATGTGTTACGATCACTTTAAGTATTTACTACAAGTCTACGAAATGCTTGAACACAGAAAAGATCATTTAAATACCGTCATTTTATCAAATTTACTCAGCCGTCAATATAATTTTCTCGCGGATAAAGACAAAGCTGACTTTATTAATAGTATAACGAAATCATCCAAATCTTTCCAATGGAGTCCAATTATTCGAGGAATAGATCCTCAAAAAAAGAAACAAATTCAACAACAGATTGATGCTTGTTCTGTGAATAATAAAATATCTGATCATTTGAAAAAATTAGAAGAACAATCTTCATTGAACAGTTTGACAGTTCTTGTAAATGCATTTTTTAAATTAATAAGCATAATTACAGCGCTTACAAATTTTTAGAATTCCATTAAATTCTTTCATGTCTGTTTTTAGTTGAATGATTTATCGATTCTTGAGGCGACTAATACACCACAAGATGAACAATCTATAGAAGTCTTCATAAAAATTTGGAATAAGATTGTGGATATTTTTGGTGATTGTCAAGGCACATCTTTTTATCTAGTAGAAAATCTTGCTATTTCACTTGTACGAGCTGTAAGTTTCCAACACGGACAAACTAAGTATTTGACATCGGTAAGAAAAAACATAATTTTTCTACTTTGTAAAATTTCTCGTTTTTAAGCTTATTTTCGAGTTAAAATATTTAGTCAACTTAAAAAATTTAATGTTATTTCACGCACAGGCTGAGATTTTCTTGAAAGGATGTTTTAACAGTGATAAAGATTGATAAGCATTATAATTATAGGATTAACATATATACATTGAGAAAAAACTTTAGTAAAAATTACAAGGAGTTTCGTAAAAATTACCATTCTGTTTGGTAAAACTTACCAAAAAGTGTAAAAATTGAAAAAATTATCATACTTTACAGGAAATTTTGGCAGCAATATAGGAAAAATTATTACACTCTATTGTAAAATTTTCCATAAAGTATTATGGTAATTTTTTGGAAATTTTTGCAGTCTGTGGTAGTTTTCAAGACAGAATGGTAATTTTTACAAAACTACCTGTAATTTTTGCAAAATGTTTTTTTCTCAGTGTACGTATGCACACCTAACTATTGATATTATTCTCATAGATCCTTGAATCCATGTCGACTTTATACCCCTACGCTTCTATCGGGCTTCGCCTCGAGTTCTGCCACTTCTTTAATCGCTGTGCGACCAGTCTCACCGAAAACAACGCGATCACCATAGCCGATTTGTTCTGCCGTCTGCTCAACGACGAGGACACGTGCGTGCAACAACAGGCCTTTGAGAGTTTCGACTACCTGACCCGTGCCTGTCCCAACGCCGACCTCCTGTCTTCCGTCGCCCTGGTCATCAGGAACGCTCAGTCCGAGATAACGAGTACCTTGCCCGCCTACATTTCGGGCGAAGTTGTTCATCGGCTAGACGGTTTCGCCAATCGCGACGAGTTTTTCACGGCTCTCTGCGACACCGTGGAAAGGAAAGGCCACGTTTGCTACGCTCGATGTCAAGAGGACAGAGAGGAGAAGGTGCGAAAGTTGGATAGCGATGTGGGATGTTCAAAAACCGAGGCAGATGGCGCGGAGAAACGGGCGGAAAGGGTTTGCGCAGATGTGGAGGTCTTGTTGAAGCTTAGGACTCAGCTAAAGAGAGATATGTACGATAGGCTACGGCAGACGTGTCAGAAGTTCCTGGACCAATGCGACGGTAAGCCAATATCGGGTACCGAATTATCGTAAAAAAGACTGAACAAAAATGGATGCAAGAATTGGTCTGTTGTGTCTGTACTTAAAGTGATGTATACAAAATTGTAAAATATAAAAATCGGTGAAACTTGGTAATTCTTTGATAAAATATATTTTTTTCAAATAAATTACAGCTATAAGTGGTTTTATACATATCCATAGATATTTTTTTTACTTGAGTTGTGTGATTATCTTATGTAACAGGAATTCTTGAAAATTAAACGCTAATGTGTTATATTAAAGATAACATATGCAATCATACCTATATTTAAAATATAAATATTTGATGAAGACACTTCAATAGAATCATCTGAAGATACATCTAAGATTGACAGAAATCAAAGTTAATTAATATATTATTTTTATCAGTTTCTGTGACTTATGTTAAAATAAATGCTAACCAATAGAAATTTTTGGACTTAATACTAAAATATAGCATGAATAAGATTTCATTTACTACTTGGTCTAGATTATTAATTTTAAATTATCGATGTTTATGCGAAGTGCAGTACTAAATTTCAATAAAAAATTCACGTTTTGTTTGTTTGAAAGCTTAACATTTGTTTAAGATAAAGTATTTTGTTATATAAATAAAGTATATAAATTAAAATGTAACAATTAGAGCAAAATAAATACGTTTTCTTTAAAATTATAAAGTTGCTTTTTAACATTGATTTACATATCGTTATCTTAGAAATATTTGATATAGTTACAAATATCGATATAAATATTTATAATAAAAAATAAAATAAAGATTGAACTCAGTTTTAGAAAAATTTTATTGCCGCCTTATTCGTATCTCCTTTTACTCTCATCTTTACCGTGGGCTACTTATACTTTACCGGCAGTTCTTGCAGCAGATAATAGATGTCGCGCTCGATCCGTTTTCCGCTGAACTTATAACTCTCTCTTTGGCGTTCGGTTAGCTTACTACGTCCACTAAAGTATCACCGCCAAGTACTTTGGTACACGCGGCAAAAGTTTTTTACAGCCAACATTATTTTATATTACCGGCCCTACCATCGCTGTGAAGTACCGATTCGCATTAATTTCGTACATTACCAACATTAAACCATAACGGTGTAAACTAGCAGAATCGAAAAAACCGCGCCCAGATGCAAAATTTCTTTGCTTCATATCCACCTTTTTCGTGAAGCGAGAAGTGTGCTATTATTGTGGTTATGAAGTTTGATAGAAGGAGAAGTCGAAATAACTAGCGAGGTATGTTGCTTTTAATTAATACTTGAAGTAGTTTTAATTCACTATGTATTTTATGCAGCAAAACTATATATATATATATACATATAGATGGTTTTAAAAAGTTACAATTATAACAAAATAATGAAATATTTATGCGAATTGATGACGTTGCTATTGGACAAGATATAACAATTACAATGTCGGTACCTAGTCGCCTTAATCAAACATCAGCTAAGAAACTTCCGAAAAATATGCTATAACCAGTGTTTTTATTTTATTTCTTCTTTAGTATATTTTAAAAAATGTTATAATCGTTAATAAAACTTTTGATAGTCAAAAAAAAAATAAAATTGAAAGTTTGCTGAATTTTCAACCTATACACAATTTTTAAATTTCGGAATTATCTTGTATTTTTGCATTATTTTTATATTCGTAAATTGAATATTTATTTAGAATTGTAATTAAATATTAAATAAATGATCCCTTAGTCTATCGAAAAAGCAAAGATTAGTGGTAAATTGAAAGCATCTTTATTTCTTATATGTTAAGAATATAAAAATATCAATAATTTAGATTTTACACAAAGAACTTGCTGTTATATTATATTGCTTTTTACCTATTTTTTACGTATATATTAATTATTTAAATTTTGATATAAGCGTTTACCTTTGTAAAAGGTGTATACTCCAAAATAAATAAGGTAACTCGAGGTAATTCGGCCACCTGGAAGATTCTTTGTGTGCTTCTGCAAGCATGTTTAGAAAAAACTATTAAAGATCCATCAATCCATCAAAATATATCTAGTACATCTTCTACGAAGAAACAAATTAAGGACTCCATAGGTGTGATATTGATTTTACACAAACCAAATTTTAAAAAGAGGATTTTCTGTATGCTCCGTTCTGTTTAGTCAATTCGGTCAATTAAATCCAAAAAAGTTTTTTTTTATTTTGTTTACATACATTCAAATACAATCTATCTTCTGCTAGAAAAAAAAATTCGGCTATTTAAAAAATTAGTCTTGCTTAAGAGCTATAAAAGTGGATAACTGTGCCCTTACTGTGTGCAGCTAATGCGGCCACTTTTCAGATTAATTCTCTTCTAAACAAGTGAAAAAAATTTGGAAAATTTTGAAATAATTAATAAGCAATATTTTTTACATTTTCTAGACATATTTGTCTAATTGAGCTTTCTTATAAAGTGGGGCCGTGGAAGTGTACGCGTGTGTGTGTGTGTATGCATGTGAGTATGTGTGCCCGAATTAGATCTATGGCCGAATTACTTTGAGATACCTTATTAGTAAAACGAAACAATTTCTCTAAATTATATTACTTCAAAAATAAATGTGAGTATATTTTGCTGTTTCCGTTCGTATTTCGCGGAAGTCAACCAATCACTATTAAAAAGAACGCAATTTGCGTGTGAGATAAAGCCTTCTTAAACTGGATTCCGAGATAAAGTCATTTTCAACCGGATTCCCAGATAAAGCTTTTTTATTCGGAAGCAACGATATATCACTATTGATAAGTAATACAATTAAAAGATTTTAAAGAAATTCCCCACTAACAAGGAGAGTGCGCAACCTTTGGGTCACGGATTTGTACCAAATTGAAATATCTTGTGTTAGAGTAAAAAAATATTGAACCCCTATTCCAGGATTTATTCTCATAGAACTTTTTTCTCGAGTTATGTACCATGTTATCTTAAAAATGCGTTATTTTGTTAAAAAATGACGTCTCTTCTATTGTATGTAACACTGCAAGTATTCCCGTTACAAAAATGAGCGAAAAAAAATATTAAAATAGAAAAAGCTTTATTTTAAGCACTGTTTCGACTAAAAATATCTATTTTTCAGAAAATTATAAGAAATCGAAGATAGTGTAAAAAAATGATTGAAAATAGCAATCCTTTAAAAAAGGGGAAATTTTCGATCATTTTTTTACACTATCTTTGATTTTTCATAACTTTCTGAAAACCCGATATTTTAGTCGAAACAGTGCTTAAAATAAAGCTTGTTTTGCCTATTTTTATAATTTGTGTTGCTCATTATCGTAACGGGAATACTTACAGAGTTACATACAATAGAAAAGACATAATTTTTTTAGCAAAATAACGCATTTTTAAGATAACATGGCACATATCTCGAGAAAAACAGGGGTTTAATATTTTTTTACTCTAAAACAAGATATTTCAATTTGATACAAATCCGTGACCCAAAGGTTGCACACTCTCCTTGTAAGTTAATGACATTCAATAATTTTGCGAAGAATCTTTAAAATAAGTAGTAACATTTAAGGTAGTACCGTCGGTATAGAAATACTGTTTAAATTTTAATAAAACTTAATATGCTCGTAAATATTGGTCCAAAAGTGACTCAAACAAATTTTTGTGAGGCTAGGGTAAATATGACCAAAGGTATTAGTATTTTCATAATCACGAATTTAACACGGTGTCTTATGGGAAATCGCTCTTTTTATAGTTTCAATTAATTATTTCGTAAACATTACCGTTCAGTTTTTATTGAGAATTTTTGTAATAAGAGATAAATATTTGAAGAATATTTATCATTTTCCAAAACTATGATTAGGTAGATATACTTATTAAAAACCGCTGCCAATTCATTGGCACATAGCTTCCTCAAACTTAATTTATTGATCCCTTTAATTAATTTTTACTTCTAATATTTAAAATTTAATACCTTCTCTTGTACGGTTAGACTAACTAGGAGAGGGTCATGGGTCCAGATTCAGCTTAAACTGCGCGTTATATCTTTTTTCGTGATGGACCGATTTTCTTAGGCAACGAACTTGATCTGAAGATATATAAAAGCTACATCTATGCCAAATTTCAGGACAATTGGGTAATTTTTGCTCTTGTTATCGTGCAACAACGAAAACGAAAATTTTTTCTAAAATAATTTTTTTCTTAAAAACAAATGAAGATAATCTCTTGAAATTTTAACCACATATAGTCTTCTATAAATTTAATAAGTGGTTAAAATTTTAAGTCGATAAATCAAGTAATCTCTGAGAAAATGCGATTCAAAAATTTTTTAAAAAAATTTTTAACCTCAAATATCTTTTTTCATAATGGACCGATTTTTTTGGGCAACGAACTCGATCTGAAGGTATATAAAAGCTACATCTGTGCCAAATTTCAGGACGATTGGATAATTTTTACTCTAGTTATCGTGCAACAACGAAAACGAAAATTTTTTCTAAAATAATTTTTTCTTAAAAACAAATGAAGATAATCTCTTGAAATTTTAACCACATATAATCTTAAATTAGTGTAATAACTGGTTATTTATTTCAAGTCGATAAATAAATTATTTTTTGAGAAATTAATTTATGAAATATAAAAAAGTTTTCCTTAATAACAATTGACAGAGTGAAGATATTTTAAATTTTAAAAAAGGAAAATATAGGTAATTTAAATACCTTTCAAGAGAAGATTATTATATTATGTAATAATAACTGTAAGATATGAAAAATCAAAAAAACTAAAAATTCAAAATCGTTTCTTGGTTATAAAACAAAAGAAAATCAGTAAAAACTCAAATCCATCAGGATACCTTTCTTTTCCCGCGAGACGAAGAGAATAAGCTTTACCCGACGAAAATCGGTTGATTCGTTTCGGAGATATGAAGAGTTCAAACACACACACACACACACACACACACACACACACACACACACACACACACACACACACAGACACACACACACACACACACACACACACACACACACACACACACACACACACACACACACACACACACACATCCACGAAAACAAAAATGATCAAAATCAACTAATATACACATATATCGCCTTAAAATATCTTTTTGAACATTTTTTTTGTCGAAAATTTTTTTACCGTTACAAAGCTTCCTCTATGAGGAAGCAAAAAATGAATTGAAAGCAAAAAAGTCACATTTAACCTCAAAAAATAAGTCAAACCACCTTCTGCATGGAACTTTTTATTAATAATTAGGACAAATAGAATTATTTAAGGCCAATGCATAATCATTATTTCGTGTACGTTTATGTATACAGCTTCTTTAACAAAGTATATCTTGTGAATAAACAAGAAATAAAAAGTGCGTTCATTTTGACTAGAGATGTAGCTCCTGCGTACTACCTTAAATATGGAAATGGTTATAATATTCACACATGAATGTTTAAGGAGGAAAATTATATCAATAAAAGTTTTAAAATAATCTGACAATGGATTTAAACGTAAATCAAGACAAAAGTTATATTTTAAAAACATTTAGTGATGATACTGTTCTGAATTATGTGCAAAAGTATCATATCAGCCTGCAAGACGAACATATTAAACATAATAATCAACATTTGCGAAAGGTGAATCATAAATTGAATACTTTTTGTTTTATCGCTTTGCTAAACTTATAAACTATTAACAATGCCTTGTATTTACTATAAAAATCGTTTGATTGGTATATAAAACATTTATAACTTTTAGATTATTACTAAAGGATTAATTCCTATCATGCAAAAAGATTCACTTTTTAAAGATACTTATAGAAATATTAATTATGCTGGCAGCTATTTTAAAGGTACAAAAGTTGGTAAACCCGATGAATATGATTTAGATTTGGTAATACAGTTACCTTTAAATTATACAACGTTGCAGGTTTGTTCATAAAACACTTATTTTTTTCATCTCATCGTTTGCAACAAATCCAAAATTCTATATTTGTGTTTGTTCAGGTTGAGACAAACCATGAACATTTCGGCTATGTAAAAATTAAAGTCGAAACTGATAGCAAATTGCCAAAATGGGATGAGCATGGGTAGGTAAAATAAAATTAAAAAATGTTGTGAATCAAAAGAAAAAGCACACTATATTCAAGAATAGAATTTTCTCATAAAATGACCGTGAAATTCGCGTTAATCGAAAAACGACACACTGTAAATTTTGTGTTTCATAAATTTTCGATATTCAACAAAAATTGTAGTGATGTACAGTAAATTTTTACCTGTGCGTTATAGTTATTTTTACCAACCTTTCGTATAAATTTTACCCTGAATTGATCGGAAATTCGGTTACCGGCGACCGGGGCACTGCCCACGCCATAGTCGGAGACACGGTGCGACTTGCATACATATCCCCATCAATATCAGTCATTAGATTCATAATAGGTTTATTTTTATGATAGCTTTTAGAATTTTTTAAGCAAAATTTGAAGCAAAATATTGTTTCTAAATTAACACTTCCAATAATATTGCGAATAATATATACTTAAAAAGTAATGAAATACATGTTTTCGTAAAATCTGAAACTTTTACCGTAATAGTCACGGAAAAATTTTCCTGTATAAGCCACCGCAAAAAGCACCAGAATTCCGAAACGACCACATGATCCACGGTTACAGTCTATACGGTAATTTTTACCGCGAATTTCACGATAATTTTTCTAGGAAAATTTAATCCGTGTTTGAATTAAGGTGATGTGATATCCACATTATTACTCAATTCTAGGTTCCCGTTTTTCTCCTTCAATTTTAAACTTTTTGAAGAAAACTCTGACACGTTTTAAGTTTAGTAAAGAACTATAACGTATCAAAGAGTTTTTTCCTTAAAATTAAAAATTGAATGAGGAAAACGGGAACCCAATTTTGAGTAATAGCGTGGGTATCGCATCACCTTAAGCATTATTGAAAGTGATTTAGCTATTTTATGTAGAGTATAGATGCTATACAAATAAATAACATTTTAATATTTATTCGTAGCAAAATCCTAAATAAATGGTTAGATGATTCAAATTACTTAAACCAAACTAAATTTTATCGGTGGATGGAAGCCATTATGACCAAAACTTTTGAACAGATCAAAAAAGATAAAGAATATCAACTTACTGTGGACAATAAAACTTATGTAGTAAGTTCTGATCAATTTTTTAAAGTGAATACCTATAAATATAACAGCTCATGATTTATTTTAGTTAAAACCATTTAAAAAATCTGGACCAGCTTTTACAATATTTGTTGGATTAAAAGATGACTCTTCAAATGGTCAAATGATGGATGTTGATATGGTTCCCTGTCTGGAATTCGATGACGTTTCGTTAAATGGATACAAAGTTGTTGAAAATACCGTAAGTAATTGTAGAATTTCTAAAAAAAACTTACATAATTTATTATTTGTAATTAAAATAGTAAAATTAGAACATAGAAATCTTTTGATATCCTTCAAATAAAATGAGTTTATAGAGTCCAATAGTCCATGTGAGGTACCGACAGGGAACCCTTCTTTATCGGTGCCTAAATTTTATTTATTTTTTTCGCATTCAAACAATAATTTTAGAAAATAGCGTTCTTTCAAGCCCTATGAAATGGCATTAAGTATATACTGTATTCAATTTTCTTGTTATCCATTAAATACTTTTCAAAAATGTTTTTGACATTTCCGTGACCTTGTTCTGATTGATCGATAATGTAAGAGAATATAGCTCGAAAGAACGCTTTTTTCTAAAATTTTTGCTTAAATTTTAAAAAATATATAAAATTTAAGTAAACGGCACTTTGGTGGGGTAGCGGAAATGTACTTCGACCGAGGTTAACGCTGGAAACCTATGCAACTTCGACGCCCGAACGGAAAATGAGTAGAGCTTTCCTTAAGTAAAAAAGGCGCATAACGGGGCGCAGATATGATCCCGGTACGATCCAATCAAATTAAAACGCATTACAAAAAAATTACTTATAAATCCAGGCCAGATAAGTCGCCCTTGTTTGATACTGATATCGACGCTTCCTACGAAAACTAGCACCTTTTTTGGCCTCCTTACGAAGACTAGCACATTTCAGAAAACTGCAACGAAAACTAACATAACTTACGACTTTGCCGCGAATACTAGTACAATTCGCGAGGTTGCCGCAAAAACTAGCATCATTCACGAGTTTGCGCCGAATAATAGTACAATTCGTAAGATTGCGACGAAAAGTAGCACGATTCGTGAGATTGCGACGAAAAGTAAGACGATCGCAAGCTTGCCGCGAAAACTAGCACTTCGCGTCACCGTGTTAATTTACATAAGAGGCAGTGGAATGTGCTAGTCTTCGCCGCAATCAAGCGGATCGGGCTAGTCTTCAACGCAAATCAATGGGGCGTGCTAGTCTTCGCGGCCAACGCTGAAATGGACTATGTCTTCGTGGCAATCTTAATCGTGCTAGTTTTCGTAGGGAGCGTCGATATGTGCCCGTCAGACGTACACCTTACTTACCCATGAGCAGGCCTTGCGATGTTGTTATCACGTGTTTTGAGTTTGTAAGTTAAAAATGATATTCTTCAATTTCTTACCTATATATTATTACTATAGTATGTATGTGGTAATACGTATGTGGTAATTGAAGAGAGTTCATTTAAAAATTTTAGATATAACTTGTACGCTTACAAGGCGTTATTGAACTAAATTATTTAAAGCAGTAAATTACAAAGCAGTTAAAATACCTCGTGATTTTTCTAAAGCAACGGACAAGGTCCTTATATGTATGTATTTAGGGTTTATGGGGGTGCCATAGCCGTATCATTACCGACCGAGCAATTGGCACAGTTTCAAGCTTATTAAAAATGAAATACATAAAATCACAAAAAATCAAGAGAGTTTTTTCGCTGCAGTTTTGAACGATCTATCACCCAGTACAAGTTTGAAGTCGAAATATCAAGTGGTTTTTGCAAAAACTTTGAAAGAAACCGAATTTTGTTTTGTTCAAAGTTTTTGCAAAAACCACTTTATATTTCGACTTCAAACTTGTATTGGGTGATAGATCGTTCAAAACTGCAGCGAAATGTTCTCTTGATTTTTTGTGATTTTATGTATTTCATTTTTAATAAGCTTGAAACTGTGCCAATTGCTCGGTCGGTAATGGTATAGGACTATGGCACCCCGTTATGCATGCTTGCAATCTATTTGGCCCAGCAAGTGATCTATATCTTTTTCCTTACTCACTTTCGAAATCCACAACCTTTATATTTATTTATTAATTATAGGGGACCCGTTAGTCATACCTCTATAGTGCCTCGGACACGGCGAGAAATTGTGGATTTGGTGCCCGTATGGAAATAATAATTGTAATAAAATGTAAGAAAATGTATAAAACTGTATAAAACCATTGGTTTTCGGACATTTTTTTACGGTTTTATACAATTATTATATTTTCTTACATTTTTATACGTTTCCTTACAAATATGACTAATTTTTCCAAATTAATCTGCAAAAATAAATTGTAAAAAAACGCAAGGAAAGGTAAGAAAATATAAAAAAATATAAGAAACCGTAAGAAAATGTATAACAATGTATAATATTACATATTTTTACATTTATATACACTTTTATACACTTTTAAGCAGTTTTGTATATTTTTATACGTTTTCTTACATTTCATTAAAATTTGTACATACATGAGAAAATTTCCTGGAAAAAACTTTAAATTTTTTAAATATATACAAATGTGTAAAAATGTAAAAAAGTATATAACTGTATAAATCGTTTAGCATAAAATGTCCGAAAACCAATGGTTTTATACGGTTTTACACAGTTTCTTACAGTTTTGTACAATTTCTTACGGTTTTCTACATTTTCGTATACATTTCTTTTTTTCATTCAGGTGCATTCGCTTCATTAAGTATCCGGTGTCAGAATATATTTTATCCTATTATCCTTTTAACATAGGCCAAATCGGAATCAAATAGGATTTAATTATTTTTTTCGGTCAGGGTAGCCAAATCAGGTACCTAACCAACACTTTATTAAGAGCGGCAGATCACCTAAACGATTAGGTACTAAAGTGACCACAGGTTCACCGCGGTCACCCATCCAAGTACTAACAGTGCCCAGCGCTAGTTAAGGAGGGTCTTTCGCAAAATTAAATCCAATATTTTTGAATAAAATTGAAATACGTAATAAGTAATGATTATTACAATGTACACGCTTAAAAATTTTGTGTAAAATATGAATCCTGTATAATTTAAATTTTGTGTAAAATTTAACACAATATTTGTGTAAAATTTACACAAGTGTGCGTAAAATTTTCAATTTACACAAATTTCGTGTAAAATGTTCAATTTACACAAACTTTGTCTAAAATTTCAAATTTTCAATCAAGCGTACTTCTAATTCCTAGATAAGCATCTAAAATAATGATCACCGCGTAAGTATGTAGGATTTATAATGGTTATTAACTCGTTAACCCTTTGAGGGCCGGTGGGAAGTATACTTCCCACCTATTTAACATTCATTTTTTCTTCATTTCTTTAATGTTTCAGGGTTTGAACCTGGACAAAGGCGGTTTTTAGACTATTAAATAACTAAGTTACATAACTATTACAAAAATTACCACAACTTGTTTTTTTTTGTACGTATAAACAATCAATTGAAAAAAAAATAGATTTTTTCAGGAAAAAATGTGCCCCTCAAAGGGTTAAGACCGAGGCCCCTTAAATGAAAAACTTGCAGGTTTACTTTCTGAAATGTGACGTGTAAATCACATACGGTCTTAATGAAAAATTTTCTGTTTTTGTATTTTCTAACAAATTGAATGTGTGTGTGTGTGCGTGTGTGTGCGTGTGTGTGTGTGTGTGTGTGTGTGTATGTATAGAAATAAGTATGTTAAGGTGTATTTATATGATAATATTTTATAATTATTTTGACAGAAGTTGATACACTAAAAAAAATTTGAAAAAAGTAAACTATTTATTACATCAAAAATACAATTTTTGCTAAATTTACAATTATTTTTAATAAGATTCTCGACGAGCAAAATCTATTATTATTAGTCGTTATGCCTTTCTTTTATCTAAATATTGTATTACTTTATAGTCAGCCCGCATTACTTGGTAGAAAATTTTGGCATACAGCGGCACTTGTACGACAAATGTAGGAAAGAATTTAATAAAATACAAATTCACAATATAATATGAACTGAAAGGCGTTTCGTGAACTTTAGTCGTACCTGGTGGACTCATCAGGAAGATACAGGTATAGACTCATCTTCGAGGCCGAAAATCGATGTTACTTGGTTTTATTTAAGAAAGTGGAATAGTATATTACTAACGCGGGCGGAAGAGGATTATTTACCTCATGCGACGTTTTTCGGCCTCGCTTCGCTCGGCCGAAAAACGTCGCATGAGGTAAAAATTCTCTTACGTCCACGTTTCAGTAACGTATTTTTCCGTCCGAGGCCGCAAAATGACATTTAAGATGGCATTTTGAGGTTAAAGGGCGGAAAAGAAATTTTGTTTATGGACGCCAAGAACGGGCAGTCACCTAGTGGATAAAGTGTCAAAGTAACAAATATAAATAAGACTTGGCACATTAGTGACCAAATGTCGTTAAGTTTTTAATAAGATTTTATAAACGTCACAAAAAAAGGAAAATTTTGTATATTTTTTCATTAAGACCGTACGTGACATGTAAGTCATACAACATTCTCAAATCAATAATCTGTTAATACAAAATGAATTTTGAAATACATAAAAACATAGTATTCTGTCCCCTCTACAAGTACCCATGATGTAAATAACGTTAAAATGTTGTATAACAATGTTATACAAAAAAATAAATTTGAAAATTTTAAAGGTCTATATTTTCACGATTTTGCATTTTTTCAATTATCTGCAAAAATTGGAAAAAACAAAATATATCATTCTGGCATTACTAAAACGTAAGAACCACGTAGATTTGCACATCATTTGAATTTTAATTATTTTATGGCTTTCAATTTTCATGTGACGTGTACATCACGTACGGACACAACGGGTTAACAGTATCAAATGGATCTTACCCCATTTGTGCACAAATAAAACGCGTCTCAAGCTCGACATCTCCCCTCTTCAATATCCATGTCGACTAAAATAAGAAAAAATACACGATTACGCGGCGTCGCTAATAACTTATCTAAAATTAGCGCTGCCTCACAGTATAACCAGAAAAGGGACCGAAATCAGTGTGCACGGGCATTTATCGAGAGCTCATGTCGCGAAGACGCGAACCCTGTCGATCTCCGGCGAAGTCATGTTCACAGCGCGCGTTATTTCAAACGATCCATTACAAGTTAATAGAGGAAGGTGGGGCGATATAAGTACTTCGTGGGGCGATGTGGGTATTTTTTGTTTTAAAAATATTAATCGAACTTTGAAAAATATTGTAACACGCCTAAAGTATTCAGCGATTCTCCATCTACAAATAAATACACTTCATTATTTATATTAATGCAAAGATATTGAAATGTATCAATATAACGAAGACGATCATTGGAAAACCCACATCGCCCCATGTGGTTTGCAGGTGGGGCAATATGGGTTTCCCTGTGTAAATCAAATGGAGTCAGGCGGCCATATTGCTGAAAGATTTCCAAGTGGGGCGATATGGGTACTTTATGTTTTAAATTATTTAAACTTGACTGTTACAGTTTCTACCACTTCAAGTACATTTGTTATAACTTTAGCCATAACCAAAAAAATTTTTCAGCGTAAAATAGTTTCTCATTTTTTAAATATCGCCAAAACCCATATCGCCCCACTGCCCATTTCGCCCCACGTTCCTCTACACAATTTTTGTGTAAACGGCGATTTTACACAAAATTTTGTGTAAACGTCGATTTTACACAAATTTTTGTCTGCTTTACACAAATTTTTGTGTAAAATAGGGAAATTGATATTTCACACAAACTTTGTGTAAAATAGGGATAAAATTTTTGAGTGTACGTGCGAAATTTCAAAATAGCTTGACGAAGTAATCAATGAGTACGACATTTATAAAAATCGAGTTTTTTTTGTTACATTACACAAAGATCTGACTAATCGGTCCACTCTAAAGTTTCGCATCATAAAATAAAAGTATGGATTCGAAAGCAAGTATGGATAAACGTATAGGTCACTTGCTGGGCTAAATAGGCTGCAATTTGATAAACCCCAAATACATGCACACATAAGTTAAAATACATACACATACGCGCGCGCATGCGGTCATTTTTTACGATTTTCTGAATGCATGTAAACTTTGCACTGAATCGTCCCATTTTAACGATTCTTATAGCTCATAGCTCAAATTAAAGCTCTTTTCTTCTACTTCAATTTTTTTCTTGTGGAAAATTGGTTGACGCCTGTGGGACTACTTATTTCCATAAGAAAAATGAATGTGTGGTTAATACAGTGTCCCCAGACCATTTTCAATTGTTGGAAATTTTTCTCGTCATGGTATAACCTAAAGAATGAGAACCAATTTATTACGAAGGTGTACCTCCAATTTTAAAAAAAAATTTTTGAACCCTGTCAGTGTGAATAATCTGTAGAATTTTTTATATATAGGGTAAGAGGCTGGATTTGTGTGCCTGAACACATTTTTGTGCTTTCCATAAAAAATGCATGTGGAGCACACAAATAGATTCAGGAACACTGATCGGAACACTTACCTATATGGTTTTATGACCCTTCCTTAAATTGAAAGAAGCAAAAATACTTTTCTTTTTTAGCGTTATAATATGTATAAATATTATCATATGGTAAATAAATATGTGAATATATATTGTAGACCAGAAAACTTCTTGTCGTTGCTAAACCTTTACAAATAGATGGAGGTGAACGATTATGGAGACTAAGCTTTTATGAACAAGAAAAGCAAATTTTACTAGCTGCTGGAAAAATCAAACCGGTTATTAGGCTACTTAAGGTGTTAAGCTGAACGTTATTACAATGTTTGAAATAATTTAAATTTAAATATTTTTATAACCTCCGTTATTCTTTTATAGAAATTTCGTGATAAACAACGATGGAAACAGTTAGCAAGTTATTATATAGAGACCTTATGCTTGCATGAACTTGATCAACGAAAATCTGATAGCGAATTTCTTAAAGCACCGCTAACTTCTTTGTTTATCTATGTGAGTAACTTTTCTATAGATTTAAAAATTAATTATGTTTTTTAAATTAGATTTTTCTTCCAAATATTTTAGATGCTGAAAAAGTTAGCTGATGCTTTTTCTAACCAAAAATTACCATATTTTTGGCATACTGGACATAATTTAATAGAGAAAATGGAAATTAAGTCAATGAGTAATTATGAAAATTGTATAAGGAATATAATTTACAACATAGAAAGAAGCTTATGTGGCAATAATTTTATAGTTACCGAATGTCTCTGTAAGTATGATACATTAAACTATATCATCGTCGGGTGGAAGGAGGAAGGCGCTATTTGGGCGGTACATTACAAATGGTGCTACGAGGGGTGTTCAAAAAGTAAGTTTCCCTGCTCCGGGAAAAAAGCAAAACACAATTTTTAGGTTAAAGTAACATATGTATTTATTGTTTGACTTATAAACTATTTTTCTACATAGTCCCCTTGGACTTGAATACATTTTTTATATCTGTTCTCAAGCTTTGACAAACCTTGTTTATAAAAATCCGTGCCCTGTTTTTTAAAGAATAATTTAACGATGTCTTTCACTTCATCATTTGAATTGAAGTGATGGCCACCCAAACTTTCCTTTAATTTAGGAAAAAGAAAAAAGTCACTTGGTGCGAGATCTGGAGAGTAGGGTGGGTGATCAAAAATTTCCCATTTGAATTTTTCCAGTAAGGTTTGTGTTTTTTTTGCTGAATGAGGCCGCGCATTGTCGTGAAAAAGCAACACTTTTCTCGATAATTTTCCAGGACGCTTTCGTTTAACGGCACTTTTTTTTTCGGCAGCTAAGACCGGTTCTGCTCTTATCGGTATATCCTAAACTAAAAATATGTTCGGTCCCAGCTCGATAGATGGCGCTGGGGCAAAACGGCAGACTAGGGAAACTTACTTTTTGAACACCCCTCGTATTTGAGACGCAAGTTTTTTTATCAAAATTTAAGTTGGTAACTGTATCTACAAAATTTAAAAAATTTGTTTAAATTTATTGTGAATGAATATTTATGACCGGAGGTTTGGAATTTTATAATTTATCTTTTTTTTTACAATATTTATAGAAAATATATATACAATATTCATACAAAATATTGTAAAAATAGATAAATCATAAAATTCTAAACCTCCGGTTATAAATATCTATTCGCAATAAATTTAAACAAATTTTTAAAATTCTGTAGGTACAGTTACCAACTTAAATTTTGATAAAAAAAACTTGCGCCTCAAATAGCACCTTTTGTAACGCACCGCCCGACGATATTTATACTGTAATGATCTTTTATATATTTTTATACCACTCAAACCTCAAAATCACAACTTTGATATGATTTTTCGTTGCTCATGGTACAAAATACGGTTTGAGACTAAGAAGTACGTAAGTAGATTAGCGAAAAACGTCACATCAGGTAAATAATCTACTACCGCGCCCGTGTCGAAAATTACTATTTTAATATTATATCTAATGAAAAATAAGAACTCAAATTCTATTTCAAACTTTTCTTGAAAGAATGCCAGTTTGAAGATTAAATTATTTTATTCGCTATTTATTTTCTTATTATGTCGTCCTGTACAAAACGTTTGTTAACTCGAACACATTTTTATTTTAGTGGATGCCCAAGAAGTTGAAGATTTAAGGCTTAAGGGTAGGCTTGTCTTTTGCATAAGAATCATTTCTATTATAAACTTTTTTACCAGATACTTTTTAAATGTTTTTAGTGAATTCCACTCCAACGAAGAGATGTAAGTAACAACCAATTCAATATTTCAAAAGATTTTCAATAAAATTGATATTATATTTCAACCGTTTTTTCAAGATATTTAATATACTTCTATTAAGGTGATGTGCAGCCTCCTGTTACCGACAATTGCAGGGACCCGTTTTTCTCTTTCAATTTTGAATTTTCAGATAAAACCTCTTTGACACATTGTAAATGTAGTAAAGGACTACAAGGTATCAAAAAGATTTTTTCTTAAAATTGAAAATTGAATGAGAAAACGGGTCCCTGTAATCGTAGGTAACGGATAGACCGCGCATCCCCTACATTTAAATCTATATCTAATATACTTCTATTTCTATCGTATTGTAAAGAATGAAATTTTGGGTAATAGGTGACGACACGAGTAATTCTAACTCTACGCCCCTACAAACAAGTACAAGTGATTCATCGATGGATTCAACTGACGGAGAGAGAATAAAAAGACAAAAAAGCCGCGTTGATAACGTTTGCGAAGAATTGTCTGCAATTTTAGGATCGATAAAAGAGTTATCCGATGAGGAGAAAAATAAGCTCAGAAATGTATTTGATAAATTCTTTATGAATGACATTTTTCGTGGCACATATCCCTGATAGAAATTGTCTTGATCGAAAATAGTCAGGAACTTCATAAATAGCTAGTAAAAATTGATTATTTCTGCATTTAAAAAGAAATATTAAGAAAAGATAGCTAATGAAAATGTAAACAGGAATTATTGGTATTTAACTCGTTTATAGTAGTGTTTCATGGAATATAAACGAAAACAATGATTTTCTCGTTTGACTCTGTCTCTCTCACTCCTCACGATAATAGCAAGCCTCTTACTAGCAATTTCCCAACTAAAAAAAACTGAACAACTTACTCATAAATAAGCTGATGTAAATCTGTGAAAAAACTTATCTCTTATTATGTCTATTAAGGGGGTGTCGCACTATACTAACACTGTTTTATCGACGGAACATATAAAAGTAATTAATATAAATAAAAGGATAATGATTTACGCCTTGAACAAATTCAGTTGCCCTGCGTAATGGTGTAATACATCATTCTACAATGTTTCGAGGCCAAAAAAACGACGACACCGTTGTTTATTTTTGAAACGAAATTTGGTTAATTTTCGTTCCAAAAATAAACAAAGGTGTCGTCGTTTTTTTGTCTCAAAACTTCGTAGAACGATGTATTAGAGGATTACGCAGGGCAAGTGAATTTGTTTAAGACGCAAATCATTATCCTTTTATTTATATTAATTATTTTGACATATTCCGCCGATAAAACAGGGTTAGTGGTAAAGTAGGACTATTACACCACCTTAAATGATGAATGTGATCGGAAAAATCGTTTCATCGATGAATTGAAATAGCCAAGAAAAGTATCTAGTTTTTGATGATTATTGGTGAAACTAACTATTTATTAGGTGTTACGGAATGATTATCACAAATTATTAAAACTGTATATTGTATAATAGTACATTTCGACACGGGTGGGGAAGTCGATTATTTAGCTGGTGTGACTTTTTGCACGAGCGAAGCGAGTGCGAAAAAGTCACACCACCTAAATAATCGACTTACGCACTAGTTTCGAACGGTATTTTATACCACGAGCGCCGAAAAATCATATCAAAGTTGTGATTTTGAGGTTAGAGTGGTATAAATGAGTTTAATATGATGTATAAAAAAAAATAGAAAAAAACAAATGAAATGCGTTGCGTAGAGTCAGATTTTTATGTTGATTGAAGGGCAGTTGCTGATTCGCAATGACAAGAAAAACACGTCACATAATATTATAAAATTGTTTGTCAAAAGTAGGTTTGTAGTTCTGTTATTTCTCCTGCCGTATTTCCGTTTTGTGCGGAACAATTACGCAAATAATGGAATCCATTTCCACCAGGGATATAGACCAAAAATCAGATTTTTAAAAGAAATGCTGATTCTAAATTACACTAATATATTTAAAGAAGAAAATGTACGTTGACAGAAAATAATTATAATGCAGCACGCATTTCCTATTATGCAAATAGAAGTATGCATGAGACTTAAAAAGTTGTTCTAATAATAAACTTAATTTTTCTTACTATTTAAAATAAGTATTATTATTTTATGTAAATTTTTTATTATGAAATGAACAAAATTAAATATCTGGATTTTTATTATCAAGATTTCAATAGATTTTTAACAAGAGAGTAAAATGATATTTTATGTATGAATGTTACACGTACGGAAAATATCACTGCAAATTTATATTAATTCTGGACAATATTTTTATGCTACGGTATCATATCCATATCCAACATTATACACGAATTTTCATTTTCCACGTGGCATAAAAAGGATAATTTATCATTTATAAATAATATTTTTTTCAGTTATAATTCCACAGTAAATGGTTTTTGGAAGCACGGTGTTATAAATAATATATCAGTATTTGAGATGTAACAGTTTTTGCGATGGTGAAGAACTTAAATAGATTTTTTTTGCGATTGGGTGTCCTAGATCGTAACGATCGTGCCTTATATGTAACGAAGTTTTTGTTGTGAGATTTGATGTTTCGTTGAAGTGACTAAGGTTTCTATCTAAATATCTCAAATTATAAAAGTTAGGTAATATATAGCTATATTTTATAACTAAGCTATATTTTAAACCAGTAGAAATATAATCTTGCGTGTGAATTTATAAACCAATGTATAGTCCGATGATTATGTTATTTTACTTTGTACTGCATTTATGATATTTTATACTGTAAAGGCAAAACGATAAGGTCAAACTGGACGAGAAACGCGGACGTTAAAAGATGAGACGCCATTCCTTCTTTTCTCCCTGCTCGAATTATGGAACGTGCGGGGAGGTGAAACAATCACCGGGCCGTGAAGCCAATATGCCCAGACTACCCAATGGCAAACACGGTAACCAGGTACTTATGGACCTGGATAGGAAGAATATCTTTCGGCCGCCAGTCTGAGAAAATAGATAGAAACGAGAGAGAGAAAAGGAGAGATAAAAATTTCGGGAAAGAGAGGGAGAATTTGTAGATTCGAGAGGGCGCGGTGATGCGCGGGAAAATCTCAAAGGTGCGGGAGCGCGCGATCGGTGGTGATCGGTCCGTCGCCGATAATTTTGGAGTCAGTCTGCGTTCGGCCTTTCTGCGTTACGCCTTGATAATAACTTTTTCGATACAGTATGCGTAAAATGCGATTTTACACATTCTATAATTTTTTTAAATCGCTTTTACCCCCCCTGTATCAAAAAATATCGTTCGACACACGTGCGAAAGATGATTCTGCACTCTCGCACTTGTATCGAAATATACTATTTGTATATATTTTGGTAAATAACTGGTGAATAAATAATTTTTCTTGTTCCAAACCTCCTTGCATTTATTATAAATGGGACACTATATATGTTGAATCTGGGCGCAATATTCATATTTTGTATATTCATACAAGTAATGCAATATGGACTTGACTACATAGTCAAATAGCATGAAAAATGCTAATGAACTTATATATTTCTGATCATACTGTTTAGGAAATTTTAGTCTCTTACTTTGTCCCGGTAATAGGTCTGATTTTCAGTTTGTCCCGGTACTGGGTACTTTAGCTTAATATTTTTTCATTTTCCTTAAACGTTGAGGAATCAATCAACCAGTTTTCAGATTGAAAAAACTTCATGGCGGCTTAAGGTAATGGTACTTACCGACAAATTTTAGAATGTATATTTCTTTTGCAAATAATAATAGAATTACTAACAAAAAAAATTGAGTATAGTATTTACATATACGGAGCGCCTGGAAGAGCTGTTTTTCCAAAAATTTACTCAGAATTTATTTAATTAAATAAAAGCCGCAATGCCGATAAGTAGGGATCTGTATACTTCAAATTTTGCCAGTTTTAAAAAGTGTTTATCTCATGGAAATGCTGATAGAATCGCACAAAAAAAATCTGAGTATTTACATACACGGAGCGCCTGAAAGAGCTGTTTTTCCAAAAATTTACTCAGAATTTATTTAATTAAATAAAAGCCGCAATGCCGATAAGTAGGGATCTGTATACTTCGAATTTTGCCAGTTTTAAAAAGCGTTTATCTCATGGAAATGCTGATAGAATCGCACAAAAAAAAAATCTAAGCATAGTATTTACATACACGGAGCGCCTGAAAGAATTGCTTTTCAAAATAAACGTTCGAATGTTTATTAATTAAATAATGAAATTGGGTTGATTTTGAGGTTCACATCGCCTTAATATGATCCAAAATAAGATAATGTATTTTTTGTTCAGGATTGATCACTCCATTTGGGCCCAGTACCGACCGTGTATTACATACAGAGCATATATTGGATGTTGACGCCAATTAAAATAAACATTATTTCTTTCTAATTTATGTCATACTCATATTTTACTATAAAAATTACTATAATTACTATGGACCGACAGTTTCGCAGGTAGCGCAGTCGCCATCTCGGCCGATCACCAAAGTTCAGCAGCAAAGGGCGCGGTTACTATACTTGGATGGGTGATCGCTTTTTTTCTGCGACTATCTCGTGTGATCGGTTAGGTGTTGAAATTGCCTTTTTACAAACTGAGCGGGAGGTGTGGATAAATACAGTTTCTGTGTCCTAATCTTACGGAATGCGTGACCTAGACATCCAAACTGAATTATTCCAATACACCGATCATCCCGGGGCTTCTTTTCCTAATTAGGATTTAACCCACGTGATTTGTCTATAGGTTTTCCCCGCCTCGCAGGCATGACCCTAGGCGAATGCGGGATGGGATGATAGGTATGGAAAAAACAGTTATAAAAGAGAGGTCTTCAGGAAATGTATAGGTTATATGATATAATAATAGGAAAGGAAAAAATAAAGGTGTGGGAGGATACACGCCAGGCCAATAGGCTGCGTGGAAACCACCAAATACTATAATTACTATGTATATCAAAATACTTGCCTTCGGAGAGCTCACGCGCTTCTTGATAAATATTGTAAATTCTGTAATTTTATAAATTTTCAATTTTTGTTATAAGGACACTAAGAAATTAATTAGTATTTAATTAATTTTAATATTAATGTTATAGCCAGTACTGTATAGCATTTTTTAGGAAAGAAACGATTAACTTTTTAAGTTTTTTCAAATAACTAAATATATATTATTATTCTTATTAACTTAAAATATATTGCTTCTCTTTAAAGGGTCCATTAAAAACCATTTTTTAGTTATTAATATTCATCTATAGGATCAAAATTTATAGTTGGAGTTACTATGAGGACGGTAGTAAGCAACTCTCACCTGTATTGTGCAATCAGTGCAAAAATCACCTGAATTAGTGTTCGTAAATATAAGTAAAAAATATGTGTAAGTTTACTATACAAAAAGACAGAGTTCTAGTATGTTCAACCAAAAAATTTGTTCAGTAACATACGCAAGCATTATTAGTTCTAAAATTATGAGTCGATAGATATTTCAAAATGATTCCACATAATAATTATATTTAAAATAATGATATAATATTGTCATAGTATGTGAAATAAAATTATTGAAAATGATACACACGAAAAAAAACTTTCATTATCAATTTATCATCTAAAGGCTTATTGTATCTTGTCAAAGTTGAACTGGAAAACAACCGCTAGTATATTACTATTTGTGAAAGGTTTAGTCGACTTCAACGTGACGAACGATATTTTGAAAAAATTTCATTTTATTGACAACGTTTCGAGGGTCGAGAGTTCACTCTTCACTTCAGGGCACCAAATTGAGTATAAATGATATATATTTCACATAAGATTGCGATTATTTAAAATAAAACACATAAAACAAGAATGAAAAGTATCTACCATGTAAAAAATCGTGTTAGGCGGGTTAGACCAATATGCTAAAATAAATAAATTATTATAAAATCAAAAGTTTAAACTGTAAAATTATTAAGAATGTAGAAATTATTAAACTTACGTCCTTCCTTGTGCTTCTTCCTCATTGCTGCTCTAAGAACTGCTAAGTATGTATGAATCTTGTGGCAACACTGAGAAGAAATAATTTATTCAAACAGAATCAAAAACGGATTGTTTCTTAAAGTTTTTGCTCGTCCGGAGCAGGAGAACATGACTAACGCTATATATTATATTAAAAAATAAAATTTTGGTATGAAAAGTTTATTTTATTTTATCAACCCCTCTTTTCATAATATTGATTGAATAATAACATGCATTATTTAATCTTAATTATAGTTTTGCGAAACGGATGGTTATAGAATGGGAAGATAAATAAGGTCTTTCTCTAAAATGTAAGTGAGAAAAAATAGACATGAACAGCCCATGGTACGAAACCGTTGCTAACTAAAAGGAAATCAAGCCTTTCTCTAGATAGTTAAGAGAATTTTATTTTGAAAAAGTTTGAAATGTATCTCTTGATTCAAGAATCATTTTATCTAATAATTTATTCAATTTGAAACATTGAGGCAACGATTTGGTCCAGAAATTAACGTAGTTTATCTGTTTAACCGATTCACGCGTAAAACCATACTCACGTACGCACGCGCGCACACACACGCCGATTTTGTACAATAAACTTCCTTGTAGCATGATTTTTTGTGATTAATCGTTGGAATTGTACCCAGAAATCGTCAGTAAAACTAAAGAAATTCGATAAAAATTCATGTTGCATTTCAATTTGTAGACTATCTTGTTAAAAATGAATATTTTCTTATGCTAAAACTTTTCTTTTATACTACATTCATTTATTTGTTTTAAACTGTATTTATACATGTAATTAATGATCAACATTAGTTTTTAAGAGATTGTTTATCTTGGGTAAATACACATTAATTATGTCATCAATGTTTAAATGTATGTATATACTATACATCATTTATAATTTCTTCTTGTTGATACGAGAACAGTAGCTGTTGATCAAGAAGTTTTTAACAGCTTAAATAAAAAATTGCAAGATTAAAGTATCTAAAAAGAAATATCTACTGATTGGTATTTGAACATGATACTCTGGTAGCAAACCCATCGCACTTTTGCTGTAATTCTGCTGCACTTTGCCTGTATTTCATCAAAATTACAGCATGCTATGTGTGTTCTGTTTCGTACATCCACTATATTTCTACTTTGGAGCTAGTGTGTTAAGTTTCATGCTGCAGAATTGAAGTAGTTTTTGGAAGTATTTTACGGTAAGTACTGCGCAGCAGAATTGAGGAAGACTTACTATAGTTTAAGTGCAAATAACAGGTTAGTAATGCATGCGAGCGTGAATCAGACTTGCAATAGAATTGCATAAAGAGCTTGCAGCAGAATTGCAATAGGCTTGTTATAACTGAGATGCAGACGCATGAGATTCTAATAAATGCGTAGGACCGTACAGTAAAATTGCGTTAGAATTGGCGTGAAGAATGTACATACAATAAGTTCTACATTACAGCAGAATTAGGACAGAATTATGAATGTGAAATGGATGTTGGTTCCATACAGCCGAATTTCAGCAGACTTCTGACCATAAAAGCGCATTCAGTAGGTTCTAGAACCGTATTCATGTATGCAGTAGAATTGCAGTAGACTTGTGATATCAATGAAGCATCCTATTGGTTTCATTAATGAACTCAAGCATGCAGCTGAATTATGGCAGAGTTGTGAAGGGTTCCTATACGGCAGAGTAATGTCAGATTTGCGGCGGTATAAGAACAGCATCAATTGGATTATAATAACGTGCGCGCAGTATAATTAAAGCAGAATTGTGAAGAAAAATATGCAGTAATTCTTCCTATGTAACAGAATTACGTTGAACATATGACAATAAAACTACAACTAGCAATGGATTTCTGAATTTCTAGTTACTCCGAAGTGCTTATTTTATTTTTATTAAATAACAATATAAATCAACCAAAAATGCATGTTGTTTATAATTTTATTTATAATTTTAAACATTTTTTATATATTTTTAAGCTGAACTATCTGATAAATTGGAGTGATTTTAATCTGAGATTATTAATCTGATTTTTTTGTTTTAAGTCTGTTGCACTCACACATCCAGTAAGAAGCAAATTACGTGCACTTTAAGTACCATAAATCTGCTGTAATTATGCCGCGTATATAGACTTAGTCGCAAGTTCTCTTCCGCAATTCTGCTGCAATTCTGATGCACGTACAAGAGCTCTATTGGAAGGATATCTAGGCCTATGAAACTAGTGTAAGCTTAAATAATCCATCGAAACTCAATTATTTGACCAAGAATTTACTTATGCACAAAAAGTAAATATTTAAAAAGACATTATTTTCAATTTTTACTACTGAATGTTGGTCTTACAAAGAGAGTGCACACCCTCCGGGAAATGGATTTTCGCAGGCATTTGAGAGTCGATTTATGATACTTAAAAATAAAGCTCAGTGCTCATAATTTTGTCAAATAGGCCCTTTTTCTTAAGATATGGGCAATTTAATCTCAAATATCCTCTATTTCGTTAAAAAATTATACTTCTTCTATTGACTGTCAAATTGCAAGTATTTAAGATACGAAAACGAGCAAAAAAAATTATAAAAGTGGACAGTAAAAGCTAAAACATAAGCCCTGATTAGTTAAAAAATATTAATTTTTGAGGAAATTATATGCAATCAAAGATAGCGTAAGGAAATAGTTAAAAATTTGTCTTCATTTTAAGCGGTTAAATGGATCGTATTTTTAACCATTTTCTTACGCTATCTTTGATTGCTTATAAGCTATAATTTCCTAAAAATCAATATTTTTTAACGAATCAGGGCTTAAATTTTAGCTTTCACTGTCTACTTTTATAATCTTTTTTGCTCGTTTTCGTATCTTAAATACTTGCAATGTGACAGTCAATAGAAGAGACATAATTTTTTAACGAAATAGAGGTTAAATTTTTTAGATTAAATTGCCCATATCTCAAGAAAAAGGGCCCATTTGACGAAATTGTGAGCACAGGGCTTCATTTTCAGGTACCAGAAATCGACTCTCAAATACCTGCAGAAATCCGTTTCCCGGAGAGTTATGTACTCTCCTTGTTAGTTCTTATTTTTTCACTGACTGTATTAAATTTCATGATCGATTTTCATAAAGTTCTTCATATTATGGTTATACATACGAGGGTCTCCGCAGATATGAAGGTCTTGTTGAAGCTTAGAACTTAGCTGAAGAGAGACATGTGCGACAGACTAAGGCAGATGTGTTAGAAATTCCTGGACCAATGTGACGGTTAGCCAATATCGGGAATCGAATGATCGTAAAAAGTACTGAACAAAAATGGATTCAAGAATTTATCTGTTTAAAGCACTGTATAAAAATTGCAAAATACAAAGATCGGTGAAACTTGATAATACTTTGATAAAATATATATTTTTTAAATATATTACAGCTATCAGTGGTTTCATACATATCCATATTATATAGATATTTTTTTATTTGAGTTCTGTGATTATCTTATGTAACAGGAATTTTTGAAAATTAAACGCTAATGTGTTATATTAATGTTAACAAGTGCAGTCATATCTATTTAAAATATAAATATTTGATGATATCTGTAATACACTTCAATAGAATGATCTCAAAATACATCTAAGATTGACACAAATCAGGGTTAATTAATATATTATTTTTATCAGTTTTTGTGACTTTTTTATCTTAAAATAAATGCTGACCAATCGAAATTTTTGGTTTTAATACAAAAATATAGCATGAATAAGATTTTATTTTCTACTTGGTCTAGCATTAATTTTAAATTAGCGATGTTTATGCAAAATGCAATACTAAATTACAATAAAAAATTCACGTTTTGTTTGTTTGAACACTTAACATTTGTTTAAGATAAAGTATAGTATTTTGTTATATAAATGAAGTGTACAAATTAAAGTGTAACAATTTAAGTGAAAAATACGTTTTCTGTAAAATTATAAATTGACCTTTTATCATTGATTTACATAATATCATCTTCAAAATATTTGTTATACTAACAAATATTGGTATGAATATTTATGATAAAATATGAAATAAAAATTGAACTCAGTTTTAAAAAAATTTTATACCACTCTAACCTCAAAATCACAGCTTTGATATGATTTTTCGGCGCTCGTGGTATAAAATACCGTTCGAAACTAGTGCGTAAGTCGATTATTTAGGTGGTGTGACTTTTTCGCACTCGCTTCGCTCGTGCAAAAAGTCACACCAGCTAAATAATCGACTTCCCCACCCGTGTCGAAATGTACTATTATTTCCGTCTTATCTCCTTTTACTCTCATTTTTACCGTGGGCTGTACTTACAGTTATACTTTACCAGCAGTTCTTGCAGCAGATAATAGATGTCGCGCTCGATCCGTTTTTCGCTCAACTTATAACTTATAACTCTCTTTGGCGTTCGGTTAGCTTACTACGTCCACTAAAGTATCGGTTCGCATTAATTTCAAACATTACCAACATTAAGCCATAACGGTGTAAGCGAGCAAAATCGAAAAAAACCGCGCCCAGATGCAAAATTTCTTTGCTTCATATCCACCTTTTTCGTGAAGCGAGAAGTGTGCTATTATTGAGGTTATGAAGTTTGATAGAAGGAGAAGTCGAAATAACTAGCGAGGTATGTTGCTCTTAATTCTGTGGCTTCCAGGAATAACGACTTAACCCACACGTGTTTTCGAGAAATCGACGTTTTAAAATTTCTGTCATGACACTTCATATGTAAGATCGAAATGCGCGAGATTAGTCATAACAATTTAGACATTTACAAAGGTATCGAATATCTTTCGAACCCCGCACTATCAGCTGCTAGAATACATTTTTGCTCTTTGTATAAACAAACAAAACAATGCAGTTAAGTCGTTATTTCGGTAACTGTGCAGTTAAGTGGTTTAGGGAAATTGTTCAAATAAGATAAATAACATAGTTATTTCTACACTTAAAACATAGAATACGAATTCTTTTTTAAACTTATTCATTCCCACGCATGCGCCTCCCAACGGAATATGCGTGAAGTCAACGGACAGAGCCACGGTGGCTCAGCGGTATTAGCGCGTCGGCGGTCGGACTCTTACCATAAAGGTCTCGGGTTCGATTTCCGCTCCCGTGAAAAAGCCGGCACCACTGAAACACGAGTTTTTCATGTGTTTACTTTCACCGGGGTCTCGGTGGTTCGGAACCCACTTGAAACTGTAGGTCCAGTAGTTGAGGCGGTAGCGTCCTCCAACTATCTATAGGCTTCGCTAACAAACAAATACACTTACTAACCATGAATTGTGGCATATCGGAGTCTAGTACCCACACCCATTAAAAGAAGAAGAACAAGAGTGAAGTCAACGGAATTCGGTAAACCGAATACCGAACGTTACTCGGTTACTGTTTATGCACACTCGCGCCATCGCCCGGCAATCAAAGCCGTTGTGTTATCTTCTATTACCTATTCGCCTCATTCGCCTTGTTAAGACCAGCGTCAGCGCCCCTCACGACAAAATCCGAACTGCTTATTGAAGGATAAACACAGCTATTTAGCATGAGCGGTATATGAAGAAAAGTTTATTTAATTAAGAAATAAAATAAATAGGGATGGTATGAACGTCGAAAAGTTTTTTACTGATTTATCCGATATTGTAAGATATATTGGCAATCACACAAGGCGTTATGTGAAAGGCGAGAGAGTTTATAAGGCAAATCGCATAATATTTTGTAGGTTAGCCAAAGAAAATACTGATTGCTCAGCAGAGTTAGTAGCACTGTGCAACACAGTTCTTTGGCTAACCTATAAAATATTATGTGATTTGCCTTATAAACTCTCTCTCGCTTCCACATAAGGCCTTCGTGCCATTGCTAATATATCTGATAATATCAGACAAATCAATAAATGATTTTAAGACGTTCATCGGATCACTACTTATTTTATTTTTTAATTAAATAATCTTTGGTTCGTATACCGCTCAATCATGCTAATCAGCAGTGTTTATCCCATGATGTAAAGAAAGGAGGTGTGCTCCCTCACTAGGTTTATTTTCGTCTCCTACTGCGCCTTCCCACTTTCCGCCATCTTGAAATCCGGTAGTGTATGTTTACATTGTTGCTCTGGCTGCTCCGAAATGACAAAATGCCTGGGTGTTCAATAAAAAATTGCAAAAATTGGAACGGAAACACAAAAAATACAAATATAAAGTATTTTAGATTTCCTAACGATCCCGAAATACGTAAGAGATGGATAGAAGCTTGCAACAACAATAAACTTAACCTACAAAACCGTAATTAATTTTTCTAAAAACAAAAAATTAAGTATTCCACGACTTTTTCAGAAATTGGAGTTTATTAAATAATTGTTTTATATTATGTTTATAGCTCGAGTATGCTCAATCCACTTTACAGAGGCATGTTTTGAAAAAAAGCCAGATCATTTGATTGTACCTGGAGATGTTAATATTTTCAAATTATCAAAGACTGCTATTCCATCTCTCAATCTAATTTGTAATAGTGCAATTCAATCATCAAATGTTAACATTTAAATAAAACATTCAATCATCAAATGTTAACATTTAAATAAAACATTATTTAATGTTATTTAATTTATGTAATGATATTTAATGCGTTATTTTATGTTTATTTAATACGTTGTTTTATATATTTATTTTAATATAATTGTTTTATAATAATAAACATGTTGCCTTTTAATTATTTCATTATGATTTTGCCTTATCACAATAATTACAAAATTTCGATTTGAATTTACTAAGGTTATTCTGAGGCGCCTATTGGCTGGAAATTCAAGATGGACGATATTGGGAAGGCCACGCTATTGGTTGGTTAGGAAAGCTGTGCGAGAGCACACCTTATTTCTTTACATCATGGTTTATCCTTTAATAAGTAGTTCGAATTTTAGCCGCGAGGGGCGCTGACGCTGGTCTTAACAAGGCGAATTGCCTTTGATCTTTGTTGCTATAAAAAAATAGGTATGTCATAATCTGTTTATTGTATAGTATTAACTTCAAAACGGTGCTTTTAATTAAATATAAATATTCAGTTAAGTTGTTTTTCCGGGCACAGGTGCAGTTAAGTGGTTATGCACTTAGCTGATATTTGCTTTTTAAACGCGTTTCAGATTTCCGGACTAAGTCTACATGAAAAAGTGTAGTTAAAAGATATAAATTCCGGTGCTAACTCAATTTTGACAAAAAGTCAGTTAAGTCGTTATTCCCGGAAGCCACAGAATTAATACTTAAATCTATACAAAAGTTGAACAAATTTCTATAAGCTGAAATCATCATGCAAAATTTACTTTTGAGCATACCTTCCCGATTCATCTTTTCCAGTTCTACATCTCATATAATAGGAATTGATGGTATTCGTGATTCGGGCAACTAATAATTTAACTAATTTGTGTTTCGCGCGCGTCGCTTTAAACACTGTATATTTAACATCTAACAACTATAAAGTAGTACCAAGTTACGTAATATAGACTAGGCATGCTCCGAAAAATTCTCTCTCTCTCTCTCTCTCTCTCTCTCTCTCTCTCTCTCTCTCTCTCTCTCTCTCTCTCTCTCTCTCTCTCTCTCTCTCTCTCTCTCTCTCTCTCTCTCTCTCTCTCTCTCTCTCTCTCTCTCTCTCTCTCTCTCTCTCTCTCTCTCTCTCTCTCTCTCTCTCTCTCTCTCTCTCTCTCTCTCTCTCTCTCTCTCTCTCTCTCTCTCTCTCTCTCTCTCTCTCTCTCTTGTATCGCAGACTCCGAACTCAACGGACGTAAACGCCAAACGCTCCTCGCCACCCTAAAAAATTAAAAGATTTAAAAGAAATTCCCCACTAAGTTGATGCCATTCAATAATTTTGCGAGCAATCTCTAAAATAAGTAGTAACATTTAAATATGGAAATGGTTATAATAATCACACATGAATGTTTAAGGAAGATATTTATATCAATAAAATTTTTAAAATAGTTCGACAATGGGTTTAAATGTAAATCAAGATAAAAGTTATATTTTAAAAACATTTAGTGATGATACTGTTCTGAATTACGTGCAAAAATATCATATCAGCCTCCAAGACGAACATATTAAACATAATAATCAACATTTGCGAAAGGTGAGTCATAAATTGAATAACTTTTTGTTTTATTGCTTTGCTAAACTTGTAAACAATTGACAATACCTTGTATTTACTATAAAAATCATTTGATTGGTATATAAAACATTTATAACTTTTAGATTATTACTGAAGGATTAATTTTTATCATGAAAAAAGATCCACTTTTTAAAGATACTTATAGAAATGTTAATTATTCTGGCAGCTATTTTAAAGGTACAAAAGTTGGTAAACCCGATAAATATGATTTAGATTTGGTAATACGGTTACCTTTGAATTATACAACATTGCAGGTTTGTTCATAAAACATTTTTTTTTTCATCTCATCGTTTGCAACAAATCCAAAATTCTATATTTGTGTTTGTTCAGGTTGAGACAAACCATGAACATTTAGGCTATGTAAAAATTAAAGTCGAAAATGATAGCAAATTGCCAAAATGGGATGAGCATGGGTAGGTAAAATTAAATTCAAAAATATTGTGAATCATAAGAAAAAGCACACTATATTCCCGGATAGAATTTTCTCATAAAAATGACAGTAAAATTCGCGTTAATCGAGAAACGACACACTGTAAATTTTGTATTTCATAAATTTCGGATATTCAATAAAAATTGTAGTGATATACAGTAACTTTTTACCGGTATAAATTTTATTTTGAATTGATAGGAAATTCGGTTGCCCGCGCCGTTGTCGATGACGGATACTGGGACAAAACCGGAATTCTCAATTTCTCGGTTACTACTAGTGCAATCTATATAATAGCTATGGTATCTCTTAGAGAATGTTCCTATTATCATTTTGTATATGATCGGCATGTCAAAAACAGCCTCGGGGTGCAAGACCGTGTTCATCGTAGTATTGTAGTTCATCATACTGCGTATAATCTTCCTGTAAGCAACATATTCTTTCAGTATGTATACAAACTTATTATTTATATTATAATAAATAAGTAGGGGCAATTCCGTTTTTAAATTTCACTTTTTATTGCAAAAAATGAATAATTACTTTTTTTCGAACTTTGGGGTAAAATCGGATACTTGAGGTTGGGGTAAAACCGGATAGCTTATTTTCTCTTTTCTTTTAATGTAATGATAAAATAAACTAATAATAGAAATTTAGTGCGATATTCATACATTGTACATATAAAATTAATTTGTTTTTTGGTACAGAAATGCGTAAATGTATTAGAAAGTCTTCCCGGCAAAGATGGTCAGAAGAAAATATGGCTTTGGCGATTTTTTATAAAAAAACGTTAATTTATAATTATTAATAAAAGATTTCTTCATTAAACAACGTTTTTACATCATAGTATTATTTCTAGAATGTCGAATACCGCTTAAAATTTATTTTGGAAAGAATAATGAAAGTATCCGATAATTTTTTTACGGGGTAAAAACGAATACTTTCGTAAATTTCTAGTAACATTTTTTACAAATATTTTTTGGCTAACTAATTTGTGTTAAATGTTGTTATTATTTTATTATTTATTTTTAATAAACAATTTCCAAAAAGTATCCAATTTTACCACAATCTCCCCTATCCCCATCAATATCAATCATTAGATTCACAATAGATTAATTTTTATAATAGCTTTTAAAACTGTTTAAGCAAAATTTGAAGCAAAATGTTATTTCTAGACTAACACCAATAATATTGTGAATAATATATACTTAAAAAGTAATGAAATACATATTTTCGTAAAATCTGAAATTTTTACCGTGACAGTCACGGGAAAATTTTCCTGTATAAGCCACCGTAAAAAGCACGAGAATTCCGGAACGACCACATGGTCCACGATTACAGTTTGTACGGTAATTTTTACCGCGAATTTCACGATAACTTTTCTAGAACAATTTAATACGTGTTTAAATTAAACATTATTGAAAGTGATTTAGCTATTTTATTTTATATAGAGTATAGATACTATACAAATAAATAATATTTTAATATTTATTCGTAGCAAAATCCTAAATAAATGGTTAGATAATTCAAATTACTTATACCAAATTAAATTTTATCGGTGGATGGAAGCCATTATGACCAAAACTTTTGAACAGATCAAAAAAGATAAAGAATATCAACTTACTGTAGACAATAAAACTTATGTTGTAAGTTCTGATCAATGTTTTAAAGTGAATACCTACAAATATAACAGCACATGATTTATTGTAGTTAAAACCATTTAAAAAATCTGGACCAGCTTTTAAAATATTTGTTAGATTAAAAGATGACTCTTCAAATGGTCAGATGATGGATGTTGATATGGTTCCTTGTCTGGAATTCGATGACGTTTCGTTAAATGGATACAAAGTTGTTGAAAATACCGTAAGTAATTGTAGAATTTCTAAAAAAACTTACAGAATTTATTAGTTGTAATTAAAATAGTAAAATTAAAACAGAAATCTTTTGAGATTCTTCAAATAAAACTAGTTTCTAGAGTCCATTTGAAGTACCGACAGGGATCCCTACTTTACCGGCGCCTAAATTTTATTTATTTCTTTCAAACAAAAATTTTAGAAAATAGCGTACCTCCAAACCCTCCGAAATGGCATTAAATATATACCCTATTTTCGAATCATATTATCCATTAGATACTTTTCAAAAATGTTTTTGAAAATTCCGAGGCCTTGTACTGATTGATCGATAATGTAAGGGGGGAGGGGTATACTTAATGCCATTCTGGAGAGCTCGAAAGAACACTTTTTTCTAAAAATTTTTATTAAATTCGAAAAGAAATTAGATTCAAGTAAGCGGCGTTGGGGTAGCGGAAATGCACTTGGACCGAAGTAAAGTGAAGAAAACCTATGCAACTTCGGCACCCGAACAGAAACTGAATAGAGCTTACTCGATAAGTAAACGTTAAGGGCCTGAGTAGGTTTGTCGTATAAGAGTCCCCTATTAGGAAGGCGCGTAACGGGACGGAGATAATTCCCCGGTGCGATCCAATAAAATTAAAACGTCTTACAACAAAATTACTTATAAATCTAGGCCAGATAAGTGGCCCTTGATTGACCATGATCTGAACCAGGGATCTGACTAATTGGTCCGCTCTAAAGTTTCGCATCATAAAATAAAAGTATCGAATTCGAAAGAAAGTATAGAAAAAACGGATAGGTCACTTGCTGTGCCAACTAGGCTGCAATTGGATAAACCCCAAATGTACATACATACATAAGTTAAAATATTCATGAATAATCGGATCACACACACACACATACGCACACAGTTATTTTCCATGATTTTCAAATGCACGTAAACTTTGCTCTGAAACGTCCCATTTTAAAGATTCTTATAGCTTAAATTGTATTTAATAAGAGCTTTAGCTCTTTTCTTCTGCTTGGATTTTTTTCTTGTGAAAAATTCGTTGGGGCCTGTGGGGCCTAATATTAGTTAGTCAGTGACCCTTTTTTGTCCATTTTTACCATGTCAAATTTCCATAAGAAAAACGGATGTGGTTAAAACAGTGTCACAAGGCCATTTTCAAATGTTTTTTTAAAACAGTGTCACAAGACCATTTTCAAGTGAAATTTTTCTTATCAATTGTATGACCCAAAGAATGAGAACAAATTTATTACGAAGGTGCACCTCCAATTTTTTTTTTTTAATTTTTTGAACCCTCTAAGTGTGGATAATCTGTAGAATTTCTAATATAGGGTAACTGTCTGGATTTGTGGGCCTGAACGTATTTGTGCTCTTTCCGTAAAAAAACGCATATGAAGCACACAAATAGATCCAGTCACACTGATTGGAACACTTACCTATGGTTTTATGACCTCTCCTCTTCTTTGTATTTACAAAGAAGCAAAAATACTTTTTTGTAACACAGGCACGATTTTCGCGTTTTTTAAACCTAAAAGTAGGGCCAAAAGTGAACGGTTTTAGACCAACGGGCGCAAAAATAGCTAAGCGGGCGCAAAAGTAGCCGAAGCGGGCGCAAAAGTAACCGT
This sequence comes from Torymus aiolomorphi, assembly GCA_036365515.1. Lineage (NCBI taxonomy): Eukaryota > Metazoa > Arthropoda > Insecta > Hymenoptera > Torymidae > Torymus > Torymus aiolomorphi. The sequence continues at coordinate 56,976,771 of CM070874.1, read as the reverse complement.
TTTCAATAATCGTTCTTCTATTTTTGTTTCTTTATCCGCGTGTCTTACTTTTACTAATTACATGTTTTAATGTACTTTAGATTTAGTTGGTAATAAATCCAACGATACGATTTCTGCGAGATTACAAATTTCAGGCGACGTGCACTGCGCGTCTTCTTCAATATCACTTTCACTCATCGTTCAGGAAAAATTAAAACTTTTAAATATTAAATACTAATTACTAATTTAAATAGTACTTTACTCTTATAACAATATTCTAATACTGTCGAATTATATACGTCGCTAGTACACGTCCGCTCAACTATATTTTTGAACTAAAGAAAAGCAGCGCATTCGAGCGCAACGGTCCAACGGTCAGTTGGTATGAAAAACATGGAGATGGCGCCACTGTCCGCGCCGAAAACATAGATAACCGATTTTAAATATGTTGAAATAAATTGAAACCAAAATGTAAGTGTCATTCAATTCCCAGGTGGGTAGTTGGTATAACAGAAATTCGTTGATGTTGTTTCCCGTTTTAAGTGGAAAAACGCAAAAATCAATACCTGTGTCACAAAAAATATGGTGTGCACCAAGGGCTTAGTGGGCCTTTTGACCTCGTGTGATTGCAGTACTCGTCTACGGCTCGCGGACGCACTCGCCTTCGGCTCGTGCTGCTCGCCTTCGAGTTCGACTCGTACTGCAAACTTCCCACTCGGTCTAAAAAGGCCCGCTTTACGCCCTTGGTACACAATATACTATTTTGTACCGCAAGCACGATTATAGCGTTTTTTGAACCTATTAATAGAACCGAAAACGACCGCTTGTCGACCAGCGGGCGGTAAAAATCGAAAAGCGCCCACTGCTCGCAGTAACGGGCGGTAAAAATCGAAAAGCGCCCGCTGCTCGCAGTAGAGAGCGGTAAAAAATCGAAAAGCGTCCGCTGTCGTTTTTGAATGGAGTTTTCAAGATTGTTTAAGAAAATCATCGATATTTTGAAAAAACGCAAAAATCTATACTTGCGGTACAAAAAATATGGTGTGCACCAAGGGCTAAGTGGGTTTTTTGACCTCGTATGGTTGCAGTACTCGTCTTCGGTTCGCAAACGCACTCGCCTTCCCCTAGTAAAAATTATTACATGATTTATCACGTAGAAAAGCACGTAGAAAAGCATGTAGAAAAGCATGTAAAAAAGCATGTAGAAAAGCATATAGAAAAGCACGTGCTTTTCTACATGCCAAATCACGTATTAAATAACGTGACAAATAACGTGCTTTTTTCGAACCGATTTGGCATGTATAAAAGCACGTGCTTTTGTACTTGATAAATCACATGATAATACACGTGATAAAACATGTGAAAAATCATAAAATTTGATAAATTATTTAATACAATTAATTATTTTATTTATTTTCTATTCAAAATTATTGTTAAATTTTTACTATTAATGATAATTAATTTGAGACTTAATAAATAATTCATATCATTGTAAATATATTAATGATTATGTTTCAATGTTATTTTTAAATGTAAAATTAAAATGATTAGAATGGTAAATAGTATAATATATATTCGTGGTTCCATTTCTTATAAAAAATTTATTTACCATATTGCACGCAATCTTTACATACAATTATACACATAGCAAATACATTCATAGAGTTGTTACATCAAAGCACATATTTTTATGGTGAAAGAATGTAATGACGATTATTTATTCTACTGCTTAAATAATAATACATATAAGTAAGCGTACAGAATGATGCTCACGACATACGGGAAAGGACCCCGCACAAAAGCAATGGAAATAGTACATTACGATATGGGTGTGGAGAAAAACGTCTCTTCGCTCGTGAGAAAAACGGCTCATGCGGTAAAAATCACCTTACGCACCTGTGTCGTACAGTATTTTATACCACGAGAGCGGAATAATCATATTAAAGTTATGATTTTGAGGTTAGAGTGGTATAAAGATAGTTTATTACTTGTGAAACAAATGTTTTACTGGGCTTTAGGTCAAAAAATAGACAGCATTCGAGATATAAGGAGTCGAAGGTTAGAAAAATGGCTATATACCCATTTAGATCGTCGCATATATCAACAAAGCCTGCACAAAAATAAGGTTCTTGTCCTGCATTCATTTGGAGTTTATCAGGAAAACTTGACAGCATTGAAAGGGCAATGCCAATCCCATACTGCGAAAGGTTTTTCCATTGCTTTTGTGTCGGGTCCTTTCCTATATGTCTAGGACATCATTCTTTCACATATTTTTGAATAAGGAACTATTATATTTAATAAAAAAACGAATTTGGTGTTGCTATAATGTAATGTTTTCTCAACGCTTTAATAAAAACAGCAGGTCTCTTAATTTCTCTTGTTTCTACTGAAGCTATTTTATCTTGAATAGATACGATTTCTTTTATAGAATTTGAATTTTGGTTACACCTTACACTAATTAATCGATAGAGAGTCAATTCACAACGATTTTCGGGATCTACTAAGAAGCTAACGATTTCTATAAATTGTTCATTAACAAGTTGAGCATAATAATTGCACGACCTATTATTAACTTTTGCTGACGACATGTATAAAATATGATTCATAATCATTCTAGAAAATACTTTGGTTGTTTTGGAAACATTAAATTTTTCAGATTCTAGTCGATCAATAGTCAGTTCTTTCCCTAAATATGTAATATCTTTCAATCTAAACATTTTTTTCGTTCGTGAAATCTTGGTATCTTTATAATATTGTTCAATGTTTGATGATGATTCAAAATTTACAACTTTTTCCAAAATTTGAACCGATCGTTCGAGATTGATATGTCTTAAAATTTGCTGTATGACACCTCTTCCACATTTAATAGCTCGAAGTAAATAATAATTGGCTGATTCGAAGCAAAATGCTGAATGTGCCCACAAGGGACCCCAATTTTCTATACTTTCAGCTATGTGTAACAACTGATGAGTATTGTAAGACATAGCAGTTAAACTATAAATGTCTTCGGCTTCAGATACAAATTTATGTAATAATTCATTTAAATTATTTAATTCTGCATATGTTATTTTAGTTTGAAGACCGATATGTAAAGCTTCAGTTAATAACGACCAATGTTTCAATCGTGTTTCCGATTTCAATACTTGTGTTAAAAGTGGTACACTGTAATATAGTATCCAATTCTCCCATTCACGTGATTTCCAATTAGCTCTGTCAGTCAAGGGTCTTGCTGAACGCCCTATTAGGTGTGGAACTTTGATTTTGGAAAGTAAATTGTTAATGATCTCATATTCATTATTTGATAGATAATTTATAATATACTCTGTATATTGTTTTCCCACGCCGACTAAGAAGCAATGCATATAGTCTGGTGTAAAACTGTTAATTATATCAAATTTATTTAGTGTAAGTAATGGCGAAGCAGTTTTAATGCCGAAAACGGGTTTTACTTTACGAAGAGCCTCTTTGGCGAATGTGATAGTTGTGGCTGCATCTCTTTTATCTGATACTGGATTTAAATATGGATATCGCATACTACCATTAAAATAATCACCAGGGTGTGTACACCAGTTACAACCGTAATAAGCATTAAATTGTGAAATCCCCTGCATAGGAGCACGCGCGATGGTGTCTACGCATGTAAGTATAGCATACAATTTTATTGTCCGGGTTTCTCCTTTTATAACGCACTCTATTCCGCTTAGCGACAATTTATTTAACGTTTCTGTAAATATTTCTAAAAATATGCTCATTTCGGGTTTACACTTTCCAAACCACAAAGCTGTTACAATCACATTACTGAGTCTATTTTGAACAGGGATTTCATTAATACACAAATATATAGGCCATATAGAAAATGATGACGATTTAAATACTGGGGCACCATCGGTATTAAAAGTAACGCTCACATAGTTATATCGGTCACTGTTCGGTAAATCTTTTATTAAATTTCGGTACATTTTCCCATCATATATATCTTCAATTAAATTTTTTCATGTACCCTTTCCTTAACAACATGATTGTAGAAGTCTTCATGCAACTGTAAATAATCCCTAATTGCACTTGAAGGATCTAATACAGCGAAATAACAAGGATTCGATGGATTAGATGCATCAACATTAGTTGTACAACTTTCGCATTGAACTATTTTTTTAATGTTTCTAAATGTACCGATATATTTAGAACAGTTTGTGCAAACGCTGTGTAAAATAGTATTATCTTCGTAATTAAATAACTTATCTATCATATATCTTGTTTCTGGAAGTACCTGTTTTCCACATATAGAGTTAATAAACTGACATAAACCTGTCAGTGATGTAAAAGTGTGATTATTTGTTAATGAAAACTTTAACGTTGTTAGAAGTAATTCCCCGGGAGTCTTATCAACATAAGTGCCGATAGATTTGAAAAAAGTCTCCTCATTTTGGACGTTTTGTATATTGTAAGATTTGACGTTGTCTTTTTTCAAGGTTTTTAAGGTTTCCTCATCACTGAACAGATCCTCTATTGAAATATTTTCTAAATCTCTCCAATCGCTCCTTAGTTCCTATAAAAAAATATTTACAGATATTTTGTTAATTTCTGATTTGTCGGAGCTCGTGTATGTTAAAGGGATGGCAGCACTGCTACCACTATAAAGTATTTCCGGACTATAAATTACAAAATTTCAACTTTTCCTAATTTTAAGACTTATCTGCAATTGATGATATTGGAATTTTACGCATTTCCTCAAAATTTTAAATAAATTGATAAATTATTCGTTGAATAACTTTGAAAAAAACATTTGAGTTCGTCGTTCTCTTAACTTTACTGAAAATGATTCAAGCTGGATATTTTTTGAAAAAGAATTGCAGTGTGGTGATGCAGACTTTAACCATACTGTGATGAAAATCATTCAAAACTAAAAATATTTTAGGTGGAAAATTCAGCAAAATTTAGTTTTAAATTTACACCTGCATCGGACTAGATTCCAGCTACATTAAAATGGATTTTGAGATGTACTTTTAGCTAGATTTACACCTGTCATTTTTGTAGCTAAATTGGTGTTCTACATAGGCTCATCATCCGTATGGATATGTGGGATATTTCAGGTGAAGTCAGCAGCTCAAAATTTTAAAATCACTCAAAACTCGTTTACTTTTAGTTTTTTCTGGAAAAAAAAAAAAAAACATGTTCCTCAAATTTTAGGCCGATATTTGGAAAAATAAAAAAGCTATGCAACATTGAAAATTCAATTTTTTTTGCAATTTTTGGTTAAAATCCAACTTTATTCATTTTTAACTCAAAATCATTAAACTTTTTGCATAGAACATTGATTGGCAAAAAGTTTGCATTTTTTCTGTAGAATGTCCCAGTATTTATTTTATGACCCTTTTTGAAAGTCTCTGATTGACTGATTCTTAGTATACCTTCATCGAAGAATATTGAGGCTGCGGCCTAATATTTTAAGTCGACAAATTTTTTTTTTTTTTGTATTCTCTTCGTGTCATAATTTTAGACGCTTTAAATGGAATAGTGGTATAATAGATTTTTAATAATTTACTAGATCAAAAAGCTAGATAAACATATAATACAAATTTTATAAGGGGTAGTCCTAATAAGAAAATCCTATTTTATTTATAAATAATAGATCAGTATTTGTCTTGTTATTAGAATATACACTGCAAAACTGTCTGTTGCCTGATTTCATTTTGACAGCTTTATAGTAATTAACCTCTATAGCTTAATTTATTATTAATTCATAATTAGGTATCGCTTATTGTGTAAGCCTAATATTATTGGAAATAGATATTTGTAATGTTCTACTTGATGTTGTAACAAAATTCAGTGGTACGATCCATGCCATAAGATGTATGAATAATATTCACTTTCATTAAACATGTTATCAAAAATTGTAATTATGGATTTTTCTTGATATTTCAAAAAATTGTAACTTTTTTCCTTTTGCTCGGCCAATATTGATCGAAAAAGCATTTTGAAGGGTTTTCGAAGAAGAATTTATCGAATAAAAAATATTAGGCCACAGCCTCAATATCCTTCGATGAAGGTATACTAAGAAGCAGCCAATCAGACTTTCAAAACGGGTCATAAAATAAATACTTGCACATTCTACAGAAAAAATGCAAAATTTTTGCCAATCAATGTTCTATACAAAAAGTTTAATGAATTTGAGTTAAAAAATGAATAAACTTGGATTTTAACAAAAAATTGCAAAAAAATTGACTTTTCAATGTTGCATAGCTTTTTATTTTTGCAAATATCAACTAAAAATTTGAGGAACGTGTTTTTTTCATAAAAAACTAAAAGAAAACGAGTTTTGAGCGATTTTAAAATTTTGAGCTGCTGACTTCACCTGAAATATCCCATATAGGGTAAGTGTGCCAGTTACTGTCCCCATTAAGGCGATGTCCGTAGTACTTAATCAATTACTATTTTTTTTTTCAATTTTTAATCATCTTAAGAACTTTATATGATAATTATACACTCTGTGAGCAGAATAAACACCTTTTTAATACAATATTATGTAAGGAATATTAAAAAATTAATAAAATAATAGCATAACCCTATTGAAAATATCCATCGGGATTTCCATATAGAAATATACATGGATTCCATATGGACATTCATATGGAAATCCACGTGAAAATCTGTTCCAAAACGTCATATGCAAATCTGTATGAAAATCCATGTGAAAATCCATATGAAAATCTATGTACAAATCTATATAGAAATCTATTTAGAGATGCAATTAAAAATCTGCCCTGAACCTGGATTATTTATGGACATACTACTGCAGATACGATTTGAACATCGCCGAGAACCATCATTGATATATATATAAAAAAGGCTATATCGGTATTAGTATATATAACTAATGGATATGATGCATACCTAGCTGCAACATTACAATAAGATAAAAGATCACTGATGATATTTTGCTTAATGTGGAGAAAGAAGTAACGACGTTTAACGAGCCTCGTGCTCGCGCTACTCGATAACGACCCGTGATATCAAATTCACACGAGGCCGAAGCCGAGCGCGCCTACGTGTATTCGATTATTAGCAGCTACCATGAATAGTTGGGACGGGCGGTTAAACTCGGCGACAGCGCGAGAAGTCGACATCTTGGCGATGATGGTGCTCTTCAAAGAAACAGCTCAAATTTTTAAAATCGTTTATGCTTTGTAAGTTTACTGATCATTATTATTTCACAAAATTTTTTCAGATTCTTTATTAAAAATCCTTAAAAATGAGCCCTACTAAAACAATATTGGCGAACAACCCTCTTTTGTAAAGAATTGTATATTTTTAAATACCAATAGAAACCAATAATTTGTATTTATGACAACCAGATGGATTTGAGATTTTAATGTTATTCATATATCTAATGTTATAGATCTTGTCACTAAGTTTCTCAAAGCAGAAAAAGTACATTCAACATCTATTTTCAACAATATTTTCACCAGGCTTGTAAGTAAAAATATATTCATCTTTACTTTCCTAAATTTTCAATGGGAGCTGGTTACACTGTTAATAAACTCTATATGTATTTTTCATATCTACTCGAAAGAGAATTTCATAAGTTATCGACTGTTATGTGTGCCAAATGAAAAAGTATATTACTATAAAAAAGTTTAAATCAAAGTAGTTGAAAGACAAAAATTTAGTAATTGTGTATTCCGATGCCCAGACAAGAACATCTTACTCAATTATTTTCAAATAAAATATGGTTTTCTTATTAAGTCTGCGCTTCATGTAATTTCATAAATTATGTAATTTACAATCTTATAAATTATTAAGATCCATAATTCAATTATTTATTTGTGACTTATTCACTGAATAGTTTATGAAATTTCATGAAGCGAGGGGTTAATAAGAACACCATATTATATTGGACTATTATTGAGTAAGAAGTTCTTGTCTGGGCATCGGAATACACAATTGTTAAATTGTCTTTCAACCACTTTAATTTAAACTTTTTATAATAATATACTTTTTCATTTGGGACACATAATACTGGATAACTTATGAAATTTTCTTTCGAGTAGATATGAAAAATACATATAGAATTTATTATCAGTGTAACCGGCTCCCATTGAAAATGTAGGAAAGTAAAGATGAATATTTTACTTACATGCCTGTTGAAAATATTGTTGGAAATAGATGTTTAATGTATTTTTCTTGCTTTGAGAAAACTTAGTGACAAGATCCATGACATTAGATATATGAATAACATTAAGATCTCAAATCCGTCTGGTGGTCAGAAATACAAATTATTGGTTTCTATTGATATTTAAAAATATAGAATGCTTTTCAACAGGGTTTTCTAACAATGCTTCGAGGCTTATTGGAAAAGCTCTTAAATAAGGACTCAATAAAACTTTTGTCGCATGCAAAATATTCTGCTTTATCAAATGGATCATAATTCATAATATAAATATAACTATATTCTTAAAATAAAAAACAAATTTTTTACAATTTTGAGCTGCTGACTTCATGTGAAATGCATTATAAATACCTATACTATATAATGTAATGTCATATAAAATGTCAGTATTCTTCCATACTGCTAACAAAAACAGATTGAATATTAGTTGATTCATTACATGGAGCAAAATTTATTTCTAAACTTTAATCTCTATAAGAAAATTTATTATTTTTATAATAGTGCTGGGACATAATCAACATGGGGGATTTATCTTGTTTTAAATATTAATTTTTATTATTTTTGTAGAAAATTTTACTATTTCAAATAGTACTTTTTATGACTGCTGCAAGAAAAATAAATATTACTATTTCAGATAATAAAATTTGCTACAAATATAATAAAAATTATTCTTTAAAAATAAAATTTGATATGAAAATTATAAAAATTACTATTTAAAACAGTAAAAATCCTACATGTCGAATGTGTCCCAGTACTAAACTATAAAAATAATAAATTTTCTTATAGAAAGAGTAGAGTTAACAAATAAATTTTTCTCCGTGTACAAGAAAATAAAAAGCATATATTATTATGGCCAATTCACACATAGTTATAAAATAACTTCACATATTAAAGATTATTGACATGCGTGTGCCTAAGTTACTGTTATATAACTTACATCGAAAGAAGAAACCCATACATTATTGCTAAATGCTAATTAATCATTAGAATATAGCTTACAGTTTGTAACCTAAATGCAGCAGTACATTTAAAACACATTATACTTATGACATAGCCTTTTGCAAACTATAAGCTATGAAGGTAAACTCCAAATTATGAGGCAGGAAATAGAAAAATTGGACATCCGACAAACTATATTGGATATGCTAGTTTATTCCAGCCTAACACCAGGCTGGAATGAACTACCCGGCAAAAAATGATTCATGTATGGCCATATATACTAGCTCATATATAAAAATCTGCATGGTCATATATGACCATACGTGATTATATAGAACCATATTTGATCATATATGGATTTTGTCTCTTTATAAAAACACATGTTTGCATATAAGCAAGTATAGTCATACATGACTATATATGATCATATATGGATATATATAATACTTTTGTAAGTCACCTTTATACGTGTCCATATACGTCCATATATGAACACATATCATTATATACAAATATGTATAACCTTATACGACCGTACATGAACGTACATGAATGTATATCGATTTTATCATATATGTATATATATCATCATATATATTCATATATGACTATATTTGCTTATATACAAGTATATATGTTTATATAGAGACGAAATCCATATATGATCATATATAATCACGTATGCTCATATATCCCCATGCAAGATTTTTATATATGGATGTATATGGCCGTATATGGATCATTTTTCCCCGGGTAGCGTATCCTATATATAGTTCGTCTATTGTCCAATTTTTACAATTTCCTTAATCATAGTTATACGAACAATTTAAAACACACCCTACAAATTATGAGGAATTTTATAAACTCTAATTAAATGTTCTTATTATAAATAACTAAAAAATAATTATCGAACAATCATTCCCAATTGAAATATGTCAAGTTGAAATTACTATAATAAGATAGGAGGCCAGGCAAGAAAATTTTTATAATAATGGTTCACCTATTATTCGTTAAACATAAGTGTGGTGTTATAAGGACAGCAGTGATATTGTCAGATCTAAAATAATATGAACTGTCAGTGTTCTTTCATACTGCTACCTGAAACATAACAATATAAATTGAATATTAGTTGTGCGTGTCTTGGAACTGTAAATAGTCATTCTGTTTTTCTTTTTTTTAAGCTAAAGTTATAGTTATGCTTTGCAAGTATTCTACATATAGAATATTATAAGTTATTGTTATATATAACTTTCATTGTTAGAAGAAATCCATACATTATTACTAAATGCTACTTGATCATTAAAATATAGCTTACAGCTTGTACTCTAAATACAGCAGTAAATTTCAAACAATATTATATTTATTACATAGCCTTTTACAAACAGTTAACTGTATTTCAATGGTAAAGTATAAATGTTATATAATTATATAACAATAATTTATACTTTTATATGTGGAAAACTGGCAATCCATAAATATTAAATTATACAAAACAGAATAAACAATGTCAATCAAATACATGCACCTGTCAATACTCTTTAATATGTGAAATTATTTTATTAATATAAGTATAAATATAAATATGTTAATAAAAAACCTTTTATTTTTAACAGTAAATCATTAGGAAAGTACTTACTATACCAAGTGTCATCCTTGGAAATGCATACACAAATACGTCACACCCAGTCAACCCTAAAAGAATATACATTGCTTAAAGTAACATTAGCAAACTATTAAATATTGGAATGTTACTCACCAGTTGAGGAGACGGCAACAAACTTGCAAAAAGGACTTTTCTAGCATCAAGTGCATCGTAGCAGGGATCACTGGATCAGGAAGAAGAATTTGCCATGACTGTCAGAGGAGGAGGAAATAGCTTTCCCCATCAGGTAATGCACAGCTCCCTCGTAGCACAACTGGCATAGGAAAATGAAGAAACACGAGACAGACGCAAAAATACATGAAAAAGTGGGTGCACTGATCTCACCTAGATGCAAACATGGGAAACATAACCACGAATATGACACCTTACTCGACCGGCAACGTCAGGACAAAACTCGTCACAACCTCGGAGATGACAGCGTGGACAGCAGCATAAGGTCTTTCTCGACGTAGATGCAGCCATCAGTAACCACCACACTCTCACGTTCGAACTTACGTCGTCGTAACCCTTGAAGCACGCGAGAGCACCGGTCTATTACACGACGTTCCATAACTGCCGCCGGCCGCACGTACATGTGTAGAAAGTAACAGAGAGAGCGAGAGAGAGAGAGAGAGAGAGAGAGAGAGAGAGAGAGAGAGGAGAGAGAGAGAGAGAGAGAGAGAGAGAGAGAGAGAGAGAGAGAGAGAGAGAGAGAGAGAGAGAGAGAGAGAGAGAGAGAGAGAGAGAGAGAGAGAGTCAGCTGTCAGTGAGGCTCCCGGCACATAAGCGCGTACGACCGCGTTTGACTGCGTTCGACCGCATTCGACGGCGGTCGCGCGCACGCGCTCGCTTCTCTCATTGGTTGGGAGTGAGCTCAGGACTTCGACGACCAATGAGAGAAGCGAGCGCTTATGCTCGTCGGTGCACAAACGCAGGTATACGCGTCCACACGCGATCAAACGCTCTTATGTGCCGGGAGCCTGAGAGCCGACGAGTGGCAGAGGGGGAGGGGCGCCTAAGGGCTAGTACACTTAAAAAAGAACAGTGCACAGACTATATATATATATATATCAAGAACAGCGAGGAACAACGAGCAGTTCCTCATATATATAGATATACAACCAATGCTATTTCTTGTGTCTGTGCACTGATCTTTTTTAAGTGTACTAACCCTAAGGCTGAAATAACATGGTGCGGCATAGAACAGCTGACTCTCTCTCTCTCTCTCTCTCTCTCTCTCTCTCTCTCTCTCTCTCTGTTACTTTCTACACATGTACGTGCGGCCGGCGGCAGTTATGGAACGTCGTGTAATAGACCGGTGCTCTCGCGTGCTTCAAGGGTTACGACGACGTAAGTTCGAACGTGAGAGTGTGGTGGTTACTGATGGCTGCATCTACGTCGAGAAAGATCTTATGCTGCTATCCGCGCTGTCATCTCCGAGGTTGTGACGAGTTTTGTCCTGACGTTGCCGGTCGAGTAAGGTGTCATATTCGTGGTTATGTTTCCCATGTTTGCATCTAGGTGAGATCAGTGCACCCACTTTTTCATGTATTTTGCGTCTGTCTCGTGTTTCTTCATTTTCCTATGCCAGTTGTGCTACGAGGGAGCTGTGCATTACCTGATGGGGAAAGCTATTTCCTCCTCCTCTGACAGTCATGGCAAATTCTTCTTCCTGATCCAGTGATCCCTGCTACAATGCACTTGATGCTAGAAAAGTCCTTTTTGCAAGTTTGTTGCCGTCTCCTCAACTGGTGAGTAACATTCCAATATTTAATAGTTTGCTAATGTTACTTCAAGCAATGTTTATTCTTTTAGGGTTGACTGGGTGTGACTTATTTGTGTATGCATTTCCAAGGATGACACTTGGTATAGTAAGTACTTTCCTAATGATTTATTGTTAAAAATAAAAGGTTTTTTATTAACATATTTATATTTATACTTATATTAATAAAATAATTTCACATATTAAAGAGTATTGACAGGTGCATGTATTCGATTGACATTGTTTATTCTGTTTTGTATAATTTAATATTTATGGTTTGCCAGTTTTCCACATATAAAAGTATAAATTATTGTTATATAATTATATAACATTTATACTTTACCATTGAAATACAGCTAACTGTTTGTAAAAGACTATGTAATAAATATAATATTGTTTGAAATTTACTGCTGTATTTAGAGTACAAGCTGTAAGCTATATTTTAATGATCAAGTAGCATTTAGTAATAATGTATGGATTTCTTCTAACAATGAAAGTTATATAAAAATAACTTGTAATATTCTATATGTAGAATACTTGCAAAGCATAACTATAACTTTAACTTAAAAAAAAAAAGAAAAACAGAATGACTATTTACAGTTCCAAGACACGCACAACTAATATTCAATTTATATTGTTATGTTTCAGGTAGCAGTATGAAAGAACACTGACAGTTCATATTATTTTAGATCTGACAATATCACTGCTGTCCTTATAACACCACACTTATGTTTAACGAATAATAGGTGAACCATTATTATAAAAATTTTCTTGCCTGGCCTCCTATCTTATTATAGTAATTTCAACTTGACATATTTCAATTGGGAATGATTGTTCGATAATTATTTTTTAGTTATTTATAATAAGAACATTTAATTAGAGTTTATAAAATTCCTCATAATTTGTAGGGTGTGTTTTAAATTGTTCGTATAACTATGATTAAGGAAATTGTAAAAATTGGACAATAGACGAACTATATATAGGATACGCTAGTTCATTCCAGCCTGGTGTTAGGCTGGAATAAACTAGCATATCCAATATAGTTTGTCGGATGTCCAATTTTTTCCATTTCCTACCTGATAATTTGGAGTTTACCTTCATAGCTTATAGTATGCAAAAGGCTATGTCATAAGTATAATGTGTTTTAAATGTACTGCTGCATTTAGGTTACAAACTGTAAGCTATATTCTAATGATTAATTAGCATTTAGCAATAATGTATGGGTTTCTTCTTTCGATGTAAGTTATATAACAGTAACTTAGGCACACGCATGTCAATAATCTTTAATATGTGAAGTTATTTTATAACTATGTGTGAATTGGCCATAATAATATATGCTTTTTATTTTCTTGTACAGGGAGAAAAATTTATTTGTAAACTCTACTCTTTTGATAAGAAAATTTATTATTTTTATAATTTAGTACTGGGACACATTCGACATGTAGGATTTTTACTGTTTTAAATAGTAATTTTTATAATTTTCATAGCAAATTTTATTTTTTAAAGAATAATTTTTATTATATTTGTAGCAAATTTTATTATCTGAAATAGTAATATTTATTTTTTGCACCATAAAAAGTACTATTTGAAATAGTAAAATTTTCTACAAAAATAATAAAAATTAATATTTAAAACAAGATAAATCCCTCATGTTGATTATGTCCCAGCACTACTATAAAAATAATAAATTTTCTTATAGAGATTAAAGTTTAGAAATAAATTTTGCTCCGTGTAATGAATCAACTAATATTCAATCTGTTTTTGTTAGCAGTATGGAAGAATACTGACATTTCATATGACATAACATTATATAGTATAGGTATTTATAATGCATTTCACATGAAGTCAGCAGCTCAAAATTGTAAAAAATTTGTTTTGTATTTTAAGAATATAGTTATATTTATATTATGAATTATGATCCATTTGATAAAGCAGAATATTTTGCATGCGACAAAAGTTTTATTGAGTCCTTATTTAAGAGCTTTTCCAATAAGCCTCGAAGCATTGTTAGAAAACATTGTTGAAAAGCATTCTATATTTTTTTAAATATCAATAGAAACCAATAATTTGTATTTCTGACCACCAGACGGATTTGAGATCTTAATGTTATTTATATATCTAATGTCATGGATCTTGTCACTAAGTTTTCTCAAAGCAGGAAAAATACATTAAACATCTATTTCCAACAATATTTTCAACAGGCATGTAAGTAAAAATATTCATCTTTACTTTCCTAAATTTTCAATGGGAGCCGGTTACACTGATAATAAATTCTATATGTATTTTTCATATCTATTCGAAAGAAAATTTCATAAGTTATCCAGTATTATGTGTCCCAAATGAAAAAGTATATTATTATAAAAAAGTTTAAATCAAAGTGGTTGAAAAACAATTTAACAATTGTATATTCCGATGCCCAGACAAGAACTTCTTACTTAATAATAGTCCAATATAATATGGTGTTCTTATTAACCCCTCGCTTCATGAAATTTCATAAACTATTCAGTGAATAAGTCACAAATAAATAATTGAATTATGGATCTTAATGATTTATAAGATTGTAAATTACATAATTTATGAAATTACATGAAGCGCAGACTTAATAAGAAAACCATATTTTATTTGAAAATAATTGAGTAAGAAGTTCTTGTCTGGGCATCGGAATACACAATTGCTAAATTTTTGTCTTTCAACTACTTTGATTTAAACTTTTTTATAGTAATATACTTTTTCATTTGGCACACATAACACTCGATAACTTATGAAATTTTCTTTCGAGTAGATATGAAAAATACATATAGAGTTTATTAACAGTGTAATCAGCTCCCATTGAAAATTTAGGAAAGTAAAGATGAATATATTTTTACTTACAAGCCTGGTGAAAATATTGTTGAAAATAGATGTTGAATGTACTTTTTCTGCTTTGAGAAACTTAGTGACAAGATCTATAACATTAGATATATGAATAACATTAAAATCTCAAATCCATCTGGTTGTCAGAAATACAAATTATTGGTTTCTATTGGTATTTAAAAAATAAACAATTCTTTACAAAAGAGGGTTGTTCGCCAATATTGTTTTAGTAGGGCTCATTTTTAAGGATTTTTAATAAAGAATCTGAAAAAATTTTGTGAAATAATAATTATCAGTAAACTTACAAAGCATAAACGATTTTAAAAATTTAAGCTGTTTCTTTGAAGAGCACCATCATCGCCAAGATGTCGACTTCTCGCGCTGTCGCCGAGTTTAACCGCCCGTCCCAACTATTCATGGTAGCTGCTAATAATCGAGTACACGTAGGCGCGCTCGGCTTCGGCCTCGTGTGAATTTGATATCACGGGTCGTTGTCGAGTAGCGCGAGCACGAGGCTCGTTAAACGTCGTTACTTCTTTCTCCACATTAAGCAAAATATCATCAGTGATCTTATATCTTATTGTAATGTTGCAGCTAGGTATGCATCATATCCATTAGTTATATATACTAATACCGATATAGCCTTTTTTATATATATTCCAACGATGGTTCTCGGCGATGTTCAAATCGTATCTGCAGTAGTATGTCCATAAGTAATCCAGGTTCAGGGCAGATTTTTAATTGCATCTCTAAATAGATTTCTATATAGATTTGTACATGGATTTTCATATGGATTTTCACATGGATTTTCATACAGATTTGCATATGACGTTTTGGAACAGATTTTCAGGTGGATTTCCATATGAATGTCCATATGGAATCCATGTATATTTCTATATGGAAATCCCGATGGATATTTTCAATAGGGAAGCCTTTGCATCAGTTACTGTATCATTAAGTTAGTTACTGTGTGTCAGTTAGTGTGCATTGTTTTAATTACTGTGCCTTAGATTATGGATACTGTATTTAATCCTATATCACTTAGTACACGTTGTGGTAATTAATTACACGATTTTAATTAAAAAACCGCTGCCAATACATTGGCACTTAGCTTCCTCAAAATAATGTATTTATTCATTTTTTTTAAATTTTTATAACAATAATTAATTGTATCATACCCAATTTTCTTTATGAATATTCGTAATAAATTAATATATATTTTTCGAAAATTCATTCTTGTTACTCTTTTTCTCGTGCGACAAACCGATATTTTTATAAATCAATTTTTTCAAAATATTATCACATTTTCAATTAGTTTTATTTTAATCCTCAAAAATCTTTCGTCGTAATAGTTCAATTTTATTGGTCAACGAATTCATTTTGAATATATAAAAAAATATATCTCTTGGCGTGTTATATGCAGATAACCCTCAATAAAAAACAAAAGCAAGTGAACAACATACACGCATAGCACGTGTTTTTACATTTTCTAGTATAGATATATCCAATAAATTACGATTTGAAAAGAATGCTAAATCAGTTTTAACCTCGAATATCTCTGAAATTCATAAACAAATTCTTTTACTCTAAAAACGCATATAATAAATAATATACACTCTACATCTCCGCCAAATTAAATATGAGGAAGCAAAAATCTCCGCCAAATTTAAAAAAAATTAAAACAAGTTTTCTCTAGCTATCAGGCGACAAATAAAATAACTTTGTAAAATAGGAAAATTTTGAATATCAAAAAGTAATCGTACGATCTTGATGAAAATTCACATACATAATATATATATCACATACAAAATTGTCTAGAAATCTGTAGCTGATTCATTGAACCGTTCTCGAGAAATTACGATTTAAAAAAAAAAAAATTTTTTAATTTTTAACCTCAAATATCTCTGAAATTTATGGACCAATTATTTTGCCCAAAGAACTCGACCAAGAGCTATCCAAAATCTACCTCCACAAGGAATTTTGAAGAAATTACGACAATTTTCCCTCCGGAATCGTTGGACATACAAAACTCATTTTTTCATTTTTCATGTTTTCCGTTTTTGTTAATAACCAAAGAACCGTAATAGCTAGAAACTTTTTTTTTTTTAGAAAATATAGGTATTTTAATTCTCTTTTAAATGCTACCTATCCCATTCTGATACATACAGCCGTTCTCGAGAAATTACGATTCGAAAAAGAGGTTACAAAAATTTTAACCTCAAAAATCTCTGAAATTTATGAACCAATCATCTATCCCAAAGAAAGGTGCAGGTGGCAACCAAAAATCTACCTCTACAAGGAATTTTGAAGCGATTAACAGAATTTTACTCTCGTAAATTGTCGCCACCTAAAACACGTTTTTTTCATTTTTTAATTTTTTCTCAAAAACTAACCTACAGAATGGATTCAATTTTATACAGATTATAGCTATTCATAATCTCCATTATCATGATTTTTCTCAAAAAAATTGACCATTTAGTTTGGGAGTTATAAGCATTGAAAGAAAAAACACGTTTTTGTTAATAACAAAATAACCGTGATAGCTAGAGAAATTTTTTTTTTTTTAAATATAGGTTTTTTTATGCTCTTTCGAACGCTACATATCCGATTATAAAATTTAAATCCAATCATTAAAAAAAATCAAAAATAAATTTTTCGAAAATGAAAAATTCGACATAAAACAAAAACGAATCAGTAAGTCGTGCAAAATTATTTTTTTCCCGAATTCGGAATCAGAAAACAAAAAAAATGAGACCCGTCCGGTTAAAATAAACCGCGTAGATCCGAAAATAAAGCGGTATACATACATACACACACACACACACACACACACACACACACACACACGCACACACACACACACACACACACACACACACACACACACATCCATACAGACATTTTCTAAAATCATGTGATACAAACTTCTAACACCTCTAATCATGTTTCTAGAGCGATTTAACGAAACTTAAAATTTTACTATTACAAAGCTTCCTCTATGAGGAAGCAAAACTACTTATTTATTTCATATAAATATCAATTTTATAATTCAAGCGACTATTACTTTTCTATTACTGTGCACAGTAATAGAAACATGCCGAAAATTCGTTTTAGTTACTGGGTTATATTAAATTAAACAATAATATTAATCAAAACTACTTTTTTATTGTTCTTTTGTCAACTAGATGGGTTTTATAAACATTAAGTGTATTTTTTATTATGAAAAATATTATTTTTATAGTTTTTCAATCACTTTTGTATAGGCATATTCTTAAGCGTTTCGATAAGAAAATAATAGAAATCGCGTTGAGAAATTTAATAAATTATTTTAAATATATTATAAGAATAATTAACTCATACTGTGGGTTTAACAATAAAAAGCATGAATTGAACTGCATATAAAAATTTAGATATTTATGATTAAATATGATTATACTCTACTATAAATGAAAATGATCTAAGGGCATAGTAACTGAAGCGGGCACAATTACTGACACACTTACCCTATCTAAGCAGGAAACTATTTTAGTGATTTGGTCGCCAAAGTAATTTTTCTAAAAATTGAGGCAAAAATCTACAGAAAAATACAGCTGAAAATCCACCATATAAGTTTTAGTTCAAAACAGCTGGAAATCCAGTTCGATAGGTGTAAATTTAGCTGAATGTCCCGCTCATGATGCTTCTTTCAAGAGAGAAACTACAATTTGAGGTTAAGTTATACAATGATTACTTTTATTTTAAATTAATTAAATTTTTAAGTGAAATTGGACATGAAAAAATAAAGCTTTATTTTAGTCATAATAGTTGTCATAAATAACCTAATAGATTTAGCCTTGTGTCTTTTATTAATATAGACATAACTATTTATAAGTTCTAAGGACATAAAACTATTGCAAAGATCTAAATTCTGTATAACTATATAAATGAAAACGAATATAAATATAAATAAAAAAATAAATAAAAATAAAAAAAAAATGTATCTATAAATCATTAAAATGTTCAATGCAAGTGTAGAAATAAAGTTTTTAAAAAGTTATTTTTTATTTAAGTTAGAATGAATTTATAAATTTTAAAACACGTTTGAAAACTGTATTTTTTTATATCATAATGGAAGAATGACTAAATAATGCAAGCACTTATATTTGTTCTTATAGAAATCATCAAATTTGGAACTAGTTGAAAAGCCATTTCAAATATACTACTACTTTTACGACAGAGTAGTAGTAGCAGGCATTTTGTAAGATATTTTAAGTGTTACATATTACAAACTTCTTTATTTCTACACTTGCAAAATGTAAAAAAAAAAATTATTACTTACATTAAACGAGAACGAATCATCTGGTGAATATTCTAATGTTCCATCGTCAGAATTTGCAGCACTTATTGCATATGATACTGAATCTTGAATCGCCTAAAACATATATTGAATTCAATATTTAATCAACTTAAAAATAAAATAATGGTAGATACAGTCTTCTAATTAAATATTATATATACCTCTGATAATTCAGGAAGCGAAGGAGAAATTGATTTTGCTGACGGTATTACCATATCCCTCTGTTTTATGGTTTCTGTAGTTATAGTTGATTGGTCTGCGAAACTTTCAAAGTCTTGAATGTTTTGTTGGCTTATACAAGGATGTTTAACATTTTTAGACATTTCAGGCTTTGATGATACCTGCAATAAATCAATGCAATGTATAAAATGCAGAAAATCATTTTAAAAAAATTTTCTATGTACAATCATTTTATAATTGTTTTTTGTATTTGTAAAAAAATAATAATTAAAAAATTGCTGACACGACGTATGAATATTCTAAATATAAAAATAAAATTTTGACAAATATTTGTAGATAGTATATATGAAACAATTTTTTCCAACTAACCTTATCTTCATCAACATTTTCATTTTGCTGGAGTTTTCTAATTTTATTTTTCATAAATTTCGTTACAGGTGCATTTTCATCGAAGTAATATTTTTTTTTTCCTGTCCATGTTGCACTTCTTTTATATTTTTTAAAAATAACTGAAATTTACACTTATGAAAGAAATTTCGTATTTCTGTTTTCTTCCTTAGGCTGAAATCACATGGTGCGGCATAGAGCTGGGGCCTGCGGCATAGAGGATGCGTCATGGAGACAGCCAATCAGAGCTATATTTGCATTTACAGAATAGCTCTGATTGGCTGTCTCCATGACGCAACCTCTATGCCGCAACTGTATGCCGCAGCATGTGATTTCAGCCTTAGCGAGCTATCGACACCGAGGTCAAGTCCTCTGGAGAAATTTCGTTATATACTTATGTGTCGTGTTTTGTTTCTGCAATGCATGGATGTTTCATGTGTGTGTGCGTCCGTATGATGTGTAAATTGAACGATGGAATTAATATTTGAGCATCGCCGCTCGTTATATGTGTACAGTGTACGTGCATTTGTGTACCACGTTTTGTTAAAAATTAAAACGTTTTGCTATAAATTAAGCGTTGTAAGTAACGCCTATTTCTTATAAAAGGTAAGTTTACTTATACAATTGTTTATTGAAATTTTTCTTAATATATACAGTAGATTCGAAGTTTAAAAATATGCCCTAGCGACAATGTATATAAATATGTAAAAAAGTATATTTTTACAATTAAAATTAATGTAATAAAGTGTATAGCACAGTAATGTAATAAAGTGTATAGCAAGTAAACAATTTTATTTGCAACTTTTTCATACTTTTTATTTACATTTTCTATTTCCATTGCGTATATAATAGTATATAAGATCTAAATGGATAATTTTTTTACTGCAAAATTTATTTAAAACTAAACTAATTAACATTTCAGCTGAATTTATTATTTGAAACGAATTAATATTTTAGGTTAACTTCTGATTCCTTGCAAATCTTGCGAACTGCTAATATTCTGCAAATGAACAATGGCAGTAGTAACTCATGCACGAGTTAAATATTTAACAGATAATGCCATTGACGTCATACGCATACAAGATATTCTTGAATTTAAAACTCAAAGACCTAAAGATAAGAATGATTTTGAAAAAGGCAAAGTTTATCGTGCAGAGTATTCAGATGAAAAAAATCCTAATACAATATTATTGAAAGTCCAAATATCAGACTTAGCATGTAAGTTTATTTTAATTGATCAATTTTTTTTTTTAATATTAAATATAATAAAGCAGACATATACATATAACCATATTGTGTTTTGTCATTAGGTGGCATTGGTGATGTAGAAAAATTGATAAACACTGAAAGACCTAAATTCAAACGTTTAAATTACAGTGACATTCCTAATACCAGCAGCTTTTCCAATAGCTGCAGTGACAAAAGTGATAACGAAATAGAAATACAGCAGAAAAAGGTATGATATACAATGAAAATACAAAATTATGTTTATATCTTAAAATGTGTTATAGAAAATTGTTATTTAATATTGTATAAAATTTGAAAAATCTTAACATTTTTTCATAAACGTTTAAAAATATTAAATTTTTACCTGCAGATCAATATTCAAAATTATTTAAATAATTTTTAAATCTTATTAATATTTTTAGGTATCTAATAGAATTACAAAGAGAAATGTGCTTAGAAATAGAGGGACTGCAATTCTTAACACGGTAAATAAGAAAAAGAAAATTTCAAGAATTATTGACAGCGATGATGATTCACCTAATAAAAACAATTTTGATAATGAACAAACAAATGAAAGCGAAATACAACCTCAAAAGAATTTAGAAGGTATTAAATATTACAATTTTATTTATAAAAAGTTTCTCAAGTTAAATTTAAAATTAAAATCTAAATAACTATTGTTAGATTTAATTATTATTATCAATTATTATATTGTTAAAGTATTATTAATCTGGTTACATTTTTTGTTGTAATACAAATTTTATACACATAATTTTCTTTATTATTTTAGAAGTATCATATACTACATCAAGTAAACAAAATGATATTTCAATAAGAAAAAGTACTGGAAATGAAAGTCCTGTGTTGAATAATACTTTTAATAGAATATTGACTGATATTGTTGATACGACAATGACTGCTGGTGGAATGAATAATGGCGATATTTATGATCATAACAATTATGATGATCATTTTGAAGATGAAAATAATATGAAGCTTGGTAAGAAAAATATTCATAAAGAAACCATAATAAACTTTGGCGAGTAATTTTTTTAAATTCATTTTTATATTTTCATATAACATGATTAGATTTTATTGGTTTTATATTTCTTTTGATTTTTTTAGCCAACACATCACCTCATAATGACTCTCAGTCATCTGCCGCTGACAAAGAATTGGATCATGACCAAGAATCGGAAGACTATTTTGTATCTAAATTAGTTGTCAAGTCTATCGAATACTATAAAGCCCATGAAGGGCATGGATTTCATGAGAAGAACAAACGATATAAACCAGATAAGGAGGGCTATGTAAGTATTCCTTAAAGATTATTTTAATTCAATAGACATTGGGGTTGTATCTTTTTAAATTAATATATTTGATAAGTTTTCCATGGTTAATTATCTTGGTTGGATATCTCTAGTTATAGTATGGTTAGATCTCTGTTTATCAATTTGCAGTCTGATTGAACTATAACTTATGATTTGAAGATTTTTTTAAGAGTTGTTTAATAACTTTTTAGAATAATAGCATTTCTTAAAGTCTATATCTCTGGTATTTGTACGAGAAATTTATGACAATAAAAATAACGAAAGTATTTTATTTTTAGTTGTACCTTGGTGAATGTAAAAGAATTCGACCTGACGTATGGCGAATGATGCAAGTGGAAAAACCAAATATTTTTCTAAGAGAACTTTTAGTAAAACTGTGGGAACCAGTAGATTTGGCAAACAGAGCTCTACAAGTAGAAAAGGTTTTAAAAACAATTCCCAATCGATCACCGGTTAAATCAATCGAACCGAATCTACTAAGATTGTTAATAAGTAATAATTTATTTTTATTTTGTGTAATAAATATTATTACTTCATTATTTATAGTTTATTGATAAAATATTTTTACAGGTTTGTATAGTGATTACTTAGAAAAACGAAAAGATTTGAACACAGACCAAAAAGCTTCTTATTTACGCCAAAGCACACACATTATATCACAAAAAATAAGGGATCTAAGAGCAGAGGCAAGGAAAAAAGCTATAGGGCGAAGCAACAATGTTCCAAAGAAAAGATTAAGATATAATTAGTTATAAAAATTCTTACCTGTAATTTAGTTGTTTTTTATGAGGGTTATGTTTAAAAATGATCTGTAGTGCTTTGATGTGTGTATTTTTGAATTTAATTAGCGGTAAACCTATGTATTAGCAACGAATATAGACGCATATAGAAGAGTACGTCTTAAGAAATTTACGGACAAAATTGCTGGATAACATGTATAGTGCGAGATAGGTCCTCCCAATGTAATCTGTGGATAACATCTACAGTTTAGTATAGGCTTTACGTGTTGAAGGATCTGTGCCCTACCCTCTCATAAGACGTGTTCTTCTATATGCGTCTATATTCTTTGGTATTAGGTATTTGTCGGTGATGAAAAACTCGATTATAATTAATGCAAGATTATTCACATCATTTAGAGCAGAATCTCATATGTGACTTTTTAATAGTGTTGATTCTAGACTGATAGTTTAAGAATTTTGCAAACATATTATAAAGATGTTAAATTACATTTATTACATAATATATTAAAAAATATATAAAATTTATATAATAAAATAATAATAAACTGTTTATTAACAATAAACTGAAAAAGTATCTTATTGCCCTTTATAATAAATTATTCATAATATTTTATATTTGATTATTTTCGTTAGAATTTTTTATATAATAGTATTTTACGCACCTGGGGAGGAAAAACATTGGCCAGTCTACAGCTCGTGTAAATTGCAACCCGAAGACTCGGGTGACAATTTGCACGAGCTGTGGGCTGGCCAATTCTTTTCCCGTGGAGCGTATACTATTTTTCCTCCCACCAAGGCCGAAAATGCCACATTATCGTTTTTGCGCCAGGAGGGAATGTGATACTTTCGCCCCGGCGGGAGGAAAAAAAATTAATTTTCATGGTTTTTCACGTGTTTTATCACGTGTTTTATCATGTGCTTTATTATGTAATTTATCACGTATAAAAGCACGTGCTTTTATACATGCCAAATCGGTTCGAAAAAAGCACGTTATTTGTCACGTTATTTAATACGTGATTTGGCATGTAGAAAAGCACGTGCTTTTCTATATGCTTTTCTACATGCTTTTTGACATGCTCTTCTACATGCTTTTCTACGTGCTTTTCTACGTGATAAATCATGTAATAATTTTTACTAGGGTCGGCTCGTGCTAGCTCACCTTCGACTCGTAATGCAACCCCACACTCGGTCTAAAAAGACCCACTTTACGCCCTTGGCACACAATATACTATTCCTTATTGTGAACCAAATTTTACTAAAACATATACTAAATCAACAGTTTTTAGCGTTATAATGTGTATAAATATTATCATATAGTAAATAAATATGTGAATATATATATATTGTAGACCAGAAAACTTATTATCATTGCTAAACCTTTACAAATAGATGAAGGTGAACAATTATGGAGACTAAGCTTTTATGAACAAGAAAAGCAAATTTTACTAGCTGCTGGAAAAATCAAACCGGTTATTAGGCTACTTAAGGTGTTAAGCTGAACGTTACTGTAATGTTTGAAATAATCTACATTTAATTATTTTTATAACCTCCGTTGTTCTTTTATAGAAATTTCGTGATAAACAAGAATGGAAAAAGTTAACAAGTTATTATATAGAGACCTTATGCTTACATGAACTTGATCAACGAAAATCTGATAGCGAATTTCTTGAAGCACCGCTAACTTCTTTGTTTATCCATGTGAGTAACTTCTCTATGGGTTTAAAAATTGATTATGTTTCTTTAATTAGATTTTTCTTCCAAATATTTTAGATGCTGAAAAAGTTAGCTGATGCTTTTTCTAACCAAAACTTACCATCTTTTTGGCATACTGGACATAATTTAATAGAGAAAATGGAAATGAAGTCAATGACTAATTTTGCAAATCGTATAAAGAATATAATATACAACATAGAAAAAAGCTTATGTGACAAAAGATGGATAGTTGCCGAATATCTCTGTAAGTATGCTACATTAAACTATATTTACTGTAATGATCTTTTATATATTTTTATACCACTCTAACATCAAAATCACAGCTTTGATTTGATTTTTGGTCGCTACCCTACTGAAAAGACTCACGTGAGATCTCACATCAAAATCTCATCTGAAATTCTGAACCACGAGCTGCTCAAATTCCTTCAATGATAAAAAATCAGTTTCTGGGAATTAGGATTCGTCTATAAGGTTACGCCACCCTCCAGATAAGTTCAAAAATTTACGTTTTGAAATGTTTTAGCCATTTTTTACATTTTTAGAAATTTTACACATGAGATCTCACGTGGAATCTCATATTTCAAATTTCTCATGTGAGATCTCATGTGTAAAATTTCTAAAAATGTAAAAAATGTTCAAATCGCTTCAAAACGTAGATTTTTAAACTTATCTGGGAGTGGCGTAACCTAACAGGCGACTCCTAATTCCCAGAAACTGATTTTTTATCATTCAAGGAATTTTAGCAGCTCGCGGACCAGAATTTCAGATGAGATTTTGGCGTGAGATCTCACGTGAGATTTTTCAGTAGGGTAGTGGTATAAAATACGGTTCGAGACTAAGTAGTACCCTGGCGAAAAAAATCACGTGATTAATCATATGATTTATCACTTGATTTCTCACTGGATTTCTCACGTGATTTTCCACGTGATTTCTCACGTGACAATGCAAAAAAAGAAAATAGTATATAACGCTTATTCGTTAATGAAACTTGTTTCCTTAATGGATAGCAAATACATTATCGCAGAAAACAACGATACATAAAATTTCTGACCGAACCGAGAATCGAACTCACGAACTTTGGGTTCCTGCGCAGGTACGCTATCCATTACGCTATCACTCGCCTGAAAGATTGTGGTCATTTTCACGTACATAAGGTGCATTCTCCATATTTATTGCTATTTCAATTTGATTATTTATGTAAAATATCAATGGTTTGTAAAAATTATTTATTTATACACTATCTTAATAAAATGCGTAACTTACATTAAAACATTAATTAATTAAATTCGAATAACTTAAGAATGTAGTGCCGGTAAAGTAGAAATCAGGTATCTACAAAACTAATTTTTTTTTTTAAACAAAATACCGAATTATTTTTGTAAAATGTTATGAATGTAAAATTGTAAATAATGAACATTACGTTTTTAAAAATTTGTATTACTTTTGAAAAAGTTATTCGAATTTAATTAATTAATATTTTGATGTAAGTTACTCATTTTCTTTAAATAGTGTATGATATAAGCCATACCCTTAACTCTGGGTTATTGGGTTATTGGTTATCAATATTGTATTAGTCATTGTATTAGTTACTATCTGTGTTTTTCTACTTTCATCTTTCTATTCTTTCTCTTCTTCTTTCTCTTCTGCTTCTTTATCTTCCTCTTCTTCTTTCTTTTCTACAGACTTGTCGTGTTCATTTGTCTTCTTAGTTGTTACCTCCTCCTTCTGCTCTATCAGTTCTTTCTGCTTCTCATCTTCTGACTGCTCTTCTTCTTCTTCTTTTTTCTTCTCTCCATTCTCGTTAGAACTTTTCCTCGCTCTTTGAAGTTCCACGTGGCTCGTTGCTTTCCTGTTGCCCCAACTTTCTCTCCCTTCCTTTACTTCTTCTATTGTAAATACATTTTCTGCGTTAACCTTGCTCTCCTTCATGTACAGACTATCTCTGCCTATCTTCTCTTCAAAAATCAACCATCTTGCTGCATCTGTCCACAATTTTGCCACTTTGTATTTCACTTCTCCAGCGTGCCTCTTTAGCCACGTCTCAATTTTCTCTTTTATTCAGTCTACCTTTCCTAATCAGTAGAGTTTTTCCTTTGTCTATATATACTTTTCCGCTATCTTCTCCATATTTTCCATCTCTTTTGCTTCTTTCCCCTCTCCTCTGTCTTCTTTCTTCTCGAACTTTCCTATTCTTTCTTTTAACTCTCTGTTCTCCTCTTCTAATTTCTTTACCTTCTTTCTTAAGCTCTCGTTCTCTTCTCTGAGGGCCTTTTGCGCCTCCTCATCCTCTTCGTTATTGCTCTCTCTTGTCCTTTCCTTCTCTAGAGCCTCTATTCTTCTTAACCATCTCTTGTCTCTCTCTCTACTCTCTCAGCCTCTCTCTTCTGAGGTTATCTTCCATCTCCTTTGAGGTTATATTTCCATCGCTTTGATCTTTTCCTCATTATAATCTTTCTTCTGCGACATTTCTTTTTCTTGCTCTTTCTTTTCTTTTTGTTTTTCTCTTTTCTTCTCTCCCTATGCTTTTCTCTGTTTTTCTCTGGTTCAGTGTTTTCTGACCTCTGAACTTTTCTTTTGGCTCTGCGCACGTGTGTGATTCTGTGTGTGTCCGTCTTTTACTCTTTTCGCTTTCTTTGCGCATGACCCTTCAGGCCTCTTCTGCAATGCTTTGTATACCTTACCTTGGCGCTCTCACGGGTGGCGCTTTCCAGGTGTCCCTCTTACGTTTATTTCGCTTTGCCGTCGACCCCGGTCCACCTCTCTCTCTCTCTCTCTCTCTTGTTTCTCTTATCCGTCTCTCTTCTCTTCTATTTCTGCTCTTTTCCTCTTCCATTTTATGCCATGCAGGGTTGCGATGTGCCTTCCGTCATCTTTCACTACTTTTTTCCATTTCTTGCTCTTATCACCTGTGATCCTGCATTCTTCTATCATGTGTTTCAAAGTCTCTTTTTCTTCTTTGCACAGTCTACATATCCTCTCTTCATCTTTCATCTAGTACTTGTTCGCTTTGTATTCGCACCCAAGTCTGAATCTTCCTAGCATTTCCAGTTGCTTTTTCTTTTTTCTCGTTCCTTCTTGTAGATACCCTTTTTTCTCTTCATTTGCTATCTCTCTATATTCTGTCGCGAACCGCGACTCCTTTATGTTGCTCGCTCTTTTTTGTTTTTCTATATCTTTGCTTCTTTGTACTAACTCTCCTTCTATTTCCATTCCTTCTTCAATTCTCCTATTTGCTTCTCTCTGCGCCCATCCTCCTTTTTCAAAATATTCTTTTCTTCTTTTCTTCCTTTCCGATGTTCCGTTTTCTTTTTTTATTATCCTCCAGCATTCTTTTTTCAATGAGTCTTCCTTCGCATTTGCCAGCTTTCTCTCATATTCTACCGCCCTTTCTCCTGCTCTCACTTCCATCTTAAATCTTCCTGTCTCTTCGTGCAGTATGTGCCTTGGCGTCGTCTTCTCTACTTTCAATACCCATTTCACATACGTGTCTTGAATTCTTTCTATTTCTTCCCATCCTTTCCATCCCCAGATTTCTACCTCGTACATCATCACACTTTCTACTAGTGCTTCAAATAACCTCATTCTTTTCTTCCGCTCTTCTCTGCATAACCTCTCTCCTATACTCCAGATGTTTCCCATTACTGCTCTCGCTTTTGTCGCTATGTATTTGATATGTTTTTCTTCTCCGTTGTTCTCTTGCAGTATATATCCTAGGTAAGTGATTTCTCTTACTGTTTCTATCTTGTCTCTTCCTCATGCGAATTCTATTATCTTCCTTCTTCCTCCTCATTTCCTGAATTCCATCATTTTTTACTTCTTCATGTTCAGCTCTAATCCCTTCCTCTCTATGTATTTTTTAAATCTTCTTAGCATTCCCTTCATACCTGTTTCATTGTTCGCTAGTAGAACCACGTCATCTGCGTATGTTATTGTAAATACCTTTTTTCTGCCCAACACTAGACCTCCTTCCTGCACCTTTTCCATCTCACCTTCTAAGTCTGCAAAGTTTATGTTGTTGAAAAGGGTTGGGCTTAGCGGACATCCTTGTCTCACTCCTTTCTCTAGTCTTAATTTACATATCTCTCTTTCTCCTATCTCTACCTTACACGTTGTATCCTCATAGGGTTCTTCTATTCTTTTCCTCAATTTCTCATCTATCTCTAGCCTTTCCATGCTTCTCCATAGCTCTCTTCTGTCATCTTTCTTTTTCCTTAGTCTTCCTGCCTGCCTCAAAGAAATTGTAGCCTTTCAATTATTAAAATGCTCTCTCCATTCCTCGTTTGTTATATCCTCATTTATTTCATTTCTCCCCTTTCTACCTTGATTCACTGCTTTCTATAGTATTCTCTCCGTTCTATCTTTTTTCAGCTGTTCCGTCCAGTTTTCTACCCATACCTCTTTCTTTCTCTGCAATTTTCCTCTATATTCTTTTTTCTTCTTTCTGTACTCTTCTACTGATCCTTCCCCTTTTGCGCATCTAATCAGCTCTCCTTTCAAGTCTTCCTTTCATTTTACGCATTCTCCGTCCCACCACTGATTCTTCTTGTGTTCTCTGTAAATCGTTTGTTTCTTCATTGCTGTCGCTTTCTGGATCTTCTCTTCCAGATCTCTCCAATCCTTGACTTCTCCTATTTTCTTTATCTTTTCCTTGAACTTTTCAATTCCATCTTCTGACCAGTCCTGCCCTCCATCTTTGCGCCGGTTTTCTTTCCTATTGTTTTTGTATCCTTAGCTCTGCCTCTATTAGGAGGTATATCCTCTATCAAGTTCCTCCCTTCTTCTTCTTCTGTGATTATATAATCTATCACCAATCTTCCTCCTCCTCCTACACATGTAAAATCGCCTTTTTCATCTCCCTTTATATCTCCGTTTACTATATGCATGCCATTATCTCTTATATTTTCTATTAACTCTTCTCCTTCACTTCGTCTCTGCTCTCTCTCTCTCTCTCTCTCTCCTAGCCTTTTCCTCTCCCAATCTTCCTCCTTCTGTCTTTGTTCTCGCGTTAAAATCTCCCCCTATTATCAAGGCTCCTTCTCCTGCTTTCTCCGCCTCCTCCCCAATCCTTTTCCAGTTTTTCTCTCTTTCTTCTCTCATATACGTTAGTGTTACTCTTACTATTTCTTTCCCATTTCTTATACTTACACCTACTATTTCTTTATTCTTTTTCGTTTCTTCCATCCACCGTATCTCCTTCACCGATTGCTTCCTTACAGGTAACAGCATTCCTTCTTTCATCCTTCCTCTCTTCTTTTCTCTCCACGCTTTCACTATCTTTACTCTGTAATCTTTCAAAATCTTCTCTGCTCTCGCTTCCTGTTTTTCTGACATCCAGGTTTCTGTCAAACCTATCACCTCGAACTCTTTTAAATAGTTCCATATCTCTTTCTTCTCCTCTGTTATGCCTGCAACGTTCCAGAAAACTACCTTTAATCTTCCCCTCCTGCTCCTTCCTCTCGTGAGATACTTTCCTCCTCCTTCTTTCTTCCTTTTTTTGTAACTGATTGTTCATTTCATTCCATCTCCACTCTTCTCCATCTATCGTTAATTTATTATAACCTGTTGTGACCTTTTCCCTTCTTTTCTCCATTTATCCGCTATTCTTTTCATATCCCTATCCCTATCTCTCTTTCCAGGTTTTGTCGTGTCCTATATATACGTCTGTTCCTTTCAACACTTGTTTGCTCTTCATTATTCTCTCTTTTTCTTCTCCATCTTTGCACTCCACTCCAATTATCTCCTTTTTTCCCCATTCTCCATATGCCTTTCAGCTCTACATTTTGCCCCAGTTCGTTCCTTATCCATTCCTCTACTGTTTCCTTCCCTTTTATCCACACCTCTTCACGGAAAAAAAAATTTGAGCTGCAGGGACAGAAAACTAAACGTGTTCACGCAGCACAGCTACTGGTGCTGTTTCGGCACCAACCATGTGCCGCGTCAGGCTGCGATTCAGTGAACCGCGGCATTTGTTATTGCCTTTCGAGCACGCTCGAATATATATACACACACACGACCTTCGAGCATGCTCGAAAGGCAATAACAAATGCCGCGGTTCGCTGAA
The DNA here is from genome assembly GCA_036365515.1 of Torymus aiolomorphi. Lineage (NCBI taxonomy): Eukaryota > Metazoa > Arthropoda > Insecta > Hymenoptera > Torymidae > Torymus > Torymus aiolomorphi. Next base: position 56,945,457 of record CM070874.1, on the reverse strand, counting down.
TCGCAGCCTGACGCGGCACAAGGTTGGTGCCGAAACAACACCAGTAGCTGTGCTGCGTGAACCCGTTTAGTTTTCTGTAGCTCAATTTTTTTTTCCGTGTTACAGTCCTGTTATTATTATGTTCGTTTTTCTTTTTTCTCTCTCTTCCTTCTCTCTTATCCACTCTACTTTTCTTCTGCACACGTCCAGTTGATTACTTATTACACTCGCGTCACACACCTGCGGTCATTTTTTCCATCCTTCCATGCTTATTTTATGTTTTTCAATATGTTAAAATTTCGTTATCTTTAAAAAATAACTTAATAGATATACTTATTAAAGATACTTTTTAGATATACTTTATTAAATATATTTATAATAACCAATTATTTGTGCGCTTCTTTCTCGTTTTTGTGTAAAGTTGATGAAATTGTTCTTTTTATTATTAAAATTCGTTATCATATCTAATTTTTATTTTTAAATCTATTTTCTTAAATATATTTACAATAACCAATTATTTTATGTGTTACTTACTCGCTTTTGCGGTTAGTTGCTGCAATTTGACTTTTTATTATTTAAATTAGTTTCTGCTTCCTCATAGAGGAAGCTTTGTAACGGTGAAAAAAAATTTCGAGACAAAAAATGTTCAAAAAGATGTTTTAAGGAGATATATGTGTATATTCGGTGATTTTGATAATTTTTGTTTACGCGCGCGCGCGCGCGCGCGTGTGTGTGTGTGTGTGTGTGTGTGTGTGTAAACTCTTCATATCTTCGAAACGAATCAACCGATTTGCGTCGGGTAAAGCTTATTCTCTTCGACTCGCGGGAAAAGGAAGGTACCCTGATGGATTTGAGTTTTTATTGATTTTCTTTTGTTTTATAACCAAAAAACGATTTTTTTAGTTTTTTTGATTTTTTCATATCTTAAAGCCATTATTACATAATATAAGAAACTTTTCTTGATTTAAATTACCTATATTTTCCTTTTTTCAAATTTAAAATATCTTCACTCTGTCATTTTTTATTAAGGAAAACTTTTTTATATTTCATAAATTAATATCTCAAAAAATATTTTATTTATCGACTTGAAATTTTAACCACTTATTACACTAATTGAAGACTATATGTGGTTCAAATTTCAAGAGATTACCTTCATTTGTTTTTTAGAAAAAAATTATTTTCCAAGTAACGATTTTGAATTTTTATTTTTTTTTATTTTTTTATATCTTACAGCCATTATTACATAATATAATAAACTTTTCTTGAAAGGTATTTAAATTACCTATATTTTCCTTTTTTTAAATTTAAAATATCTTCACTTTGTCATTTGTTATTAAGAAAAACTTTTTTATATTTCATAAATTAATTTCTCCAAAAGTATTTTATTTATCGACTTGAAATTTTTACTACTTATTACACTCATTGAAGACTATATGTGGCTAAAATTTCAAGAGATTATCTTCATTTGTTTTTTAGAAAAAAATTATTTAAGAAAAAATTTGCGTTTTCGTTGTCGCACGATAACAAGCGCAAAAATTATCCAATCGTTCTGAAGTTTGACAGAGATGTAGCTTTTACATATCTTCAGATCAAGTTTGTTGCCCAAAAAAATCGGTTCATTATGAAAAAAGTTATTTGAGGTTAAAAATTCTTTTAAAAAATTTTCGAATCGCGTTTTCTCAAAGAATACTAGATTTATCGACTTAAAATTTTAACACTTATTAAAGTTATAGAAGACTATATTTGGTTAAAATTTCAGGAGATTATCTTCATTTGTTTTTTAGAAAAAAATTATTTTAGAAAAAATTTGCGTTTTCGTTGTCGCACGATAACAAGAGCAAAAATTATCCAATCGTCCTGAAGTTTGACACAGATGTAGCTTTTACATATCTTCAGATCAAGTTTGTTGCCCAAAAAAATCTGTTCATTACGAAAAAAGATATTTGAGGTTAAAAATTTTTAAAAAAATGTTTGAATCGCGTTTTCTCAAAGAATACTTGATTTATCGACTTAAAATTTTAACCACTTATGGTATAATTAGGATGTGTGTGTGTCAAACGATTTAATTGAAAATTGTTTGGGACACACGTAATGCCTTATATACAAGATATATGCTGGTTATATATACGAGCTATTCTTTGATAGAAGAGCCACCCCCTGAGTCCAAAACTGTATGGCAATTAAAAAATCGTAATTAGGCTTAAAAGTTTATTAGTACTATATATTTTTTTTTGCCGTGTGGCTTTTTTAGAATTGCAATATTGCGGCTCCAAAATGGCGGCTCAAACTTGTAGTGTACGTGAAATTATCCCGGAATTTAAAAATGTTTTCAACTGAAATAAGTATATTTCTTATGTATTTCGATGTGCTGAATCCAAATTTGAAGTCTGTTTACTTCGACACTCTCACAATTTTGGGTACATTGCAAAAAACAGCTCGAAAATTAAAAAAAATTTTTTAATGCTTAATACTGTTATTTTCGCGATTTTTCACGATTTTGAGCTGTTATTTTTTGCAATTTACTCAAAATTTTTAGGGTATTTGAGCCACGCGAACTTTAGATTCGGATACGACACATCAAAATACATAAGAAACACGTTTATATTAGGTAAAAAAAATTTTTCTACATTTTTTTCATGCTTAATATTGTGATTTTCACGATTTTTCATGTTTTTGAGCAGTTTTTGCGATTTAGTCAAAATTTTAAGGGCGCTTGAGTTAAACCAACTTTAGATTCGGATTCAGCGCATCAAAATACATAAGAAATATACTTATTCAGTTGAAAATATTTTTAAATTCCGGGAAAATTTTCAAATTCCGGGATAATTTCACGTACACTACAAGTTTGAGCCGCCATTTTGGCGCCGCAATATTGCAATTCTAAAAAAGCCACACGGCAAAAAAAAAATATATAGTACTAATAAACTTTTAAACCTAATTACGATTTTTTAATTGCCATACAGTTTTGGACTCAGGGGGTAGCTCTTCTATCAAAGAATAGCTCATACATATTTTGTAAATGTGTGAGTGTCTAAATAATGTGCCGTATACCATCTGCAGTTACATAGGTTAATAGATGTTCGACATTTTTTGTTTTTACTTCCTGCACTGTATACAATATATGGTACGCGTTACATTATGTAGACAATCCTTAATAATAAAGGTAATCTCTATTTATTTTGTTATATTTATTGGTTATTGTCATTTTTATTATCGATATGTTATTTTATTTTCTGTTTTAATAATAATTACATCTCATTTACTCTGTACAGTAAAACTGATTTTTAAATATAATTTAATCCAATTTGTATTTGACGCTAATTGCAAGCTGAATGTATTCATACTTTGATTTTAAATTGCTTTTTAGTTAATTGAACAATTAATGTACATTTATTTATTTATTTAACCAGAATAAAATACAATAAATTACAAAATTTGTAAACATTATACATAGCTTACATTACAAAAGTATCTATCAGGTAAAGAATATTTTCATTTTCGCTTATACAACGTACTTAAAACTAATTTAAAAAAATAGAATTAATTTGGTTAGCACAGGAAAATTTCATTTATATTCCTTTTTCTGAAAATTACTTGAGGTGTCTAAGGTGTCAGTTACGACGGATGTCACAACAGATTCGAGAAGCCATGTAGTGATTATTTTTTTTGGTTTATTAATGATGGTTTCGTCTACTTCATTAGTTGATTTTTTCGTTTTTTTCAAGTTATATTTTGATATTCGACGATGTTGAACGATTATATTTTAAGTTGCACATACCATTCGCACATATATATATATATGTATAGGCAAATCTATGGAACTTTTAACTTTTGTGTGACTATATTTTTTAAGTAATTTACTGCTGCTATTAAAATGTCGTGCTAAGCACATAAATGAAACAGGGTGTATCATCTTTAATTTGTACGTAGAAAATACCAGTCCAGTAATCCGCATTAGTGTACCGCATACGCACAGTAAAATAATGGTATGAATAAAACTGTCAAAAAACTAGCGGACAGTTGTGAAACTACGTGTACACGTCTGCGATACGTCTCAAGGATAAAAATGGAAAAACTAAAGGGGCATATGAAGTTTTTTTTATATAGGATATAAAAATGAGCAGGTAAACAGATATTTTTTGTATTAAGTAAAATTGTTCAAAGGAAAGTAAAGAAAAATGAATCTTAATTTCTTTTTGAGAAAAAAATTATTTTATAAAAAAAGTAGATTTTGATTAAATTTAGAATAAAATATATTTTTAAGAGATTGCGATCGGTGAAATATGTGTGATGTCAAGAAAATATCAGTATCAAATTAAATTGATCATTTATAGATAAATAAATATTTTATTAATTTGAAAGTATGAGATATAGTTTAATAAATTAACTGTTTTTTAAGCTATTTCAATATCAACAACGTATTTCAATAGAAAAATTTCACAATTCATGAATAAAAATGTATCGATCGCTGCTAGTATTGTGGTGGTTTCCGTTATCGATGCCAAACATTTTTTAATAAAAACACAACTTTTTTTTTAAATAACTTTTTTTATCAAAAGAAATAAAGGTAATCTCTTGAAAATTTAACTAAATAATAATATATTGTAATAAATAATTGTAATAATTGGTGAACATTTCAAATTGATCAAATATTCTCTGAGATATCAGTATTAAAAAACATTAAAAAAAAAATTTTTAATCTCGAATATCTGGTCGTGATGATCATTTTTTTGTGTTTTTTGTGGGCAATGAATTTTTTTTTATAAAATATAAAATTGTATAATAATAATTGCTTTTTAATGATAAAAAATAGAAAGAGTAAAAATAGAAAGTCAAAACCATTTAACATAGTCTCACCGTACAAAATAAAGTATTAAATTTTAAATATTGGAATTAAAAATAAATTAAAGGAATCAGTAAATTAAGTTTGAGGAAGCTACGTGCCAATGAATTGGCAGCGGTTTTTTCTATTATAACGAATTATTTTATGCGCTAGTCATACGGTTTTACGTGTAGTTGCAGCAATTTATAGTAATATATGTATACACATATGTAATGAATTTGTAAATAATATGTTTAATTATTTGACTGATGAGGGGATGAATGACAGCGAAAGTATATAATTTGTTAATTTAATGAATGGAATGGTCCAGGTCCTGTCCACCAGGTGCGTATGGATAGAAAAAACACACCAAATTAAGTTTAGCCGACGTTTTGGGCAGCTGAATATGCCCCTCTTCAAAGGCTACATCTTTAAAATTATTGTAGGCAGTGTGACTTGTGCCAGTCAACAGAGGTGACTGCTGAAATTCCAGATGAAAATATGAATCCAGAATTGTATAAATTAGTTAAGGTGATGTGATACCCACACTATTACTCAATTCTGGGTTCCCATTTTTCTCCTTCAATTTTAAACTTTTTGAGAAAAACTCTTTGACACGTTTTAAGTTTAATAAAAAACTATAACGTATCAAAGAGTTTTTTCCTTAAAATTAAAAATTGAATGAGAAAAACGGGAATTTTGAGTAATAGCGTAGGTATCGCATCACCTTAAATAACATATGATTCATGGTCCTTGTGGATATCAAAATTTAAATTCACCCTGTATGAATGAAGATAAAAGTAAATGTACAACAGATTTTCCAAAGCAATATAATGAGACCGTTAAAAATATTACTTATGTCGACTGCAATTTACTATCAACTGATAAGAATTTTTCTATCGGTCTTACAGTCTTACAAATTAAATTAAAATAATTAATATTTATGGCAGCCAGATTGCCCTTGTTTATAATCACCCCCACAGAATCTGAAATAAAAACTTAATTAAAACCTGGAAAAAACTTTGTTAGCAAAGGACGATCTGACTGCCCACCACCACCACATTGTCCAACGTTTCGAGCCCGCTTCGGCTCCTCCTCAGGGACTGAAATGAAACCCGCGATACACCTCCTTATATACCCCCATACCCCCTTCTTTTTTCTTACCCCCACCACCATCAGATCAAGTAAATTAGATAACATTTATCATTCTTTATTAATTTAAGTAAGAATGGAAAGTTGGAGAGGGGAATGTGGATGGTGGTGGGGGTAAGAAAAAAGGGGGTATGGGGGTATATACACTGAGAGAAAAAACTAGGAATTGGAGGAAGAGCGCTCTTAGGTGTATCGCAAGGACGTTTTAACCTGCGATTTTTACGAGAAACTCAAGCGATGTTCGCAAGACCCCCCGCGTTATCCGCATGAACTCGTTCCTAGCGAAAATCGCAAGAGCGCTACGGGATTATCCCGGGAGGTTCCTTGCGATTAAGTTGGGGAATCGTTCACGCCTTGGCTGTGTCTACATCCAGACGTACTCGCTTCTCTCATTGGTTGGGAGCGAGTGCGCGCGCCTATGATGACCAATGAGAAAAGCTAATAGCACGCGCCCGCAGTGTAGCCGTCTGCTATGACGCTCTCCCCACCGCGCCGCATGCTTATTTGCAAGGAACCTCCCGGGATAATTCCGTGGCGCTCTTGCGATTTTCGCTAGGAACGAGTGCATGTGAATATTTCTAGTAGCCACGCGAATAAAGCAGGCGTGATTCTTGCGATATTAGCGTGAAAAAACTCCACGCGATAATCTCTAGATATTTCTCTCAGTGTAAGGAGGGGTATCGCGGGTTTCATTTCAGTCCCTGAGGAGGAGCCGGAGCGGGCTCGAAACGTTGGACAATGTGGTGGTGGTGGGCAGTCAGATCGTCCTTTGCTAACAAAGTTTTTTCCAGGTTTTAATTAAGTTTTTATTTCAGATTCTGCGGGGGTGATTATAAACAAGGTCAATCTGACTGCCATAAATATTAATTATTTTAATTTAATTTGTAAGACTGTAAGACCGATAGAAAAATTCTTATCAGTTGAATATAATGAGACAACAATTTTTTTTTAACATTGGAAGTTATCCAGTATACAAAAGAAGGAATGATGGTAAAAAAATATATTTTCAAAACAAAGAATTGCAGATAATCGTTTTGTTGTGCCATATAACTCGTATTTATTACTTAAACTTCGCTGCCATACCAATATTGAAGTTTGCAATACAATTAATTCTATAAAATATTTATTCAAATACTTTTATAAAGGTCCGGATACAGCCATAATATGTTTAAGTAATTCGGGAAATACAATTGCAGATCATGCAGATATTTCAGTAAGTAACACTGTTTCTGAATCTGATAATACCACGCATAAACTAAATTATGATGAAATAGAACAATATGTATCTAAGAGATACATATGTCCTCCAGAAGCAATGTATTGGATTTTAAAATTCAAATTACATGATCAATCACATGTTATATATAGATTAGCTGTTCATCCTAAAAATGAGCAATATGTATATTTCAAGCATGGTTCGGAGAAAGAAATGATCAATAAAAATGTTGGTACAACGTTAACGGCATGGTTCGATTTAAATACCATTGACTATGATGCAAAACACTATTTATACAACGAAATTCCTAATCATTACGTTTTCGATAAAAATTCAAAGACGTGGAAGCGAAGAAAAATATTGTGGAAACCAGTTTTAAGGGACCCGTTTTTCTCATTCAATTTTGAATTTTGACAAAAAATCTGTCTGACGCGTTATAGATTTGATAGTTAACTATAACGTACCAGAGCTATATCTTCTTAAAATTCAAATTTGAATGAGAAAAACGGGTCCCTGAAATTGTCGGTAACGAGTGTCACTCACATCGCCTTAAGGTGATGCGATACCCACGCTATTACTCAATTCTGGGTTCCCGTTGTTCTCCTTCAATTTTAAACTTTTAAAAAAAACCACTGCCAATTCATTGGCAAGATGCTTCCTCAAACTAATTTATCGATTCCATTTTTTAAATTTAAAAAATAAAAGTAAATGTTTTACAACAAAACTTTATTAATAAATAAAACTGTTTTCTTTGTGGTTCTTTGTTGTTTGTTAAACAATTTGACTGAATATAAAAAATATCGTTTTTGTTTTTTTTATTTATGTATCCTATACAAACAATTAGTTATTGTTATAAAAAATTTTAAAGAAATACATTAGTTTGAGAAAGAAAAGTATGTATTGGCAATAATCTAATAAATATTTGTTTTGAAATAGTGGTTTAAAGTTAATCCATCATTGTAACAATCATACAAATATAATAACTAAGTTATACTTCTTAATAAAAGACAATAAATCGTTTTGAAATTTAACAGAGAGGTAGTTTTTTTCACATTTAAGAATCGATATTTTTATGAAATATTTTTTTATGAAATTTTTACGAAATTCATATTTTGAAAGTCAATTATCGTTGCCCTAGTACACGTTGCCGCGGTACTCAATCTGAAATTACTTTCTCGGGGATATGCCCTAGTACACAATAATTATTTTATTTATATATGATATACAAATTAAATAGAACTATTGCATATTTTGCTCTAAAACTTTATATTTGTGTTTTGGGGCTAATTTGGAATGAGTAAAAAAATTTTGACCAACATAACCTCTTGAAATTTTAACACAATGTTGTACTCGATAAGTGTAATAAGTGGTAAAAATTTTGAGTCAATCAATCGAATATTCTTTTTAAAAATGCAAATATAAGAAATTTATAAAAAAATTTTAACCTCAAATACCTTTCGTCACAACGGTCAGATCTTTTTCGGCAAAGAACTGAATCCTTAGATATAAAAAAGCTAACTCTGCCAAATTTCAAAACGATTCATTGACTTTTACTCCTGATATCGTTAACGAATGAAAACGCACTTGTTTTCAAAAATAATTTTTTTCTCGGAAACAAATCAACATAACCTCTTGAAATTTTAACATAATTTTGTACTCGATAAGTGTAACAAGTGGTAAAAATTTTGAATCAATCACTCGAATATTCTTTTTAAAAATGCAAATATAAGAAATTTATAAAAAATTTTTAACCTCAAATATCTTTGGTCACAACAGTCAAATTTTTTTGGACAAAGAACTGACTCCTTAGACATAAGAAAGCTAATTCTCCGCCAAATTTCAAAACCATTCATTGACTTTTACTCCTGTTATCGTAAAGGAAAGAAAACGCACTTGTTTTCAAAAATAATTTTTTTCTCGGAAACAAATCAACATAACTTCTTGAAATTTTAACACAATGTTGTACTCGATAAGTGTAATAAGTGGTAAAAATTTTGAGTGGAAAAATGAAAAAGTTTTTGATATATTAATTAAAGAAATATAAACCATATTTTCATTAATAACAAATGACAGGCTAGAGATAATTTAAATTTAAAAAAAAAGAAATTTAAAGACCTTTTAATAAAAAGTTAGTTTATTAAGTAATACTGGCTGAAACAAATTAAAAAATCAAAAAAACAAAAAATTCAAAATCGTTTTTTGGTTATAAAAAAAAAATCGGTAAAATCAAAAAGTAGGTTATGCTCTCTCTATTCTCCTCCGAAACGAAGAGAATAAGCCTTTTCCGATGTAAATCGGTCGATCGGTTCAAAGTTATCGCCTGTACACACACACACACACACACACACACACGCGCGCGCGCGCCAAAATTTTTTTTATCAAAAACAACGGGTTTTAGCGCCAAAAGTCTTAAAACATGTTTTTGAACATTTTTTGTTTCAAAAATTTTTTTCACCGTTACAAAGCTTCCTCTTTGAGGAAGAAAAAACTCTCTGACACGTTTTAAGTTTAATAAAGAACTACAACATGTCAAAGAGTTTTTTCTTAAAAATAAAAATTGAATGAGAAAAACGGGAACCCAATTTTGAATAATAGCGTGAGTATCGCATCACCTTAAGTAAAATGTATTTTGTCAGCCCTAAGGATCGAGAACGTTTTTATTTGAGATTACATTTGTTACATGTTCGTGGCGCTACGTGTTTTGAAGATTTCAAAACTGTTGACAACAAAAGTATCGCGACGTTTTATCAGGCTGCTATCGCTCGGAAATTAATAAAAACAGACAATGAATGGGATATTTGTTTAAGTGAACCAATAAATTTTCAATTTCCCAATGCATTATGTCAACTTTTTAGTTTCATTTTGATTTTCCATAATCCTATAAATGCACGAGAGTTATATACGATAAATATAAATCATATTTTCTAAATCCAAAGTTACATGAAACAATTGAGGAAAAAATGCATTGAAATTACTTCATGGTTTTTCTATAAAAGATTTCGGATTACCAGATATTTCAATTGAATTAATGGAATGTGATGGTGACATAATATGTTCGCATATTGTTGTTAATGAAGATGAACTTGATAGAAGAATACGATCAATAAACGATTGTGAACATCAACTATTTACTGAAATAACAAAAGCGGTTTTGGGCAACAACCAAAATACCTTTAATACATGCTGTAAAAACATTATCAGGATTTTATAATAGAATAATTTAATAAGGTACATTTAAACATAAAAATAAAAATAAAAATCAGTTATGATAACGAATTTTAATAATAGAAAGTAACATTGCAGCAACTACAGGCAAAAGCGAGTAAGTAGCTCATATAATAATTGGTTATTATACAATTATTTAATAAGGTATATATTTATAAATAAGAATAACAATAAAAATCAGATATGATAACGAATTTTAATAATAGATAATAAAATTGCAGCAACTACACGCAAAAGCGAGTAAGTAGCATATATAATAATTGATTATTATACAAATATTTAATGAAGTATATCAAAATAATATATTTATTAAGTATACAATAGGTACATCTAAAGTATATTCATTGTTTAAAGAATTTCAAAAAAATTTTATGCGAGCAATATAACAGTCTCAGCTCTGTATAAACGCAGAGAGGAATTTTTTTAAATAAACAATGATACTAAACATGATATCATCATTCATTTAAGTTTTTATTACTTAACCCATACTTTAACTCGTCATTTTAACCCCTTTTTCAACTCTCCTTTAACCCTTTTTAACCCTTTTTAAATCCTTTTTTAATCATTTTTAACCCTTTACTTAACTCTTTACTTAACCCTTTACTTGACCCTTTGTACAAGTGAACTATTGGGTAAAGATGGGCGGCCGGACGGACGGACGGACATTTTGGCTTTTTAATGTATAGTAAGATAAGATTAATGAAAAGTAAGAATTCAAATCCTATTTCGAACTATTCTTGAAGGATTGGCAATTTGTAAATTATACCATTTTGAATAATTTTATTCGCTATTTATTTTCTTATTATGTCGTCCTGTACAAAACGTTTATTAACTCGAACACATTTTTATTTTAGTGGAGGCCCAAGAAGTTGAAGATTTAAAGTTTAATGGTAAGCTAGTCTTTTACATAAGAATCATTTGTATTATAAACTTTTTTATTAAAACTATTTTTTTAATAAACTATTTTAGTTTATTACATATTTCCAACGAAGATATGTAAGTAACAACCAATTTAATATTTTAAAAGATTTTCAATAAAATTGATATTATATTTCAACCGTTTACAAGATATTCAATATACTTCTATTAAGTACACGGAAAAAAATTTAGGATCTCCAGACCTCCGGTATATATGGGCTCCGTGCAATACCATCGATCGTCTTAATTTATGACGAATTTGGAATTAAGGCGCATCCAAAGTTGAACCTGTAAGAATCCAATATCTTCGGAGTCTTCACGATTCAAAAACGTATGTTCTGAACTCCAATTCGGTCATCCCCAGACTCCGAGATTTTCGGTATTGTAGCGATTCCACTTTGGACGTCTGAGGCCCCCATCTCTGGTATCGTGGCGCGACAGCGTTGAGAGAAGGGGAACGGTCCGCATTTGCGCGCGTTTTTCTCATATATATATGCGTTTCATCATTATATATCAGAGTATTATTATAGTATAATATAGCACACACGTTTTGAACCGTTTATATATATTATATTAGTATATTTATGAAGCGGCGCGCGTGAAATACGTCCGAATGTATAGCCGACCCGCCGAGATACCAAGAATGGGGGCCTGAGGACTCCATCGGGCGTATCCCGACGGTACCGAAAGTCTCGGAGTCCCCGCCATTCCAACATGGCATACACATAATCCCATTTTGAGATCCGTACACAACCGAAATTGTTGGAGTCCACGCAATTCAATTTGGAAGTGACTACATTCAATTTTGGACGCGTACAGATACGGTATTTTTTGGATTTCTGTTAATTCCATACCTCCGACATCCCAGGCTTCCAAATTTTTTTCCGTGTATTCAATTCATTTGAATCTATTCAATATATTTCTATTTGTATTACCGTATTAAAAAGGATTACATTTTGGGTAATAGGTGACGACACAAGTTACTCTAAGTCTAAGTCTAAGTCTAAGTCTAAGTCTAAGTCTCTACAAACAAGTAGAAATGATTCATCCATGGATTCAATTGTCGGAGAGATAGTAAAAAGACCAAAAAGCCGCGTTGATAACGTTTGCGATGAATTGTCTGCAATTTACAAATCGATAAAAGAGTTATCCGATGAGGAGAAAAATAAGCTCAGAAATGTATTTGATGAATTCTTTATGAAGGACATTTTTTGGGCACGTATCCCTGAAGAAATTGCCTCGATCGGAAATAGCCAGGAACTTCATAAATAACTACGGTAAAGTACCCGAATGCGGGACAATCTGAAAATGGGACCGAAATCGGGACAGCAGTAAAATAACTACACTGAGAAAAATGTTGTAGTAAATTTTATTATAACTGTAATAAAAATTACTATAAAGTATAGGAAGGGTGAGATAAATACACTTTATGCTGCATTTTTATTATAATTGTATGAATAATTACAAAATTTCTTGTAATTTTTATGACAGTTATTGATTAGAAAGTATTACGAAATAAAAGAAAAATTGCTATACACAGCAAAAACTGTGATATAATAAAATTTAAAATATATACTTTTAATTTTTGTTAGTAGAATAGAATATAAATTTTATTTTGTAGCGTTTAAATTTTATTTTGTAGCGTATAAATTTTATTTTGTAGCGTTTAAATTTTATTTTGTAGCGTATAAATTTTATTTTGTAGCGTATTAAAAATTACTATAAACATAGTAAAAAGTGCCACATTCAAAAATTGTTACAGGCCATAAGAAAGTTTGCTATCCAACATAGTAAAAATTGCTACAACATTAGTACTTTCTGCGCAGATCAAGGCGCCCATGTGTCTGATTGAGGTTATGTTTCTACGGGAATTTCACTTTGTCTTGCTTTTAAGTTTACAAAACATTCAAAATCTTACTTCAATTATTTTATTTTTATATTATGCACATTAATGATAAGTTTCTTTGTGTTATCAAAGTTATTTATTGTCATTATTTAATATTATCTGAAATTTTCTTGAAATCGATGGTTTGACATGTACAAGTTTCAAAATCTTACACCCAAGAATCGTATTTGGGTAAGTGGTTAGCGCGTCCGATTGCCGCGGTGAAGGTTGCAGGTTCGATCCCAACGCTCGCAAAAAAAAAATATTTTTATTTCTCATTTTAATTTATTTTCACATTAAATATTGTATGATTAGAATCTGAAAATAGTTCTGAAAACAGGAAGAACGAGAAAAAATTTAATTTTTTGAAATTTAAGGTCATTCATAAAAATTACTATGTTGCATAGCAAAAATTGTTATAATTTCAATTTGTCCCTCCGTTCCTACAAAATATAGTAATTTTTCTTATGTTTATAATAAATTTTACTACAAAATTTCTCTCAGTGTATTGTAAAATGTTAATAGGGTATCGGTATTACTTTGTTAGCATTATTTGTGATATTAACTATGTATTCACGTCAATGTTATCTTAATTTACTCTTTGAATTGATTGCAAACAGCATAAAAACTTTTCGAGGTTACATTTCAGTAGCGTAAGTAGTCAAATCTTTGTCCAAATTTTAATCAAATATCTGGATTTTTATTATCAAGATTTCAATAGATTTTTAACAGGAGCGAAAAATGATATTTTATTTATGAATGTTACAAGTACTGCAAATATCACTGCAAATTTATATTAATTCTAGACAATATTTTTATGCTACGGTATCATATCCAAAATTATTGACAAATTTTCATTTTCCACGTGGCATAAAAAGGATACCTTATATCTTATCATTTATAAATAATATTTTTTTTCGGTTATTGTTAAAGAAATGTTTCTTGTTTCAGGAATAGGAAGGGGAGAAGGAGAAAGAAAAGAATGAGTCGGGAGTAACAATAACGAGGAGACTTTATTGAGGTACTGGAGTACAGAGCGGACGCACGTTCGCACACTCGTGAACTCGAGCAACGACTGCCGCTCGCAGGCGGCTCCTCTCTACTCGCGACATGGCCGGCGCTTCCCCCACTCTCGCAGTTAAAGTGAGAGGGAAGATCGCAGTCCCTACAGAACAAGAGATTATGGCGCCATCTCTGGCTTCTGCTCGCGCGTCTCTCGCCGGTTTCTCTCGTCGACTCGCGCCGCGCACGCCGTAAGCGTTCAGTTAACCACGAGCCGCGTTCTCGAAAGCAGGTCTCTCGTGTGAGCATTGTAGAACTTAATTTGTGTACCATCAATCCATTTATAGATATACATAAACTCTATTTTATTCTCTTCTAACAAGTGCTGGTTATTATTTACATCCCTTCCCTTTCGGCTAATAAATCTCTGCTCTAATAGTTATAATTCCACAGAAAGTAGTTTTTGGAAGAACGGTGTTATAAATAATATATCAGTATTTGAGATGTAACAGTTTTTGCGATGGTGAAGATATAAAGCTGTTCTAGATCGTAACGGTCGTGCCTTATATGTAAAAACGAAATTTTTGTTGTGAGATTTGATGTTTCGTTGAAGTGACTAAGGTTTTTACCTAAATATCTCAAATTATAAAAGTTACTTGTCAGGTAATATATAGCTATATTTTATAACTAAGCTATATTTTAAACTAGTAAAAATATTATCTTGCGTGTGAATTTATAAACCATGAATGTATAGTGCGTTGATTATGTTATTTTAATTTTGTGTATTACGTTTTTTCACGTTGTACTGCATTTATGATATTTTATATTGTAAAGGCAAAACGAGAAGGTCGAACCGGATGGGGAATTATGGAACGTGCGCGGAGGTGAAACAATCACTGGGCCGCGGCCGTGAAGCCAATATGCTCAGATTACCCAACGGCCAACGCGGTAATCGGGGAGTTATGGACCTGGATGGAAAAAAATCTATCTGAGAAAACAGGAACGAGAGAGAGAAAAGGAGAGATAACAATTTCGGGAAAGAGGAAAAGGAGAATTTGCAGATTCAAGAGGGTGCGGTAGTGCGCGGGAAAATCTCAGAGGTGGAAGCGCGCGATCGGCGGAGATCGGTTCGTCGCCCATAATTTTGGAGTCAGCCTGCGTTCGGCCTTTCTGCGCTACGTCTTAATAATAATGTTTTGTATATATATTGATGAATAACTGGTAAATAAATAATTTTTCTTGTTCCCAACCTCTTTGCCTTTATTACAAGTGGGACACTATATATATGTTGAACCTGGGCGCAATAGCGGGACAAAATTCGCGACCGGTATCGGGGATTTTTAAATGTGTCCAGTTACTGGAATGCAATAAAAAAGTGGGGCAGATTTCGCTATTTAAACATAATCTCGAAAATTTTCTTTTCATATTTTGATAAATTGAAGACCTTACTTCAAGTAATGTAATATGGACTTGACTACAAATGTTAATGAACTTATATTCTGATCATACTCTTTAGAAATTGTAGTCTCTTACTTTGTCCCAATAATAGATCTGATATTCAGTTTGTCCCGATACTGGGTACTTTATCTTAATATTTTTTTTATTTTCCTTAAACATTGAGGAATCAATCAACCAGAGCCCAGATTGATAAAACTTCATGGTGGCTGTATATGATCCAAAATATTATAAGATAATGTCTTGTTTGCTCAGGATTGGTCACTCCATTTGGGCCCAGTACCGATCGTGTATTACATATAGAGCATATGTTGGATGTTGACCTCAATTAAAATAAACATTATTTCTTTTTAATTTATGTCATACTCATATTTTACTATAAAAATTACTATAATTACTATGTATATCAAATAAATATTGTAAATTATGTAATTTTATAAATTCTCAATTTTTTTTGTAAGGATACTAAGAAATTAATATTAATTAGTATTTAATTAATTTTAATATTATGGTTATAGCCAGTACCGCGTAACATTTTTTAGGAAAGGCAAAAGATCAACTTTTTGAGTTTATTCAAATAACTAATTATACATTATTTTTATTAACTAAATAGTATTTTTCGTCACAAGGCCATAAAATGCGATTTCACGGACCTGTGACAGCGCACGAGGACCGGCGAGTGACGAACAATATTTTTGGATACATAAGTATGCCGTAGTCGGTAAAATTGAATAAAAACAGTCCGTAAAATCGAATTTTACGGCTATGATATAAAAAAGCTTCCTCTAGGAGGAAGCAAAAGATATTGCTTCTCTTCAAAGGGCTTATCAAAAACTATTTTTTAGTTATTAATTTTCATTTGTAGGATCAAAATTTATAGCTGGACTTGCTATGAAGACGGTAATAAGCAACTAGTAAAAATCACCTGAATTGATGTTCGTAATCATAAGTAAAAAAAAATATGGAGTTCTAAAATTATGATTTGATAGATATTTCAAAATGATTCCACATCATAATTATATTATTAAAAATTTAAAATAATGATATATTATTGTCATAGGACGTAAAATAAAATTATTGAAAATGATACACCCGAAAAAACTTTCATTATAATCTAAAGACTTATTGTATCTTGTAAAAATTGATCTGGAAAACAACCGTTACATTATTATTTGTGGAAGGTTTAGTTTTTTCAGGGCTACAAATTGAGTATAAAATATGTATTTCACATAAGATTGCGATTATTTAAAATAAAATATATTAAACAAGAATGAAAAGTAGCTACCACATAAAATTAAAAATCACCGCATGGATCGTTACAGTTGTCGTAAAAAATTATGATAAAATTACAAAAATTCCTGTTAGGAAGATTAGATCAGTATGCTAAAGTAAATAAATCATTATAAAATCAAAAGTTTAAATTGTAAAATTATTAAGAATCTGGAAATTATAAAACTTACATCCTTCCTTGTACTTCTTTCTCATTGGTACTCCAAGAACATTAGTACGTTAAGTATTTATGAATCTTGGGTAACACTGAGAGGGAAATAATTTATTCAAACAGAATCAAAAACGGATTGATTAGTATGGAGGAGGGGAGTGAACGGCAGTCGAAGTTCTCGCTCGGGCGGAGCAGGAGAACATGACTAACGCTATATTATTATATTCAAAAATAAAATTGTGGTATGAAAAGTTTATGTTATTTCACTGTTATGAATTAAAAAAACAATTATTTTAATGTATTGTACAATATCGCTTAATTTCTCTTAATTATAGTTTATAGCGAAACGAATGGTTATAGAATGGGAAGATAAATAAGGCCTTTCTCTAAAATGTAAGTAAAAAAAAAATAGACATCAACAGTCTATCGTACGAAGCCGTTGCTAACTAAAAGGAAATCAAGTCTTTCTCTAGATAGTTAAAAGAATTTTATTTTGAAAAAGTTTGAAATGTCTCTCTTGATTCAAGAATCATTTTATCCAATAATTTATTCAATTTGAAACATTGAGGCAACGAATCGGTTCAGAAATTAACAAGATTTATCTGTTTAACTGATTGACGCGTAAAATCAGACAGACGTACGCACGCGCGGGCACACACACGCGCCAATTTTGTATAATAAACTTCCTTGTAGCATGATTTTTTGTGATTAATCATTGGAATTGTACCAGGAAATAGTTAATAAAACTAAAAAAATTCGATCAAAATTCATGTTGCATTTCAATTTGTAGACTATCTTGTTGAAAATTAGTATTTTCTTATGATAAAACTTTTCATTTATATTAATTTCATGTATTTGTTCTAAACTGTATTTACAATCTATTTATAATAAACGATGTTAATTAATTATGAACATTAGTTTTCAAGGGATTGTTTATCTTGAGTTATGAATTATGTCATTAATGTTTAGATGTATGTATATACTATATACATCATTTATGATTTCTTCTTGTTGATACGAGAACAGCAGCTGTTGACCAAGAAGTTCTTAAAATCTTAAATAAAAAATTGCATGATTAAAGTATCTAAAAAGCAATATCTACTGATTGGTATTTTAATGAGTTGAACGTGATACTCTGGTAGTAAACCCATCGCACTTCTGCTGTAATTCTACTGCACTTGGCTGTAATTCATCAAAATTACAGCATGCTATGTATGGTCTGTTTCGTACATCCACTATATTTCTGGTTTGAAGTTAGTCTCTAAATTTGAATAAGTGAAATTTCACTTATTACATGTCAATATTCACTTATTGATTCAATTAAAACATGTTCACTGCGAATATGTGAATATTGACTACGAATAAGTGAATATTGACTACAAATAAGTGAATATTGACATATAATAAGTGAAAATTTCACTTATTATGAAAGTGAACGTCTTTTTTAACTTTCAAATAAGTGAATGATACAGGGTTTTACATGTTAAATTTTTTACTTATTTGAAGAGTGAAAAAGAAGTTCTCTTCTAAAATAAGTGAAAATTTCACGTATTGAAATTTAGAGAGTAGTATGTTAAGTTTCATGCTGTAGAATTTAAGTAGTTTTTGGAAGTATTTTATGGCAAGTGCTGCGCAGCAGAATTGAGGAAGCCTTACTATAGTTTAAGTGCAAATAACGGGTTAGTAATCCATGTGAGCGCGAATCAGACTTGCAACAGAATTGCATAAAGAGCTTGCAGCAGAATTACAATACACTTGCTATAACTGAAGTGCAGACGCATGAGCTTCTAATAAACGCGTAGGACCGTACAGTGAAATTGCATTAGAATTACCGTGAAGAATGTACATACAATGAGTTTTACATTACACCAGAATTAAGATAGAATTATAAATGTGAAATAGATTTTGTTACGGCCGAATTTCGGAAAACTTGTGACGATAAAAGCGCATTCAGTAGGTTCTAGAACCGTATTCATGCATGCAGCAGAATTGCAATAGACTTGTGATATCAATAAGACACCCTGTTGGTTTCAGTAATGAACTCAAGCATGCAACAGAATTATGGCAGAGTTGTGAACGGAAAATTGCAGTAATAATGACAGATTTGCGGATGTATAAGAACAGCTCCAATTGGATTACAATAACGTGCGCGCAGCATAATTAGAGCAGAATTGTGAAGAAAAATACTCAGCAGTTCCTATGTAACAGAATTACGTTGAACATATGACAATAAGTAAAACTGCAACCAATGGGTTTATGAATTTCAAGTTACTCCGGAGTGTTTATTTTATTTTGATTAATAACAATATAAATCAACCAAAAATACATGTTGTTTATAATTTTATTTATAATTTTAAACATTTTTATATATTTTTAAGTTGAATTATCTGGTAAATTGGAGTGATTTAAAACAGATTTATTAATCTGATTTTTTGGTTCAAGTCTGCTGCACTCGCACGTGCAGCATAGAAGCAAATTTCGTGCACTTTAAGTACTATAAATCTGCTGCAATTATGCCGCGTAGACTTAGTCTCAAGTTCTCAATTCTGCTGCAATTCTGATGCACGTGCACGAGCTCTATACTGGAGGGATGTCTACACATATAAAACTAGTGTAAGCTTAAAAAAAGCTTAAATAGAAACTTAAATATTTGACCAATAATTTACTTATGCAGAAAGTAAATATTTAAAAAGTCATTATTTTCAATTTTTACTACTGAATGTCGGACTTAGTCTTTATTTTTTCACTGACTGTATTAAATTTCATGATCGATTTTCATAAGATTCTTCATACTTCCCAACATCTAATTTTTTTTTCAATATTTATGTTTTAATGTGCTTTAAATAACTAGATAGTTTCTGAACGTTCCTATTTGTTTTCCTATTTATTAGACATCATATCCTTCTCTTACGTAATGAAAATATGTTTGTTATTGATATAGTTAATTATTAATAATGATCTCAAAAACTGAGAAAAAAGATATATTTTAAAGTAATAAAAATGAACCAATGCACTACATACTACCAATGCTACGCGTCTGTACTCTAATCAATAATACTAGAATGTAATAAAGACTCTTGCTAAATGGCCGCCAGATGGAAAGTTCACTGATTCGGATTAAAAGTTCCATAACAACCCACCTTAATGATTATTTTGTTTTGATATTTGACTAGCGAAATTATATATTATTATTATTATTCTATATATACAGCGTGTCCAAAAAGTCTGGAAACACCCAAATAATTTCTCAGCTGAATTACTATTGGAAAATGTTAAGGTCGCCTTTGTAGTAATTTTTTACGAGGAGTCCAATGGTGACCTTGGATTCGACCTTGGACCTCATTTTTGAGGTTATTTCAAGGTCAACCTCATTTTTTTAAATGGTAACCCCTAGTTTTTATAGCGGAATCTGAAAGAGCGGAAAATTTTACGTCCGGATATGTATTAAGGTATGAGGTTGAGGTTGCCCCCAGAGGTCAAATTGAGGTCAAAGTATGATTTCTTAAAAATTTCGCGAGTTCAGTGGTAAAACAAAACAAACAAAGGTAAGGTTTGGTAAGTTCGAACGAAGACTTGAAGGTGACCTCTGATTCGACCTTGAACCTCATTTTGAGCCTCATTTTTGAGGTTATTTCGAGGTCAACCTAATTTTTTTAAATGGTAACCCCTATTTTTTTAGCGGAATCGGAAAGAGTGTGAAACTTTACGTCCAAACATGTACTCAGAACATAGTTCAAGAAGGACCTTGACGTTCATTTGAAGGTCATTTAAACTTAATGACGGTCTGATCTTGTGTAAACTTTTTAATTTTTTTAAACAGTCTAACATCTTATTTCAAGTGCTCGAATTATTTTCCATCCACTTTTTGATAGTAACCTAATCGATGATCGAAAACACCAACAGTATTTTTGATCATTTCAGTAGGAATGAGAGCTGATTCATTGTAAAATTTTTTGAAGCGTTTAAATATTGAACATTGTTACTTGTTATTTTTCGTATGGTTAGAGTGACAATAAACTATTATTCATTTCATAACCACCACAGAAAAGGGTTGGTCATCTTTCAAACATATTTTTTGAAAATTAAAAGTTCTTTTTATTTTCAACTCAAAAAGTATTTTTGGATAAGGTCTACTACGAAGAGTAATAAAAATGAACAAACTCACTGATAGAGAAAGAATAACGATTCTCATGATGAGAGGTTGGGGACACATGCAGCGATCTTATAGGGCCGTAAGAGATATTTTTAATGCTTCATTTAGGGTTGGTGGAACTCCACTATCATTTTCAACAGTTCAAAAACTGTTAGAAGGTTTGAAAATACCGGCACTATCAGCGATTTACCTCGATCAGGCAGACCAATGTCAGCAGGTAACGAAGAGAAATCTTTAGATGTTGTGTTAACATTCACCGAAGATCCGCATACTTCCGTTCGTAGAGCTGCTCAAGTGCACGAAATAAGTAAATCATCTATTCATAACATACTAAAGAGAGAGAAGTTCCATCCATTTAAAGTAACGCTAATACACAAGTTAAATGAAGATGATTTCGATCGTCGCGTTGAATTCTGTGATGATATGATGGCACGCATCGTACAAAATCCAAATTTTCCATCAAATATAGTCTTCTCAGATGAAGCTACATTTCAACTTGACTCAAGCGTAAATAGGCATAACTGTAGATATTGGGCAGTTGAAAACCCTCATTGGGCAAGAGAAGCCACAATATCCACAAAAATTAAATGTCTGGGCTGGAATATTAAATAATAGGATTATAGGACCATTTTTTATTGATGGCAATTTAAATGCCGAAAAGTATGAAACTATGTTGCGGAATCAAATTGTTCCTGCTATAAGAGAAATAGCTGGAGAGGACTTTAATAACACATGGTATCAACAGGACGGTGCAGCAGCTCATTATGCACGAAACGTTCGCACATACTTAGATACAGTATTCATTAATCGATGGATAGGACGAAGAGGTGCAATTGAATGGCCAGCTAGGTCCCCGATTTAACGCCTCTAGATTATTTCTATTGGGGTTATCTGAAGGATCGTGTATTCAAAACAAAACCCTTAAACTTAGATGAATTACGTGAAAGGATCATTGATGAATCAGCTCTCATTCCTACTGAAATGATTGAAAATGCTGTTGGTGCTTTCTATCATCGATTAGGTTACTGTCAAGAAATGAATGGAGAACAGTTCGAGCACTTGAAATAAGATGTTATACTGTTTAAAAAAATCAAATGTGAGAGGCAAGGGGACTCACGTAAATCAAGCGCCCCATCGTGAGAGGCAAGGGGACTCACGTAAATCAAGCACCCCATCGTGAGAGGCAAGGGGACTCACGTAAATCAAGCGCCCCATCGTGAGAGGCAAGGGGACTCACGTAAATCAAGCACCCCATCGTGAGAGGCAAGGGGACTCACGTAAATCAAGCGCCCCATCGTGAGAGGCAAGGGGACTCACGTAAATCAAGCACCCCATCGTGAGAGGCAAGGGGACTCACGTAAATCAAGCACCCCAAAGGGAACAGATTTTACTACGTCCACGTCGTTGTTCCTGGGTAACGCTAAATGTAAAAAATTGAACTTGACATGACTTTTAAGGACAATGTCAAGGTCACCATTAGATTTCTCGTTGAAAACTACTAAAGAATTAACCTCGCTCAGTGTGATAAAAAATTTACACAAGATCAGACCGTCATTAAGTTTAAATGACCTTCAAATGAACGTCAAGGTCCTTCTTGAACTATGTTCTGAGTACATGTTTGGACGTAAAGTTTCACACTCTTTCCGATTCCGCTAAAAAATAGGGGTTACCATTTAAAAAAATGAGGTTGACCTCGAAATAACCTCAAAAATGAGGCTCAAAATGAGGTTCAAGGTCGAATCAGAGGTCACCTTCAAGTCTTCGTTCGAACTTACCAAACCTTACCTTTGTTTGTTTTGTTTTACCACTGAACTCGCGAAATTTTTAAGAAATCATACTTTGACCTCAATTTGACCTCTGGGGGTAACCTCAACCTCATACCTTAATACATATCCGGACGTAAAATTTTCCGCTCTTTCAGATTCCGCTATAAAAAATAGGGGTTACCATTTAAAAAAATGAGGTTGACCTTGAAATAACCTCAAAAATGAGGTCCAAGGTCGAATCCAAGGTCACCATTGGATTCCTCGTAAAAAATTACTACAAAGGCGACCTTAACATTTTCCAATAGTAATTCAGCTGAGAAATTATTTGGGTGTTTCCAGACTTTTTGGACACGCTGTATATATTATATATGCATAAATCTGGCGGACAAAATAGCTAAGGCATTATAATAAAATAATTCAGATACTTTACTGATCCAAAATTTCTTATTGATAGTATAATAATAGATCCAGCTGTTAACTTTGGAGTTTTACTGGTTCGTCGAATAATCATACACACTAACTGTCGAGCTTCAATTGGCATAATATACCAATCTATAAAATAACTAATAATTTTTGGCTTATTAAAAGATTTATATAATTCCAATAACCTTCAATTTCAGTAAATTATCGATACTTACGCTGTTGATCGAACGTCATTCGAAAATCGTATAATTTGTTCTCCTGTCCAGTTGATACAAAATATATATATTAAAAATACTACTGTTATGCATATAATACGAAAAATTTGTAAAACTGAGTCATGTTGCCACTTCGCCTAAAAGTACAACGGATGATAAGTCAACGGAGTAGTTACAAAATTAGTTATCGAAATTATTTTATATACTTCGGTTATAATTATTGCAATAGCCAATAAACTTGTTAATTCGAGTACAAGAAAGTCTTTACTAAATATTTGCTCGATCTGATCGACACCGCTGTAAGTACAAGTATCATTGTTCAATTTTACATTTCTACAAATTATTAATATAATTTTTAGAATTCTTTTGGTTTTTTATACTGAACTATATGGCTTCCTTGTGTTTATCAATAGCACCAATAACATTGGAAATTATAGACTTTTCATTTCTGCGCTGTGTGATTGGATATATTTCTCTTATTTTTATAGCAGTTTGTAACCTGTAACTGAAAGTAATACTATAAATAGAAATGTTGAA
Source organism: Torymus aiolomorphi (assembly GCA_036365515.1). Taxonomy (NCBI): domain Eukaryota; kingdom Metazoa; phylum Arthropoda; class Insecta; order Hymenoptera; family Torymidae; genus Torymus; species Torymus aiolomorphi. Next base: position 56,921,268 of record CM070874.1, on the reverse strand, counting down.
ATTTGTTAATTTTAGTTATAAAAAATGAAATACTTCTTCATTACTTTCTGAAAGAGAAAGTTTTGAAACGATAACAATAATTATGTAAGACAAAAAATGTTTAAAAAAATATTTTATGACATTTGCTATTAGAATTCACAATTTTAAGAATTTTTGTTTCATGTGTGCGTACGTACGTGTATATATAGCAAATGTCCCGTGAGGGTATGCATTTAATTCATTTTTGTGTACTTTTTTTGTATCAATAATTAATTTAATGATATAATAAAATAAATTTGAGGAAACTAAGAAAATGGCATGTCCTTGGGAGATAGATTTTGAACAGGCTTTGAGAATCGATTTCTGCTGTCTAAAAATGAAGCCCAGTAAGTACCGGAAATTCATTTCTTTTGCTGGAAATATAAGTTACTTATTCTAAAATGTCCATTATTTCTTATTAGCATGTTACAGATAATAATAAATAACGTTAGAAGATAATTACATATTTTCAGCTTTTTAAAGTTTTTTTTTCGAAGATAATTTAAATCACTTTCTTATACTATTTTTGGTTGCTTTATAAGTTTCTATAAAATTGAAATTTTTTTAACTAATCAAAGCTTCAATTAAATCTTTGTTTATCAACTTTTATAATCTTTTTGCACGTCTTTGTAAAATAAATATTTATTCATATTCTTTTTAAATATTGCTTATTTAAGATTAGGTTGCTCAACCTCGAGAAAAATGACCTATTAGGCTGAAATCACATGATGCGGCATAGAGCTGTGGCACACAGGTTGCGTCATGGAGACAGCCAATCAGAGCTATTCTGCAAATGCAAAAATAGCTCTGATTGGCTGTCCCCATAACGCATCCTTTATGCCGCAACTCTATGCCGCACCATGTGATTTCACCCTTATGGCTTTTATACAATAAACCGTAATTTTTGAAGCGTATACGCAAAAATGACTAAAGGGTGTGAGTCATTTCAGAAGACCAACTGTGAAACAATTCATCGCAAAAGATCGAGTGTTCTCGTAAACTTGACTATTTGCGATAAATTTTTTCACGGTTGGTCTGCTGGAATCACTAACGTCCTCTAGTCACTTTTACGTGTACACTCAAAGAATTGCGGTATATTGTATAAAGGCCATTACTACAAATTACGGTTACTAAGCTTCGGTAGCGGTTTATCAATTGCATCGAGTTATGATTCAAATACAAAGAATGAAAATGTTATTCATTTAAAGTGTCTTACCATGCAATAGCAAATAATCCACACACATGTTTAACGCTAGCGATGAAGGTACAACTAGCTGCCATGTAACTTGCTCCAACATACGTAAAAACAATGGCAGAATGTACGAAAATCTGGTAGTGGCGTAAGCCATCGTAAATTATCATACAATCGAAGTAATAGGGAAAAATTTGAGAATATTCATTTACACCAATAGTACGAAACATTGTTGGCAACAATGTAATCAATCCAAAAATTAAAAAAGCTGGCACTACCAATACTGAAATATAGGAATAAAGTTTTAATCAAACAATATGAAGTAAAGTTTATGATAATGTCTATGTGCAGTGCTACATAGGATCATTAAACTTATTTCAAACTTACACACGCATCTAAAAGCTATGTTTTGTCCTTCTTGAGTATGCGATTGTAAAATCTCGATTTCTTTTTTATCGGTTAACGCTTCCCAATCAGTAGCAATTCTATCGTATAATTTCAAAAGCTATAAAAATATTTTTATACATATATAGGTAAGACTTAAAAAAAATTCAACATTGAAAACTTAAAAACTTATAATGTATGGAAAATAGAAATAAATAATGAAATAATAGTATTCAAAGATATATATATATACATACTTTTTTAAGAATACATTTTTGATGTTTCTATTGTATTATAATTGTAATAATTACAAACTCACAACATTCTGATACATAAATGTTTACCTTATTTTCATGAGCAAATAAAAATATGCCTTTTACAAGACCGGAGACAAGGAATATTATCCCTAATGAATTATCAATAATTATCAACGGATCTGTACTCCAATCTTCAGATAAACCTGCAGACTATTTAATTAATTTCTCAATCAAGTAATATCATAATAAATTTCAATCAATTTCAGCATTCATTCGAGATATGTACTAAAAATACTTTACCATCGCTACTATCAAAGAAATTGCCGATATGACAAAAAATACAAATGTACATCGTTTTTCAAGCTTTGATTGTTGAGGCCACAAACCCAAAGACACCAAACAGTATTTATGTATTGTATTATGAAAGCCGCTGAATAAATGAAGGTCCATATTCTGAGTAACAAATTATTACTAATTAAAAATGATATGAAATAAAATAATTTTAACGCTGCTATTAAACTTCTACTAGTTTTTTGAAAAATAATATTCCAAATAATATTTCAAGCCCAGTTTCCATGGCTGTGATGTTGAATGTTATTGATTTAGCATTCATTTGGTGTATGTTATACTTTCTTTGAAAGTACACAATTAAATGACACGTATCCAATACTTTCTAAACGTTAGCGCAAAACAAATAAAGAAACATATAATGTATTTCGTGCATCAAATATTAAAGTTGGAGTAGGAAAGAACAGCCAGTATAAAGTAAAACTAAAGTCCCACTAATCATAATAGTAAGGTATTACTGTTTAAACATTTCAGGACGACTGGATGATTTTTACTCTTGTTATCGTGCGACAACGAAAACGTAAATTTTTTCCAAAATAATTTTTTTCTAAAAAACAAATGAAGATAATCTCTTGAAATTTTAACCAAAGTCGATAAATCGAGTATTCTCTGAGAAAACGCGATTCGAAAATTAAAAAAAAAAAATTTAACCAAAATATCTTTGGTCGTAATGGACCGAATTTTTTTGGGCAACGAACTCGATCTGAATCTATAAAAGCTACATCTATGCCAAATTTCAGGACGATTGACAATTTTTTCTAAAAAAATGATAGGTTGTAGGTTAAAGGATGTAAGGACCCTTTTTACTCAAAATGAACCAAAGAATGTGAGTATATTTTTTTCAGTTATTTGTAGATTTTTTTCGATCTTGTAGGGTCAGGTGAGCTAGGTGTTGAAAAAAACTCTAATTTTGCCTCTTTTCATCAAAGCGACGTTTCGTCAGCATTATGGAGCGCTAACTTCATCTGCTGACGAAACGTCGCTTTGATAAAAAGAAGCAAAATTAGAGTTTTTTTCAACACCTAGCTCACCTGGCCCTACAAGATCGAAAAAAATCTACAAATAACAGTAAAACATGGAGGGCGATAAGAACGATCTAAGAAATATATTTTTTTTCAGATCGATAAAATCAATTTTTCTAAATTGTTTATAAAAATTATTTCTAACTAATTACCTGACCATTTTCGAGACTTCTACCCAAAAAATTCGGATTCAGGAGACCAAAAACATTAAGTCGTCGAGTTAAAGGAAAAAGATGCTATCTCGTCGACGCGCTGAAAAAGATGCTATCTCGAGGATGCGTTGAAAAAGATGCTATCTCGAAGATGCGTTGAAAAACATCCTATCTCGCTGAGATTTGGAAAACATGCTATCTCGGCTAATAGTTTTTTTCGTGAATATTTAAGTTGGCACATCTGCAGAAATTTTTAAAGAAAATTGTTTTTTTCAACATATTTAGTTTGATTATCAATCATAATAAATGTATAGGATAGTACTTTACTATAAACTTGACTGTCTTACTATATTGACCTTTTTAGAATTTTAAATGAATAATAAAACTTATTGACAAATTGACATTTAAACAAAAATTTTATATTACTTTAGTATGATTACGTTATATACTTAATTGCCGTTCATTTATGAGAAAAATCGATAAATTTCATAAATGCTTCATTTAGTTTGAGATTTTATTCTATCCACTAACCTATCTAGCTTACAATGTCTACAAAATATCAGGCGAATCGATATTTTGTAGCTGACAGAATTATTATTATAACTTGACTGTCTTACTATATTGACCTTTTACATAAAAAAAATAGTATACATACATGTAAATGCGAGCCGACAATAGCAATTTTAATAAAATAAAAAACCCAAACCCCAAATAAGTACGGAATAAGCGAGTTCAAAGTTGTGTCGAACATCAGCATTCACGAACGTTTAAAAATTTTTTGTCTACATCTCATTCATGCTCATCTGCATTAGATCTTAGCAGATTTTACGCAGTGCACAAAATCGTTTTGGGTTTTTTATAAATGGGTTTTATTTTTTTTTCATGATCGTAAAATATTAAATTAAAAATTTACATTTTAAAACGCAGATTATCACAATATGATGCTAGGATTCGGGGACTTCATTCAAGTGAGTTTGGTGGGTATTTATCATTTCACGTTTTTGTAATCGGCTACTTAGCGTTACCTGACAGCTGATGTGCAACAATTAACTAACAATTCCGTCAGCTACAAAATATCGATTTGCCTCATATTTCGTGGACATTGTAAGCTAGATCAGTTAGTGGATAGAATAAAATCTCAAACTAAATGAAGCATTTATGAAATTTATCGATTTTTCTCATAAATGAACGGCTATTAAGCATATAATGTAATCATACTAAAGTAATATAAAATTTTTGTTTAAATGGCAATTTGTCAATAAGTTTTATTATTTATTTAAAATTATAAAAAGGTCAATATAGTAAGACAGTCAAGTTTATAGTAAAGTACTATCCTATACATTTATTATTATTGATAATCAAACTAAATATATTGAAAAGAATAATTTTCTTTAAAAGTTTCCGCAGAGATGCCAACTTAAATTTTCAGGAAAAAAATATTTGCCGAGATAGCATGTTTTTCAACGCATCTTCGAGATAGCATCTGTTTCCTCTAACCCGACGAAGTAAGCTTTGGTAGAGCCATGGACCTCAAAAATGCAACGGAACCCTACCTGGCGCCTAGACTATGGAGGAGCATCAGCGATTGAGAGGAGAATAATACATTTTAAATTGTACCGATACAGCTTACTATTGTGCCATTAGCGCCCATACTGTTACCGTATATGGGAACGCTATAAGCGAATTTTTTTCTTCGATAATACAATATTGGTACCTTCTTTAATTATAAACTTTGTAAGAACATAAGTAGTTGGGGTACACTTCTGGCAGACAGGGGGCGTGGCCTAATGGCGCCAGTGAAGAGATAAGAGGTGTCGGGTAGATATAATCTTGGGGTACGGTTCTGGCAGATGATAATCTTGGGGTACGGTTCTGGCAGTTGGGGAGGTGGGAGGAGTGGGTGGAGTGGGTGACGATGGGTGGTGGGAGGAGGTGGGTGGTTGTGGGTGGTGAATTTTTAAAAAATTTGAATATTTGCATATTTTTGCATACTGATTTAGAGATGGGGAGAAATTTGCATAAATTTACATATTTTGTCACATTGGTGTTAGGGAAGGATATTTGCATAAATTTAAATAAATAATTTATGATTGTTTATAACAATTAAAAAAATTTTTGAAATTTGAATATTTTTGTTTTGCACAGTGTCAATAAATTTGCATACATAATTATACATTTAAATAAATAATTTATGATTGTTTATAACATTTAAAAAAAATTTTTTAATTTGAATATTTTGTTTTGCACAGAGTCAATAAATTGGCATAAATAATTTACAATTGATTATAATATTTTAATAACTTTTTTTATTAATATTTAAAAGTGGAGAATGTTGTTTTATAAATTTATAAATAAAAAGAATGAAAATCAGTAAGATGATAAGGATGGATGGATGTTTGGATCGGAGTGTGTGAGAAAAATAACCAGGTATATTTTTTGAAAATTCGGTTTTATTTTTTCAGAGATAAGATACAATATACATTTTTGAAAAATAGATATATGTACATGCGATAAGATATATCGAAGATAGAATATATGTAGATGAGCGAGTTTGAAAAGATAATACTGTTTACAAATACGTAGAGAATAAAAATAAAGTTTTGTACAAATATATATTTAAATGAGTTGAGAGTCGAAACCTTTTAAAATTTCGTTACAATATATACTCGTTAGTTCATGATAAAATAAATTAGAACAGAGTGTAGTTAATTCAAGGTACAAAATATCAAAGTAGAATTTAACAAATGCTGGGTCTTTCACAGAGTCCAATTCATCTTTAATCCGTATTTTTATTTCATCACCATGTTCTTTGAATTTTGTTTTGATGATCTTTTCGCTATCTGTACTTGTTAAATCGGATGACGAAATAATTCTCGACAATTCATCACAAATTAGATCCTTACAGTTATTCACTAGCGAAGTAATACGTTCAAGCCGACGAAATCTTTCGTCGACACACACAGCCGATCTTTTTAGACCTTCAAAAGTGCGTTTTTGCATGATGACCGCAGGTGTGTATGTTTTTCTTTTTTTCGTACTCTCTTGGTTTGTAAATCCCTTATCGAATATAACAGATTTAGTACCGTACGATGTTGTGAAAATAATATCAACATTATTGAGTTGTATTTTATCGTTTCGTTCGATGTTTCTTAGATTGTCAAAGTATAGTGTAATGTCTTGAAAACGATTTTGAATGCCGGCCCATGTATTTGAATCTAGCTTTAATCCGTGCGTATAGTGACTATTCAAAAGCTGAATAAATGGTTTGAAACATTTGGAGTTTTTGTCGTAATATAAACCGACAATTACCTTTTTGGATGCTGAATTATTGAGAGGGTATGTGGTTGTAAGAATATTGAAATTTAAAGCTTTTTCTAAACTTTTATCTTCTGTCTCGGTCATGGTTATTCTCTTCCTTCTTGTAAACGTATTTTTGAACGCATTTGAACATTGGCTATCTTCTGATATTAACATAGCCTGTGCCATTATGTCGTGAAATTTGAAAAGACGAAAGAATATTTGCGAAGAAATAACACTTTATTTTATCTAAAGCACTTTTTACGATTCTGTAATTGTTACACTGGCGGCGAGTGTTATTAGCGAAATCGATGTACGGGATCGGTAATGAAGATACTTTTCGTGAAGGGTCGATGTATACTCGTCTACGAGCGCTTCGTAACTACGATTTGTGTTAGATGTAAATCCGTTCGAAAAATATAACAGTCTCCTTAAGAAAATATCTCTGTAGTATAGGTGTCGAGGTGGTGATGTTATCGGGCGGAGTATCGAGAGCGGACTAATCCGTGGTAGACAACGGTGTGAGCATGATGACCCCCATGCCTGGTGGGGCTGGTTTAAGAAAGGCCTCTTTCAGTACTATAGGTGTTGTGGTAATGGTGGGGGGGCGTTGGTGTTATTGGATGGCGCCGTGTGGTAGGATAATCGGTGTGTGTATGAGTGTGTGTGTGTGTGTGTGTGTGTGTGAGAGAGAGAGAGAGAGAGAGAGAGAACGTAAATGTGTCTCTGGGGGATTCACCCGACTGTCCTATTTAGAGTATAAAAATATACCGGTCGTTTTGAGAGCTGTATGTACCACCGATCCCAGGGATAGATACATCTATAATCGTTTTTAACGCCTAAGGTATGATGGTCATGCCAGCTAGGTTGGATATATAATCTATTCTGGAATATAGTAAATATATTACGTGAAAACAATCTGAGAATCTTTCAAGATTTCTTATTAGTAGATATGTACAAGGGCGCCGACACAGGGTGGTGTATACGAGAAAATTCAGAAGGTGGAGGGGGGCTGTCGCGAGCTATACCGAGGTTATGAGGAGAGCCGGCGTAAATGTGTCTCTGGGGGATTCACCCGACTGTCCTATTTAGAGTATAAAAATATACCGATCGTTTTGAGAGCTGTATGTACCATCGATCCCAGGGATAGATAAATCTATAATCGTTTTTGACGCCTAAGGTATGATGGTCGTGCCAGCTAGGTTGGATATATAATCTATTCTGGAATATAGTAAACATATTACGTGAAAACAATCTGAGAATCTTTCAAGATTTCTTATTAGCAGATCTGTGCAAGGGCGCCGACACAGGGTGGTGTATACGAGAAAATTCAGAAGGTGGAGGGGGCTGTCGCGAGCTATACCGAGGTTATGAGGTAAATGAAAACTGGAGCGGTATTCATTTCAGTTTCGAATTCTCTCAGAAACGTGTGTCTTGGTTGTCTTTCAATTTCTACCTCTTTATTTCGTTTCTGGATTTTCGGTGAAGCGAGTGTCTATTTTTGGATTTTGCTGAAGTCTGTGTTATTTCTACGGTGAAGAGTGTATCGTGACAGTTTTTCAGTTTTTAAAAATAAGTGTTTTAAAAACAACAACAACGACAATAACAACAACATGTCTCTAACTGTGTTACATAATGTTGTATCGGGTTGCGCCAAGATTTTGGCGATCGGGATGGAGGCGAATCCTAATGTATATACAGAAGAGTGGTTCAAAACGTTGTTACGATTAGCAGAAAAGGATTTAATAAAAATTATCCGGGAAATGTTCCAACATGCGGACGATGTCGATGTAGCTTTTTTGTATAAAAAATTTTTACATAAAAGCGACATTGCTGTGATCACAGTGGGGGAGATATTGTCAACCAGAAAAAAAGCGAAGATGGCTATGTAAAACCTCTCATGGACCACTATCACAAACTTGGTAAGTATAAAGTTTGTTTATTTAAAAAAATAGAAAAATTTAATTATTTAAAAATCATTTATTTCATCAGTAATAACTAGTTTATACGGGGACGACGACGACGACGAAACACGACAGGAAAACGAGACGCCGTCACGTAAGCGAAAAGCCGAGGACGATGCGAGGTCAACAAGTAAAAAAAGTCGTAATGGTGAGTGGATTGTATTATATCATTATATTCTCTATTTTAAAATCTATTTTCTTAAAATAATATTTCCACCAGCTAATGGGACCATCACCAACAAGACCAACACTACTACAAACGCTTGTACCAGTTCCACTAGTGACACCGTCCTGAACACCAGCAGTAGCACCAGCAACACCAGTACCACCAGCACCAGCGCCAGTACCGCTAACGACAAGGACGCCAGCCTCAACAGCAGCAGCAACAACGGCAACGGAGCAGTTTCAGAGACCAACAGTGACACAACTACCAGTACCACCACCACCACCAGCAACATCAATAACCGTGATGAAGCGGTCCCAGGAACCAGTAGTGGTGGACCCGCGCAGCCGACGACCACGACGAACGAGTTTGGAATCAATAATGGTAGGAGTAAAATCATTATAGTTAACGAATGCGAAAAATTTAATAAGGTATTAAGGATGGTGTCGCGGGAAATCGTTTTTAAAATTAAAGAGCCCGATAATGATGCAAACCAAATCGTATGGTTAGAAGACGCGATGCGGGATATAGTTAATTTTTTAAAACACGGCCGGGAAGATTGTGTGATAGGTGTTACGATGAATTCTAACGAATTCATACAGGGAGCAGCGTGGTTATACTATCGACCAATAAATAATTTTAATTTTAAGGATTTATGGGATTTATTTGAGCGCATATGCCAAAGTAGACGCGAATTCAGATTGGATAACAGTTTCACAATAGTGGCGACATATATTAAAACTCCTAACGGGAAGGGTGATCCGCGCGGTGATTTAAAAACAATAGATACTAAAAGCATTCTCAATATAACAAATACGGATAATTTATGTTTACCACGGGCATTAGTTTGCGGTGAAGTTTTTATTAGGAAAAATAGTGGTCCTACATGGACAAAAGAATGGAGTCAGATTAGGAAAACGTCTGAACAAGAAAAGCAGGCTATAAAATTAATGAAAACGTGTAATGTTAGCTTAAATCCGGACGAAGGTTGTGGTATTCCGGAAATCTCACAATTTCAAGCTTATTATAAAACAAAAAATATAAAAATTAAAGTATTTGAATACGAAACTTTTGGGACGGGTACCGCGCCGTTATATGACGGGGAAGCCGATATCGCGGGGGAATAGGTGTTAAAAGTAGAATGTTTTATTGTTCACCGTGCAATCGTTCATATCGTCAGTTTCTACAACCTAAGTGTACAGCGGTATGTAGTGCGTGTAGCTCGAGCCCTAGTTGTACAAATTCGTCGAATATAAAGTGCGATGATTGCGGTCGGATATTTTTTAATCAAAACTGTTTTAAAAATCATAAACGGCTAGGATCAATGGCGCGAAATAAAAATTATAAAAATTTAAAACGATCAATCTGTTCGAATATAAAAGTTTGTCCGGGATGTTATAAAATAATAAATTTATCGAAGCGTAAATTCTCGTGGAGTTGTAATATCTTTAAGTAATGCTGCAAATTCTTTTCTACCGATGGCTTTGACGTTCTTTCTATTTCTACAAGCGTCGTTCACCAAATCCACTATGTTGGAATTTTTTATTTTATCACCATCTATGTACACTACGCCACTTTCTCCCCATCTGATGCGATCGCTGTTATTTTTTAAATGGTTGAGTAGTAACTGAGCTTTCTTTTGATACAACTTTGGTACGCTTTGTAAAATCGGATCATCTTGCATACTATTGGAAGTAAAATCTTCGTAATTATCTTTGGATGTACGAGTATTACGTCTTTCTTCAACGAAAAATAAGTATCTTTGCAATACTCTTAAATAATCTTTTAATCTGTCATGGTCGTTTGTGTACGTTTTAGAGTCTAGAATTGTTCGCATTTCATTATCCAAGCGGGTCCAATTATCTCCAATCGTTTGTGTGGTTTGCTGTGGAGCCGGTGCTGACGGTACTGATGTGGATATCGAACTGTTTGCCGTATTTACATTGGTAGGGTGTCCACTTTCGTGTCGAATTCTGTCAAGTTGTTCCTTAGATATTAATACCATTTTTTTTGCTCTTCCCATTATTATTTTAAAAATATGTTTGAAAATATTTCTAATATTGGAGTAAGCAAAAGCGGTAAGAAACCGCCACCTTTTTGAACGAGAAAACGTTTCTTCCCCTTCCAAGAATTTTTACGTAAAGTTTTTTTGGCCAACTTTCTCAAAACAGTTTTATATTTTTTGTTTCTGCGCAGATTTTATCAACACTACACCTTTGATCACATTCAGAGCACATTCACAAATATACTTTATTAATTTTTCGTCTGCCGCACGTAGTAGAGCAAGTCGTTGATTCTTATCAGAATGTCTCAATGCTTCTAAAAGAGCAATATATTTTTTACTAATCGGAGGGTAGCGTTTTATGCGTTGAACACGGCGCCTTCGCGTAGTAGACTGATCCATTGCTCATCACACACTGAAAAATTATTTAAAACCGCTTGTAATTTTGTTTTTCCGGAAATGAGTTTGTGTTTGTCGAAAATTTACTGGTGAAACTTTTCCATTGTGATTCAGATTTTTTTTCATCTTTTTTTTTATCTGAATCGCCGAGTAGTTTGGTTTTTTCAGAGCTGTTTGAGCGATCCATCTCGACGACTGATCAAAAGATACTGAGATAAATTTATATCTTCACAGATACATATACTTAAAATACATTCGCATAGGTGGTGTGTGTGTATTTCGGTATATATACGTACTGATACTCGTCATCTGGAAAATTACAAGACCGAAACCTAAATTCGTCCAACGTACTCTGTTTACAATCAATCATTAGATACCCGTGTCCTTTAGCTGTTGCATCTTGATAAGCCTCTTGTACAAATTTCGAATCTTCGGGATATATCTGTCTTGCAAGATGTTGTATTTGTGCTCTATCACGTGGATTTTTAAATAAAACGATATAGGATGCGTTGAGGCTAATGTCGCGCGAGTGTGTTGACTTGTGGAAAATATTTTGTGTAATAAACATTACACTAATATTTTTATGATGACTTCCTTTAGTAAATAAGTCAACTACAACGTTATTTGATGAATCACGCATCAAATCGTCTATTATCACAAGCTTTTTCGAAAGTGGATCGTTTGAATAATCGTCGGTTTTCGGTAAACCTTCACGAAATTCAATTTGCACACCGTCGCCTACATAATTTTCGCTTTTATAACCGTCTTGCCACTCGGCGTAATAAAACAAAATTCTGTCAAACGCGACGTCCGCCATATGTTGCCGAAAATTTAAAAACTTTTTCACAAAAACCGTTTTTCCACATCCTGTAGGGCCACAAATAATACTTGTCCATGGATGTTTCCATCTTATATCCATGGTTGATAAACAATAACTAATTTAAGTATAAGCCAACCACACACAGCTACCCACACACACACACACACACACACACACACACACACACACACACACACACACACACACACACACACACGCACACACACGCACACCCACACGCATACACACGCACACACACACACACACACACACACGCGCGCGCGCGCGCGCGCGCGCACTAGGGTGGGGGGCGGCGGCGGCGGCGGCGGCGGCGGGTGATTAGCATACCTGGCATGCACGCTGGGAGGTGTAGGTGTACCCCCACCCCGATGAGCTCGGTGGGCCCGGCGGCCTCCCAGCTTATCTAGCTTGCATAAAGCGCTTAAGGAGGGGTGAGCGAGTAAACAGCTTTTCCAGCCCCCTCGCTCGTCTACCAGCAGAATAATCTTGATCTTCCAGCAACAAGGACCGTTTATTTCGTGATGCTCTACTCTTGCGTTATTTCAATTTTACAATGAACGGCATTAAAATTCACGAGTCGGAAAAATTGATCGAGAAAGTTCGAAACGTCAGAATTTCTTGTTTTTCTACACCATCTTCTTTTTACGTACAAATAATAGCTGAGGATGAAGTATACCAATCACTTGAAAATGAAATGAGTGAGTTTTACGATGCAACTAGTTTTTTTATTCAAGAGTCAATATTATTCAAAATAGAGCGGAATATATCCGTAAAAAAAACTGAAAATACACGAGTTGGAAGTAAGTATTTAAAAGCTAACACGGTTTAAAAAATATTATTTAGAATTTAATTAACTATTTATTTATTTACAGCCAGGAATGTATATGAGGCGTTTCGCCTCAACTCTCCCAGCGCGGCGCGGGAGCGTCAAATCATGCTATTTTCAAGTCGTGTTTACGATATCAATATGAATTTCAAAAAATTATGTGATAAGCATTTCCGACGTATTTTTTCCTCAGCTTTCCAATGGTGTAAGTGGTTTTTCCGAAATTTTCCATTTTCACCCTCAAAAAGTATAAAACATACTATATCTCGGAAAGTATATTTTTAATATTTTTTTTTATCATCTAGATCGAAAGCTGAGCATTTTTTACGTCGGAAAGGATTTTTTGCAAAATTTGCTCGAATGTTTTTCTTAGAGAAACAGAACGCGAAAGAGCAGACGCAGCGTCTCCTTCGTGCGCGGTATGCGGCGCGCTGTACAGCGCGTGGGCTAGATGTATTTCGCTCTCTAGTAACCTTATTATTTTTATTTATCATTTTTAATTCTTTATGGAATATCTTTTTGCACTTCGAATTTCACTTATATGCACGATTGACATTTTCATAGGTTATTTCGCAAAAAAACCGCTGCCAATTCTTTGGCACTTAGCTTCCTCAAACTAATTCATCGTTTCCTAATTAAAAATTGAAATTCTGAAAATACATTTTTCATAAAAAGGAATGCTAAAGAATTTCAATAATACTTTGAACCGATGCGTCTTATACCAGTTTCTTGCAAAATAGTATATTACGTACCTATTTTAAAAAAAGCTTTGACAGACCACCAAGTTTAAAAAAAATTGAGATTAAAAAGAGATAAAAGAAGGGGCTAAAAATGGCACTATTAATACGTTTTGATATTTTAATTTACTACATTATATAAAAATATTAAAATGATAGTTCTCGAAAATAAATGTATAATATATATTCATATAGATAATCACTTAAAATTGCAACACAATATTGCCACTAACAAGTGTAATAAGTAACAGTTAAAATTTCAAGTCGATAAATAAATTATTTTTTGAGATATTAATTTTTTAAATATAAAAAAGTTTTCATTAATAACAAATGACAGAGTGAAGATATTTTAAATTTTAAATTTTAAAAAAAGAAAATGTAGGTAATTTGAATACCTTTTAAGAGAAGTATATTATTTTATGTAATAATTACTATAAGATACGAAAAAATCAAAAAAACTAAAAATTCAAAATCGTTTTTTGGTTATAAAACAAAAGAAAATCAATAAAATCCCAAATCCATCAGGGTACTTTCCTTTTGCCGCAAGACGAAGCGAATAAGCTTTACCCGATGAAAATCGGTTGATTAGTTTCGGAGATATTAAGAGTTGAAATATACACACACACACACACGCACACACACATACATACATCCACGAAATCAAAAATCATCAAAATCAAATAATATACACATATACCACCATAAAACATCTTTTTGAAGACTTTTTTTTCGAAAATTTTTTTCACCGTTACAAAGCTTCCTCTTTGAGGAAGCAAAAACATTACAATCAATTTGAAATAGCAGACGCAACGCTTCTCACGCGGTGTACAGCGCGCCGAAAACCGCGCGCGAAGGAGATGCTGCGTCTGCTCTTTCGCGTTCTGTTTCTCTAAGAAAACATTCGAGCAAATTCTGAAAAAAATCCTTTCCGACGTAAAAAATGCTCAGCTTTCGATCTAGGGGGTAAAAAAAAATATTAAAAATATACTTTTCGAGATATAGTATGTTTTATACTGGGGGGGGGAAATGGAAAATTTCGGAAAAACCACCTACGCCATTGGAAAGCTGAGGAAAAAATACGTCGGAAACGCTTATCACATAATTTTTTGAAATGCATATTGATATCGTAAACACGACTTGAAAATAGCATGATTTGACGCTAGCGCGCCGCGCTGGGAGAGTTGAGGCCTCATATAGCGATTAGAGTGAAAGATCGATGGTTGCGGGGTGCTGTAGGTGAAAATCCTCTGCAGTGTAAAATTATAGACACCGGAAAAACTTTTAATTTATCTCGAACAAACGAGCACATTGGAATTTTCGAGCTAGATCATCGTTTCCTAGTTTTACCAGCAAGAGCGATTTTGTGTGGTTTAGGGAAAATTTTACCAATTTCTTCAAAGGGGAATCGTTGGACAGAACAAGCGTGTCAGTTGTTTAAAACTTTAACAAAAGAACGCCAACTACGTGCATATTTTTTACAACAAGAACTCTTTTCAAATAGTTTTTATATATTTTTGTCAAGTGTAGGAGTAGATGGAGGCATTGTTCACATCAACACAGCATTATGCGCTTTCGATACAGCCATAGCTAATGTTGTAGGGTTACATCACCCTATCTGTTCATTTGATACTCCATGCTAGTGAAATAATTTAAAATAATTAAAGTACGCAACTTCTAGTGTTTGAAAATATAAATAATAATAATAAGTTCAAGTCGTTGTGAGATTTTTTTTCTTTCGCAAATGACAAATAAAATGTTTAAAACTGTAAAGATATAAACAATGTGAATGTAAAAAACAAAAGTATAAATGAAAAAAATGTAAGCAAGTTTTTTATGAAAATAAAATTAAATTTGTAAATAAAAAAAGAGTGTAGAAATTTGCATTTATAACATAGGAAATTAATTAGGTATTACAATAAATAAGGTTATAAAACAAATAGTACGATTTTTTTGTTTTTTTGTTTTTTTACAATAAAAATGAAAATATAATTTTATTAAAAATTATTAACCGACTACAATTTTCTTAATTCTAAAATAAACGCATACAATACTTTAGACATTTGTCTTTACAAATTTTTATGATTAAGTGTACAAATCATATCGCTTAAGGTTATAAAACAAATAGTACGAATTTTTTCACAATAAAAATGAAAATATAAATTTATTAAAAATTATTAACCGATTACATTTTCTTAATTATAAAATAAAACGCATACAATACTTTAGACATTTGTCTTTACAAATTGTTATGATTAAGTGTACAAATCATATCGCGTGGATCGTTTTCGTTTTCAGATCTATAAACTGTGTTGTTCATTCGGAAATGAATCGCCTTAATTTTATTTTTTCGATACATTGTAAAAGAGTTGAAATTGTAGTGTCTGTAAGTGTGATAAATCTTGTGATAAACCTAACCTCATGAATTTGATCTTTTACACATTTACTTTCTCTACAAACTGTTCTTTTTTAACAGGGCAATACATAATTCTAAATCTACCAACAAGTTTTACAGTTATCGTTATATTATTATTATCATATTGTATAGATTCTAAGCTTTTAAACAGCTTATTATACTCCAACATTTTTCCTTTTTCTTTCAAAAGTATTAATGAATGAATGATTTTATACCATGCTAATCCCTGTAACGTCTTTCTATAAGTAGGATAGTATAAACAAGTAGGTACGTTACAAGTGAGTATTTCACACAAACAAGGGTAATCTAGTTCCTCACGTAAGAAAACCTGAGTCTCTGTAAAAATAAAATTATTATTATTATTATCAAAATTAAGATCTTCGATCGTTACAAATACATTTATCCATCGCTATTTATTAAACCTCGATGATTACGAATACATATGGTAATACATGCGTTATCAGGGTTTTTATATTCATAATAGACATTTTCTCTTTGGAAATAAATCATGCTAATTTCATGTTTATCGATACAACGTAAAATCCCCATAAGTTTAGTATCTGTAAATAGCTGAGAGTCTTCGACAAATCTAACTTCATGAGTTTGGTTTTTCACACATACACTTTCTCTACAAGTTGTTGAGTCATTAACAGGACAATATACGCTTCTAAATTTGCCGTACACCTTAGCGTTTATCGTTATATTATTATTAAATTTCATATATTCTAAACTTTTCAACATATTATTATACTCCAATATTTTTCCTTTTTCTTTCAAAATTATTAATGAATGAATGACTGTATGCCATGCTAACCCCTGTAACGTCTTCCTGTAAGCGGGGTAATGTATGCAGTTAGACACGTTACAGTTATTAACATGACAATAGCAGCTACGGTTTACTTCCCTGCGAAGGAGAATCGATGTCTCTGCGGAAAAAAAATAATTTACTATTATTGAAAAATTATAATGGTCGATGATCTCTGGCACATATATTGTAAGCCTCGCTGTCTATTCCATACCCCAAATAAAGATCTATGTTGTGTGGACGAAAAATAATCGTGCTAAGCTTATTCTTATCTATCAAATATAAAAGATCGCCAACTGGTCGATCTATGATGTTACAGACAGCACGTATAAACCTTATCTCATGGATTTGGTTTTGAAGACATTCGGGGTCCTTACAGTCTATCTTTTTGTAAACGGGGCAATACATCTTTCTAAACAGTCCTTTTAACGTCACCGTCACGTTAAGCTCGATGTGGTATTTAAACGGGGTCATCGCATCAAACAGATTTTTGTATTCTTTAATTAGACCGCCGTTTTTTAGAATTACTAACGCATGAATTAACGTATGCCACGATCGCCCTTGTAACGTTTTTTATAAGCTGGATAAAGTAGACATTCATACGTGTTACAGACATTCGCATTACACTTACAACCACCGTTTCCCATTTCTTTCTGAATATAATTCCACGCTTCTGTAAAAAATTAAAAATTAATAAAAAAAATGCAAAATTATTTTCTTTTTTTTTTAAACCCATACGGATAGGATTCGCCATCGGAAATAAAACATCGTTTTTTTAGAATTATTGAACATGTTTTTGTCTCTTCACAAGTTACGACCTCATGCGTAGCGGTTCTTTTAATCGTGTTATTACGCAATTGAATATTGTTTACCGTATTTTCATTGTCACGTTGTTTTATTAATTTTAATACCGAGTCAAAATTAATTTGTAATGAATTTTTATAATTAATACGTATACCCTTAACTTTACAGGTTTCAAACATTTCTCCTGAACCATTATACACCCGGTACGCGTAAAACTTTGGCCCTCCTGATATAAAGGTTTTTATATAAGAACCTTCACCATATATTTCTAATTCGTCTGTCATGTCTCCTAGTAACGATCCTAAGGGTGGTTCGTATTCCTTTTTCTCTCCACGCTTGCTTACGAATATAACTGAATCAGTGTCGTAATATAATACGCGCCTATCTAACGCGTGTAAATATTCAAATAATTTTAAACGGGCCTGCGCTGTGGTATATGCAGCAATAGCTACATTTGTACAAGGGGAATTTGATGCCGAGTCCTCTTTGTAAATCCAGGATACGTACATAATATCTTCTTTTGCAGGGATACAGTTTTGGACCATTTTTTCGGGGTCATTTATCAGTTTACTTAAATCTTCATATGATTTTACGATCGTTGTTTGTGGTAGATTACCACGTTGTCCGAACTTACCCCAAAACGAATTTAAACAAAGTTTAGAAACCAACCGCATGCCTGAATTTTTTTTATATTTTCATAGTCGAGTTTTATACCTTCTTGAATTTTGTAATTTTCTATGTATTCTGACTTGTCTTGTTCTGTTTTAACATATTTGGGCCACCCGCTCGCTTCTTGTTTGAATTTCAAAAATGTATTTATATATTCCGAAAAAAGCCCTCCGTTTTGCGACACAGGATCGTATTTTGTAGTTTTATACTGCCAAATTACATCTACTTTTAATAATTTGTAACCTAAGTCCAAAGCTTTTTTTATTTCTATAGAAACCCATGTACCTAACAATTTACGATCGTCAACGGTCTTATGCGAACATTCCTGTTGAGATAAATTTTCACAACAAGACCTACATAAAGGAAAAAGTAATTTATCATGGATTCTATACGGTAAAACAGGGTGAAATAATTCGGTAGGAGGTAAAATTTCACATTTCACTATTCCTTCTACGTTTTTGTGAAAGTATTCAAAATTTACACCCGTTAAATTTAAACATTGTGGTCTTACATAAATATCCGGATGTCCTATAGGAAAAACCCCCGTCTTACAAACAAAGGGATATAACGAACAAACGTCATAATATTTAATGATTTCATCATCCTGCGTGTCAAAATATGTTACTACATTACCTGTGCGCCCTCCATAAAACGCGTCACGCGGGTTTAAGGATATCTTTTGCGCAAGCGGGTGTTCTTTTATAAAATTGCAAAATTCAAGATTGGTTTTTATTTTCCTATCAAAATCACATTCCCACATCTCAATGAGTTCATAATCGAAAGATTTAATTTTATCAGATATTATTATCGTGTTTTCAAAACGCTCTAAAAAACTTGAATTATTTGTCAATATTTTATCGCGATCGTTCGGAAAACAACGAGGACACCCATGAAAAAAACAACCGTGAAATTGGAAGACTATCCCTGTATCTTCTGTTATTTTTAAATACCCATCTACTCGTGGCCCTTGTTTTAATACATATTCGCGTGATCGTCCTGCATGTATTATTTTACAGGCTCGAGCTTTTTCCTCCCATAAAAGCCATTCAACACATTTTTGAGAGTGGTTATTGACTCGAGTGTAGCCGTTATATGGTATGAGACCTATCGTGTTTTCACGTAAAAAGTTTTTACGATATACGCGAGAACATGCGCTAGCTATCGTAATACTTTCTGTGAACGGATCAACTTTTCCGGCTTGTAAAAATATTTTCCTAAATTTCATACAAGCTTGTCTTAAAATACAGACATCTTGTATACAATATTTTTTCAATTCTGTTTTTAAATTAAATTCTGTTGTACAAGCTTCTGCGTACCATTGTAAAACACCTCGCGTTCCTCTTTACTCATCGCATCGGGTGTGTAAAAAGAAATATCGGGATATCTACCTATATAATTTTCATTTTCTTTTTTGTTAAATAAGTGTGGAAAAATCCTTTTTCCATACCGTCGGGTAAACCAAAGGTTTTTGGTAAACAAGATAACTTCATTGGAAGATAATTTAAACTATCTATAAATATCGTAATTCCTATTTGCAATTTTATGATGTTCCTACCATTTAAAATTACTTGGGGAACTTCTTTTTTATTTTCAACAATATATTTAAGAATAAATTGAGCGTCAAACGCCTTGGCGTTATGGGCTATGCAAATAAAATTTTTAAAACTTTTCCTTTTAAATCTGATTACAAACTCTAAAAATTTTGACAAACAATCATCTCCCTCGTATACGTGTTGACGTACTCCACAAAACGAACATAAATTATTTAAATTATTTGAATCACTACATGCATCGCAACAGAGCTGCAGGACACATAAGTTTGGTGTGTGTGAATAAACATCGACCCCGCTAAATGTGTGTCTTGTCGTGTCTCGAAATCGTAAAACACGAAACAGTTTTCTGGGTGAACACTGCTATTTTGTTTTTTGTTGTTTAACACGATAGGTCTCATCATACACAAATCGTTTATAGCGTGTACGCTATGGCACTGCTGGCAATATGTTTTACCACACTCATGTTTACGCTTCGATAAATTTATTATTTTATAACATCCCGGACAAACTTTTATATTCGAACAGATTGATCGTTTTAAATTTTTATAATTTTTATTTTGCGCCATTGATCCTAGCCGTTTATGATTTTTAAAACAGTTTTGATTAAAAAATATCCGACCGCAATCATCGCACTTTATATTCGACGAATTTGTACAACTTGGGCTCGAGCTATACGCACTACATACCGCTGTACACTTATGTTGTAGAAACTGACGATATGAACGATTGCACGGTGAACAATAAAACATTCTACTTTTAACACCTAATAAATTTAAAATTAAATTGTAGTGCCTAGCTTCCGAATAATACATAATATTTAATGTTTTTGTATATTCCCCCGCGATATCGGCTTCCCCGTCATATAACGGCGCGGTACCCGTCCCAAAAGTTTCGTATTCAAATACTTTAATTTTTATATTTTTTGTTTTATAATAAGCTTGAAATTGTGAGATTTCCGGAATACCACAACCTTCGTCCGGATTTAAGCTAACATTACACGTTTTCATTAATTTTATAGCCTGCTTTTCTTGTTCAGACGTTTTCCTAATCTGACTCCATTCTTTTGTCCATGTAGGACCACTATTTTTCCTAATAAAAACTTCACCGCAAACTAATGCCCGTGGTAAACATAAATTATCCGTATTTGTTATATTGAGAATGCTTTTAGTATCTATTGTTTTTAAATCACCGCGCGGATCACCCTTCCCGTTAGGAGTTTTAATATATGTCGCCACTATTGTGAAACTGTTATCCAATCTGAATTCGCGTCTACTTTGGCATATGCGCTCAAATAAATCCCATAAATCCTTAAAATTAAAATTATTTATTGGTCGATAGTATAACCACGCTGCTCCCTGTATGAATTCGTTAGAATTCATCGTAACACCTATCACACAATCTTCCCGGCCGTGTTTTAAAAAATTAACTATATCCCGCATCGCGTCTTCTAACCATACGATTTGGTTTGCATCATTATCGGGCTTTTTAATTTTAAAAACGATTTCCCGCGACACCATCCTAAATACCTTATTAAATTTTTCGCATTCGTTAACTATAATGATTTTACTCCTACCATTATTGATTCCAAACTCGTTCGTGGTCGTCGGCTGCGCGGGTCCACCATGTTTCAAACCATTTATTCAGCTTTTGAATAGTCACTATACGCACGGATTAAAGCTAGATTCAAATACATGGGCCGGTATTCAAAATCGTTTTCAAGACATTACACTATACTTTGACAATCTAGGAAACATCGAACGAAACGATAAAATACAACTCAATAATGTTGATATTATTTTCACAACATCGTACGGTACTAAATCTGTTATATTCGATAAGGGATTTACAAACCAAGAGAGTACGAAAAAAAGAAAAACATACACACCTGCGGTCATCATGCAAAAACGCACTTTTGAAGGTCTAAAAAGATCGGCTGTGTGTGTCGACGAAAGATTTCGTCAGCTTGAACGTATTACTTCGCTAGTGAATAACTGTAAGGATCTAATTTGTGATGAATTGTCGAGAATTATTTCGTCATCCGATTTAACAAGTACAGATAGCGAAAAGATCATCAAAACAAAATTCAAAGAACATGGTGATGAAATAAAAATACGGATTAAAGATGAATTAGACTCTGTGAAAGACCCAGCATTTGTTAAATTCTACTTTGATATTTTGTACCTTGAATTAACTACACTCTGTTCTAATTTATTTTATTATGAACTAACGAGTATATATTGTAACGAAATTTTAAAAGGTTTCGACTCTCAACTCATTTAAATATATATTTGTACAAAACTTTATTTTTATTCTCTACGTATTTGTAAACAGTATTATCTTTTCAAACTCGCTCATCTACATATATTCTATCTTCGATATATCTTATCGCATGTACATATATCTATTTTTCAAAAATGTATATTGTATCTTATCTCTGAAAAAATAAAACCGAATTTTCAAAAAATATACCTGGTTATTTTTCTCACACACTCCGATCCAAACATCCATCCATCCTTATCATCTTACTGATTTTCATTCTTTTTATTTATAAATTTACAAAACAACATTCTCCACTTTTAAATATTAATAAAAAAAGTTATTAAAATATTATAATCAATTGTAAATTATTTATGCCAATTTATTGACTCTGTGCAAAACAAAATATTCAAATTAAAAAATTTTTTTTAAATGTTATAAACAATCATAAATTATTTATTTAAATGTATAATTATGTATGCAAATTTATTGACACTGTGCAAAACAAAAATATTCAAATTTCAAAAATTTTTTTAATTGTTATAAACAATCATAAATTATTTATTTAAATTTATGCAAATATCCTTCCCTAACACCAATGTGACAAAATATGTAAATTTATGCAAATTTCTCCCCATCTCTAAATCAGTATGCAAAAATATGCAAATATTCAAATTTTTTAAAAATTCACCACCCACAACCACCCACCTCCTCCCACCACCCATCGTCACCCACTCCACCCACTCCTCCCACCTCCCCAACTGCCAGAACCGTACCCCAAGATTATCATCTGCCAGAACCGTACCCCAAGATTATATCTACCCGACACCTCTTATCTCTTCACTGGCGCCATTAGGCCACGCCCCCTGTCTGCCAGAAGTGTACCCCAACTACTAACATACTATTATTATGGAATGTAAATATAATTTAGTAGCGTGCAATACATATACAGCTTAACATGAATAGCACTTTGTATTCAGCATCATGACTGATAACGCCAGTTCCCAACTAAAAAACCTACGATAGATTGCGATTACAGCCTATGCGGACGACAACGACCAAACATTGAGTATAGGATTTATCTGTATATTGATCTGAAGTCTCAAATTTGTAGAATTTTAAGTAAACCTATAATACGGAGAGATCTACAATATATATCCGTATACCAGACGAAAGCGTCATAATATTAACGGAATCGAAAATGTATACGATAGCACTGAGTATAGACGATTATCTCAGCAAGCAGAGGTTCTTTGGGGAGAAAATGATAATTATTCTTTTGCCATTTGGACTGATAGAGTAAGTCCCATGAAATCAGCTAATGTTGGAATTTGGCCTGTTTTTGTATACAGATCCTGGAGTTATCACCACGCGCCCGACAACGTAATTCGCTATATTAGCTGCAGTTTATGTTGACCCGCGAAAACCTCAAATGATCCATTTTTCAACTCCCGTTGCAGAAACGCTGCGCCACCTTCACTTTTGGCGCAAATAAAAACACAAGATACCCGAGAACCACGAATCCCGCTTATGCCCAGGCAGGGATCTGGGAGGGCGAGACTGAAAATAACTAGTGGAAATACAATAGGTAAAACCATAATGTATGCAAAACATGCAAATGTAATAATTTTTTGCATAGCGAGCCGAAAGTATCACTTTTGCTCCCAGCGCCCGATCGCGAAGGTTGTATTTTCGGCCTCTCTAGGCAAAAAAATCGTATACGCAACATGGGGATAAAGAGGGCCACCCTAGAGCACATGTTTGCCATGCTTGGATTGCTGCCATTCGATTTTCAAAAAACTGAATTTTCGATAATATGGTTAAACAATTATTCTTTAATCAATGAGAAAAAAATTATTTATTTGCGTGTTTTTGTATACAATATATGGTTTTATCCTATTTCCAATACTTATTTTCAGTCTGCCCTGCTGAAAATATTTACGTATGTTCATACCTATGTTCAGACGTATGTTCAGACATCAGAGGTCGCGTTTGGTATTTTTCATAGGTATCGAATTGACACTAGCTAAATTAATGCGACGAATAATAAGCAAATCTCTCAAAAAAACTTTAAATTAACTTAACTTGAAGAAAAGTAGTATTCAATTGAAAATATTAGTTGACATACATTTTCGATTAACAAATGAAAATTTATAATAAACTATCACACTAAAAACAACTAAACTTTTAATCCCCAGGGAATTCAATGAAAAAAAAAGGTATTTAACCAAAAAGAGATTGTTAAACCAATTATTCAAGGGGTAGTGAGTAAGCATGCAAGCACAAAACTGATAAATCCGAAATAAGTACATAATTCTATTTATTATAATATTACATTTTTACAGTTCTTTTAATAAAATCATTGAGTAATTCATCAATGTTTAGCATGTAAGTAAGTCTTGATGAATATATATTGTCGCAAGATCATTTAGTCTGTCTTGAAGCATTGTTGATCGCAATTAATTTTTAAGACATCGTATAAAACAGATAATGATCTCTCATTCGAACAAGATGACCCCGGAATCGTAAGTAAAATTGTCACAAATCTCGTTATCTTTTAAATTTTGTGTCGCATCCTTTAGTAACTTAATAGTATTTCTTGCCGCTGTATCTATAAATATATTCTTTTGTTTAACAAGTTTCTCTCCATTTATTTCATTTATATCTGTATTCCTTCCTTTGATAGGAATATTGTAAAATGATTCGATTTCAGACACACCGACATTGGATTTACCGACAACAAAATCTTCAAATCTTAGTGACTTAATTTTGTGAATGTCGGGTTTATGTATGAGTAATGTGCGGAGTGTGTGTGTGTGTGTGTGTCACGCGCGAGTCGAGTCGCACTCCTGTCCTATATAATCACCTGCACCCCTACTCTATCCACTTCGTTACCTTAACCAACACAAGAAACTACTCCCTAAAACAGTGCTGTACTCAGCCTCGAGAAAACTAAAATCTTAAAAAACCAAATTCGAAATTGCCGCGAAAATAACCACTCTTAGTTTAGTTCAAATAAACACCCGGTGATGGCACTACGAGCTACGGCTCCAAGCCACTCAAACCCAAAGAAGAAGAAGAAGAATCGAGTCGCTAGGTGCGAACACTAAGAGCCACATTGCACGGAGCCCAACGCTGCGCCATCGTCCGCCAGAGATAGCCGAGAGTGTCCTTTGGGCCCGGAGAGTGTGCCGCTAGTGAGTGCTACAGCAGCGAACCGAGGACCACAGCTCAACCTCCCCGACGCTGAGTGTGCCACTAGGAAGTGCTACAGCAGCGAGTCGAGGACCACAGCTCAACCTCCTCGACACTACCGACGACGTTCACCGACAAGCTTGTGCGTGAGTTGCAATAAGCCTCGACTGGACAGTGTGCGAATTTTATACTCAGAGCGTGCGTAATGTAGGACTAGTTTACAAATCTGCTTAAATCATATCGTTTCTATTTTCTGAATAAATACTGTTAGTATAGAATAAATTCTCGTATTCTGTTTTGTCATTTAGTAGTTAGTGTCGATTATAACAAAATAAAATTGCATGCCTTATCAAAATTATAACAGTTGGCCACAGGCCAGGAACCTCCTCTGGGGTTGCCTCGTGAACTACCGATAACGCATCCAGCTAGCCGAGTACGCAGGTAAGAATCCTAGTGTCAACCGACACCTGGCGCCCGTAGCTTTATAAATTAAACAGGATTCTCGCGTCATAAAAAAATTATTATTTCGGGTCGCAAATAAACTTTCGCGATAATCTCTATAAAGAGAAAACCCCTCATAATATATAGGGACTGTCTGAATTAGGGGGTAGTGGCGAACGTCGAGCCCCTTCACCTCACTATCACCGCAGCTGCAGCGGATTCAGAGTTCAGACTTCGGCGCGTGCATTCGACTCTTCCTCTGCTCTCTACCTGTTTCTGTTTCTTCTTTTTCTCTTCTTTACTGCTCGTGAGGAAGTTTGAGGACGGAATCTGGGAGTGGTTATCCCTCGTTTCACTCTCGTCATTTATCCTTTTGATAACCTGGAATTCGTTTTCCTCGGCAGTAATACACCGTTTGGGTTTGGCTCGTCTATAACGCGGGGGCCGCGGCTTTTCCTGGGGGGGGCCTTCCCTCGATGTGTGGAGTCAGATCATCGTAAAACCAGGTTGTATAAAAAGGTATTAAGAAGAAAACTTATTAATTTCTTTTATACCTCGATTAGTTTTTTTTATACGAATCAGTGTTTGTTTGGGTGTGAGAGACCCTTCAGAAGTCGGGGTGGCAGGCCTTCTCCTGTGAGGACGCTGAATAATATTAGGTAGTCTTCAATTGGACTTTCATTGAAACTTGCCAAAATCTCTGCCTAAAATATCAATGTTATTTTACATTTACCTAATTTATTTTCTTTTTCCTTATTTATTTCTATTGTTATCGTCGAAGTCTTATTTTAACGGTCCTAACGAGTGTGAGAGTCTCTGCAGTTGTCGTAGTGGCAGTCCTGTAGCTGCGAGGGCTTAAAAATGTCTTCAAGCTATCCACATAAAATTTTTTAAAAAATTTTAAAATGTAAAAATTTTCAGTTAGAGCTGCAAATTCTTCGAATGGCTTTCTTATTTTGACCTCTAGATAGTTATTCTAGGTGATTTCAAACGTAAACATTAGACTTCACTTTTCCTCATTATCGCTCTGTTTACATTTTAAGCTTATCGGACCAATGCTTGAGCTCAATTTTGGTCTTGGGTTGTTCTGGATGTCGAATTTCTAAATCGAAATAATTTTGTGCATCAATTAATTTTGAGTTTATTATTTTGATATCTATTTCACTCGAGCGAAAGTTTTTCTCATCTAATGTTTATTATCTCTTATTTATAATTTTCATCATTAGTTTAGTGACCAATGGTTTCTCTCATATTCATATTACGACTCATTACGGTATCTTACAGCAGGGTATGGGATATTCAGTCGCTTTTCTTGAATACCTTTTCTTTGCTGGTACTTTCGGTGATGAGGCATATAGAGGGAGATGCTCTTTATTTGACACAGCTTTCGCGAAGTCTAGATCGACAAAGTAGTTGTCCTACTGTTTTATTGTGTAATATTTAGAGGAACGACAGTTTTTCTTTTGTTTTTGTTTTTTAGACTCAGCCGAGAGTCAGTTTGACAAAGTAGTCGTCCTTCCGGTGTAGTGTAGGATTATTCATACGTCACTTATCGACTAATTCTCAAAATCTATTCACTGTGGGGAGGAGACTAATGCTTTGAAGATCAACAGTGTCATCTTCGACACAATCGATAACCAGGGAACATGGCCGCTCCGCGGAAATAACCCTTTAAGGAAAAAAATACCGCAGCTGCAGCCATGGCAGCTCATAGGTCTAGGACTTAGGGCAAGTATTGACAAGGTACGAGGCATAACCAGTTTCTTGAAGAACTGAGTTCCCTACCAGTCTTGTCCATGCAAACGGATGCGACGATCCCGCGCTACACCTTTGGAAAGAAGTACGGGATTCTCATACCATCGAGGCAAGACTGGGAGACGCAGAGAGACAATCTACCGAATAGCGGAAACATCTGGTTCACAGATGGCCGAAGACCGATAATGGTATCGGCTCCGGATACTACTGCCGCAAGGGCGGAAGGGGCACATTCCTCCTCTTAGGGCGGCACGTCACTGTTTTTCAATCTGAGGTTTATGCCATCCTCCGGTGTGTCCAAAGGATTGAAGAACTTGACACTCAGGACAGAAGCATCAGCATTTGTTCTCACAGCCAAGCAGCTCTGAAGACGTTGCCCGCCTACAGGGTAGCTTCTCAGCTGGTCTGGGAAATCGCAAACAGACTTGCTGCACTGGGGGCCAACTGCTCTATAGAGGAACCAATGCACTCAATAGGGGTCACTAAAGCCGTGGTGAGGCAGGCATGCAGTTATCGAAAGGATGCGGATACTGTTACTACATTTCGTCGCCTGAGAGGAAGAACCTTCCAATTCAGCTCGGCGCGTAAGAACGTGCCAATTGAGCTCGGCGCGTAAGAACGTGCCAACTCGGCCGAGAATGTAAGAACATGCCAACTCGCCGCACGCCGTTTAAAAATTTTGGAGTTGACTGTACTAAACTACTAATATATGTATTTAGTAGACGAGTTTTAATTAGCTAAACTCGATTCTGAGATCTATATTATTGTATGCCTATATGTATGAGTTGACATGTTCTTACGTTCTCGGCCGAGTTGGCACGTTCTTACGCGCCGAGCCGAGTTGGCACGTTGTTACGCGCCGAGCCGAGTTGGCACGTTCTTACGCGCCGAGCTGAGTTGGAAGGTTCTTCCTCTCAGGCGACGATTTGTTACGCGTAAAATATGTATGTAGAAAATAGGTAACTTTTCTACATGATGTATTTTACAGTAAAATATCAGGTGGTTGAAAAAATTTGATTGTTTTGTAAGAGAGTGCCTTATACCGAATTTGCTGCCGTACCGACTACAATGTTTTTAATTAAATATTAATTATTATTAGCTTTTTCTTAAATTTTGAGAGCTGACGCGCATAGGTAAATTTATTATGTAATTTTGAGACAATTTTCAGATAAATCTATTGGAAAATAAAGAGGAAAATTGGAAAATCACATGCGACATTTTGCTATGTTTTTCAAATTTTTACTTTATTTTCCAATAGTTTTATCCAAAATTTGAACGGGAATCCGATAATAAGTTTTCCTATGTGCATCAGCTCTCAGAATTTAAGAAAAAAAATATAACAATTAATATTTAATTAAAAACATTGTGGTTGGTACGGCAGAGAATCCTGTCGGTATAAGGCATCTCTACTGGAATTTTAAGAAAAAGAAAATGCTAAAAGGTGGGAGACCTATAGTTCTGAGTAAGTATATGCAAACTTAATTGATGGGAAAAATTAAATTTTAAAAGGAGAAACATGTGGTATGGTGTCTATTTTTCAATAACGCAATCAGAAATTTAAGTGAGAAAAGATTAGAATCTCTATACAGTATCGCGCGCGCCGCCAAACACATTTCTTAAGACTTGTGAAGTTAGCGAACAGAAATTATAAATATTAATATTTTTGATTGATCTTTAATCTAATCGATTCCTCTAGTTTTGGCGAATTAACCTCCGCAATTATTTTGATTTGCGGATTAATAGTTTAAAAGTTATTAGCAAAAGAAATATTGCATATCGGGCGCGGCGCTAAAATTAATGTATTTAATGCGTTATACTCGATGAAATTAATTATTATAAAAATACCATATGAAAGCTCCTCTTTTGCGGATTACGTTAATATAAAACACATCATATTTTTTTATTATAATTAATCATTAAAAAATATTTGCTAATCACAGACAAAAATAGCTTGATTCCCTAGTGATTTATTCTAGTAACTTTTGCTGGCGCGAAAATAATATCTTATAAATACTTAAACAAAATTCAATTTAACATATTCTTTACATTTGCATATTATATATCGATTTTTCCAAATTTGCGGATTCATATTATCCAAGACTCTTAATTTTTTAACGTCACTAATAAAAGTTTTAACGAGTAATGAGAATTGGTAAGCAGTTCCGTTCCTATTCCGAGTGTCCAATATCCCATCTCAGTTTTGCTTTTCGGATAGTATAGTTCAGTCGCTGTATACAAATCCGAGAACCGAAACAGTATGAAATAAGGTTAAGTAAATTATATTTGAATTTGTTTATATAAAGAAAAAAATTGAAGATATTAATTGCAAAAAGCTAATTTATGGTGAAGATGTTAGGAAAGAAATACAGGAAAAACGTCCAAGTTCTAAACAAGATATTTGTATCAAGATTTTCACGTTGATTTCGGTAAGTTTATATTAATCACTCAAATTACATTTTATATTCATCAAATTCTCACTCAATTTCATTTTATAATTAATGCTATTATATAGGGAGTCCCTTTGCCAAAACTGAAATATGGTACAGAAGCAAATAGGGCATGGTATGTGTTGTACCGCAGACGTCAGTGACTTTCAGAGCAATTGGTCCTGGCTCCATCGAAGAGGTGCAGAAGTTTCAGTTTCTCTTGTTTGCAATGCTGCTATTGTTTATGCTACAGGTTTGACCCTTAATTACAATCTTGGTTTACATAGACAAGCTGCAATGCTACGATTACTTTCTTCGTTTTTTATGTTATCAAATTTAAGTTAAAAAATGTAACCTTCCACCTTTTTTCAAGTCAAACACTATGTGATGATCACTCCATTGCAGCAATGTCAAAAACAGATGAATGATACAAGTCTTCCCTAAAAATTGAAGAAAGAAACTAGTCATGGGATTGAGAATGATGTAAAAATATCAGATATTTATCGAACTGGAGCTAACTATATAGAAAATAATAACAGACATGATTCTCGACAAACAGGTGTAAGAATTATCATGTTGTTGGTCCTCTTGGAACGAACCCAGGCGGAGGGGACAGAACTTTAAATCACGCTCTGATAAAATTGTAAAGAAGCTGTAACATATTTTCTAGGGGAAGAAGAAACTATCAGTAGAAATGTTTTAACATTATCGAATGTTACATAGGTAATAAATTCATAATATTCCTTTTAATTTCTTAATTATTAACTTTGAGTACTGTCTATCAAAGTATATTTTTGGCTGCAAATACATTAGAAAGCCTTTTTTTATTCATAACAAACTTATTCGCTTGTTGCATTATTAATACTTCATTAGTGAAAAGGCAGTTTTCCAAAAAATGGTCAAGAATTTTCTCATAAAAAATAAATTTTTTTATATTGCTCCATTTTGCTTACTAATGAAACTGTAACTTGAACTATATAAATAAGTAGTAAATAGATTTCAATATAATAATATAAGTATTAGATTTCAAATAAAAATCAAGAAAATCTCTAGCACAAGGTAGTGGCATTGCATCATCAAAAGCCAACTGTTAACTTAAATTTTTTTTCAAAAATAAAAAAAAGTTTTTTGTCAATGCACTTTCAGTTGATCAATACTCATTATTACTCTTTTAATGTTATTGCAGGATGAAAGAGGATTGCGAAAGTTACGTCAAGATGAATCACCTCAGTAAAAGTACTCCACATTCCCTCCAGCTCTGGGTTATCTGGTTAGCTCCAACAGAATGAGGTCTTTGGAAATGAGTCCACGCCACAATTAAGAATCTAGAGAACGGGCTGTCTGAGGAGGGTGGAACGTCGAAGTTTAGCTCGAAGGAGAGGCACGACTTGATTCAGCTGTGGAAGGCGAGAATAGCAATCTTTCATTTATCAGTTAATTCAATGAATGAATTACATAATCCCCCTGTCACTTCTCTTCATCTAACGAACTGAAGCACTGAAACCGATACAGGGGATAGTACTGCACAACACTGATCAATTTTGTACAAGCAAATACGGCTTCGACAAATTTAACAGCCTGTAATTTTCGTAAAATAGAAACAAAACGTCGATAGGCGACTTAACATTTGTAATTCTTCCTTTGTTTTGTATTTTTGACCAAACTAAATCGATGACAAAGGCTGTTTCTCGATCACCCAACATAACTCATCGATTTAATGCAATTAGTTTCATTGTAACACTTTATTAAAAGCACAGTACTAATTGTGAATTGCAATCTTTCGTTTATCGATTAATTTGATGAACGAATTACATAATACCCCTGTTACATCACTTTATCTACCAATCTTAACCGCTGAAATTGATAGAGGGGATAGTACTGTACTAAACTAATCGATTAAGTACTAGCAAATATCGCTCAAAAAATGTTAACAATGTTCAATTCTCGTAAAATCGAAAAAAACATCGATAGGTGACTGGCGCTATATTTCTGGTGCAGTACTATCCCCTGTATCCATTTTACGGTTCAGTTCGATAGATGAAGTCATGTGACAGGGGCATCACATAATTCATTCATCAAAAATTAACCGATACATGAAAGATTGCCATTCTCGATTAGTACTGTACCCAATAGTCCTTTTAAAAAATTATTATAATGAAACTAGTTGTACTAAATAATTGAGTTATAATTATGTTGGGTGATCGTGGAAAAGCCTTTGTCATCGATTTAGTCTAGTCAAAAATACAAAACGAGGAAAGAAACAAAAATGTAGCGTCAAAGTTTTACATCAACATCGAGAACCATATGATGGATGGTTATAAAAATTAGAAATTTATACGTATGCGAGATTAGGTCAATTCAATAAGAATAGGGTATCATCTTTATCAACATTTAAATAAAGATATCTGCTAAAGATGATCATAGCGAATAAGTACTTTATTAGAAACTTAGTAAAACTACCACCTCAACTATTATTTTAAATCCCGATGTGGATGAACGTGCTCTCCTATGTAATAAATCTATCTAAAATACATTAACCTTTATCGTTTAGTCACGATTTATTTCTTTTTATTTCGCCTTTCATCCCATAACCACATCCAGCGACCACCTAAAGTATTTCTCATATACTACCTGAATAAAATATTATTATATATTACCCACGAACTAAATATTTAAAACTCGTGTTAGTATTCAAAATAAACTTTAATTGCAGGCGTTAAAAAATAAAAAAGTGTCACAAAAATTTCGCAAAATTACATAAAATTATTATTGTCAAAAACATTTTTATAAATTTTATAAAAATGTCTCATTGACAATGATATTTCCGTCTAATTATACAATTGAGTTTAACTCCCATGAGTTAGCAACATAGAAAAAATAATTTTTAAATCATTAAATTACGAAAGAAATTCTACGATAATATGAAAACGAAAAATTCATATTAAAACTTGATTAGAAAATATGGCACTATAATTTAAAATAAATATTTTTACTGTAATATTGACTAAATATCTACTAAAAGAAACTAGCGAAAGAGAAAGAAATTTAGGTCTAAATAAATTAATAATTTACGAATTTAGTTTTATTAACGGTAGAAAAAACGTTTTTACTAATGATTTATCAATATTCTACATACATTAAAATAGCAACTTTAATTGAACTGTTTTTTAAATATTTAATCTTTTTTGCTAAATCATCTTTCAAGCACCAATAATTGCTTAGAGTTCTACAAAATGTTGTATAGTGAATAAAATTGAGATCATATTTTGAATGTTCGTACGCAATTGCACCGGCTAATGCAAAATTTCTTTTCGTTATATCTATTTGTACAGGAACATCTTGTAAATCACATTTAAAATTTTCATAATAGTCGTAAACGTCAACATAGAAATATTCTGCAATTTCTGTTGTATTATCTATATACTCGTTAATATAACAACTAAATTGTTTTATATTCAACATTTCTGTATTAGATTTTGGTTGCAATTTCAAATAAAATACATTTTTAGTGTAATCTCTATATACTTGATTCACTAAGTGGCCAATCCTATGTCTATAATAGATTTTGTTATTTTCAACGTTGAAATATTTGAAACAAAATTCCAGTCTGTTTTGTATAACTCTTCTTCATTTCCAGTCAACATATATTGTGACATTATATCACCAAAACATGTTTTATTTTTACAGGAATCATTTATAGCTTTTTGATATTTCACATAATTGCAGTATGCAAATCCACTCAATTCTAAAATAGTATCGAATAAACATGTACTTTGGTAAATATACATCTCTTTGTTATGAGTCATTGGATTACACAAAATTCCATTTTTAACTATTGTTTTAATCGGTTTAGTTGCAGGTCTGTTATAATAAATTGTAATATCAGGGCGCGGCTGAAGATATTTGCCTCGTTCCTTATGTTTTTCTTTAGATTTTTCATTTGTCGCACATTCTAATATAGAATTATCAAGCTCGAGTCCAGCAAGTCTGGACGCATTCAAGTTTATTGCATTTTTTATTATTGGAGATTTAAGTTTTTCATTTTCTATAAACCCTCTTGCCAATTTTATAGTACCATCTAAAAAATCAATAAAAATAGATAAAAATAAATGACTTGTTATAGGTCTACTTATATTTGTCACATGTCTTATATCAGAGAAAAGTGACTCTGATCGCCCTGAAGTAGCTACAGTATTCTCTGATTTAAAATGGTCAGTCAATATATTTGTCCATACAACAAATTCAGAACATAATTTACTGAAGTTTTTCACAAAACTTGGGCAATAAAACTCATTGCTGCCATTTTCAGTAATGTAATTAAGTGCATCCTGTTTTATATTTGAAATTTCTTTTTGAATACTTTTTAAATTACTTTCGTCTTTTTCTTGGTTATTATCTACTATATTTTCACTGTCAAAATTACTATCATCAAGTTTGCATTCGACACAAAAATCACATACACAATCTTCTGTACAATAACTACAGTTATGAAATTTTATCAGGTCTAATAAATATTTCATATTTTGTTCTACCTTCGAGTTATCATCGACATCTATACTTTGACATACAATAAATACTGATTTTAATATTACTTTAAACTCATTCATATCTGATACTTTACTTAAATATCCAATTATTCTCAAATAAAAATCTTTTACTTTACAATCACTTGTTTCAAAGCACTTCCATCTACATACAGATTTTATCAAATGAACAATATCTAATCGCAGAAAACACCATGGTAAATTGCTTTCTATTCCTAAGAGGTAATTGTAACAAGATAATAAGTATTGTTTGTAAGAACAATTATTTATGCTCAAACAAATAGCATTTTGTAAAGCACTCGAGCCATCTGTTACAACTTCTCTTGGTTTAGGAGCACCTGATCCGAGCCATTGAGAAACACAGTGCTTAATAAAAATTGCTGCTTGATATTCAGATATGAATTGAAATATTGGGTATATTCTACATCCAATAGATATGCTCATAATATACAGGAATATGTGAGATGTGACTTCACCACACGTTTTGATTTTCTTGACGAAACGACCAGCTGCATCAATTGACACTGACACCTTCTCTTGAGAATTAATAAGTTTCCAGAAATCCATTTGTTCTGGTGTCCAAAATATTACATGAAAAGGAAAATCACCAATTTCTTTAATTGTATTAGACCATCTTTGTTGCAATTTCATATCAGCTATTGCATCGATTACATTTTTTGTTGGTTTCACTCCATACTTTTGAAAAACTGACTCTTGTCTAGTTTTACGTAAAACTGGAGTTCCATGGACGAGAGGACCTTCTATGTTACCATAGTTCATGTACACTTGAGCCTCGTGTCTCTTAAACTTGAGTGCTTTTACGTGCAATAGATCTTGTTTGCTTTTATCTCGTAAGGTGCTAGACAATGGCCTTTTTTTAAAATGACGTATATTCCTAGAATCTCGGGTACTAATGTTAAACGTGTGGTTTTCTGAAGTTGCATCACATAATCCCAATATAGAATTTTGGCATTCTCTGCAGTAACCAATAAATTTGATACACTCGTCACGTTTTAACACATAGCCCTTTTTAAAGGTGAATGGGCATGGCAGTTTTTGTAAAAACCAAATTTTTTCTATAAAAATATGTGTCCATCCTTTTTGAAATACTCTTCTTTTTGGATCATTCTCTTGAGTTATCGGTTTAATTGCATTCCATTCTTCTTCGCTAAACCAGATTTGGAAATTCAATTCAGAACATTTATTTATTAATTTTTCTTCAACTTTATCTTTTTTGTTCTTTTCATTCGATTCATTTTGTGACCAATATTCTTTTAACTTAGAACCTAATCCATTCCAGTCTTTTGTGACATAAAAATATAGTGTTGAGCTTTCTATAACTTTATTTAGTAAGGAGCTAGCCTTCTTCCACACTTTATCAGTTTTTTTTTTATACATCCATTCATATTGAAAATGTTCTCCTTTTGTAATATTTCAAAAATTTGTTCATTGGTAGCAGCTGGACGTCGAGGCATTTTATCGGGTGCATTCCTATAAAACAAATACTCTTCAAAATAAAATATTATCGTTGTATTTCTTAAGAAAATTGAATACAATATTACCTTTTTGATATTTATAAATAAGAATACAAAGGTCAATTTGCTTTAGACAATGAATTAGATATGTAGAGGAGTTCCAGTACCAATTAAGATTCTGTAATATGCACATTATCCATTGCAATAAACTTTGATAAAATGAGCTTAAAGACTAACTGACAGTTAATGACTATGAATTTCCGCAGAAGTGCTGAAATAAATGCTAAAAATGATTTAGACTTATATTAAATCTGAGTTAAAGAGATCACAAAAACCATGAATAATTTTAATGTTTAATTAACCTGCAAATAACCTTATAAAATTAGAATCTTTGTTACATCAAATCTAATATTGTATTTTAAAAAAATAGAAACATTTTTTGCAGGCTAATCTATGCATAATTTATTGCGTTTATTAAATAATTATTTTTTTTTATCTGTAATTATATTATTTATTTTTTACTAGCCAACAAATTCACAAACAATTCACTAACTCACAAATTCGCTAACAAATTCACTATTTGTTAGAATAGAATAAGTGATAAACAAAATATGCAAGATCTTTGTTTTACTTTATTGCTGCACTACTACCAAACATGAAACAAAAACTACATAGACTGCTGAATACCAACGGTTGTTCGTCATATATATTATTCAGTGAAATACCGATAAAAGATTCCTACTTTATCGTAAATTTCAGTTTATAAGAAATGTAACAGTTCTGTCCTTTTTCCTAAGTTATATTGAAATATTGATTATTGTATCAAACGATAACTAATTATCAACTATTTATGAAAATGATAAACACGAAATGTATGCATTATTTAAGTTATCACAAACGACAAAACTTATAGGATAAGGTAGAAATCTTTTCATGGTATCGTTCTATGGTATTCTATGAATTTCGAAACTGAATTCGCATGTTTGGCAACAGCACGTTCGTATACTAGCAATTGATATTAGTGAGATTTTTCAAGTAATACATGTTTTTATAAGGTACAATAATATTTTTATAAAATATTTTATAAAATAAATATAAGTCAACAATTTAAAAAGAAGTTTTTGTGTAGTGTATGAAACGAGGTTATGCAAAATGTCTATTTGTTAGAATCTCATAATTTATGTAATTGTTAGCTCAAAGATGTTTCTGCAATTTTGCAAAAAATTTAATTTAAGACTGTAAAGGTACGTAATAAGAATAATTTAATCATTTTATTCAAAGTTACATTTTTCAATTTAAGGGGGTCTTAGAGGTATAAATATAGGTGACACAAACCATCTAAAAAATATTTAAAAATATCATTAGTTATATGTACTAATTATACACTACAAGGAGGTAATATTTCTGATAAAATTGCCCAATACATTATCTCTAAGCGTATTACCCAGAGATATTATATTTTTAAGATTTTGACTTTGTTGTAACTTTGTGAAGCCAATACTCGATGGATTTACATGGGACAGGGCTTAAATTATTTGAAATGCATCCAGTTAAGGGCCGAAGCTCTGGATATGTTAATTTTTTTTATTAAGCATTTTTTTAAGCTAAAAGACCATTTTTAAATGCTTGTTTTTAAGAATTTTTTGGATTTTTTCTCATTTTTCTGATTTTAAAATTAATTGCTCAAAAAATTTTAACATATCCGGAGCTTTGGCCCATAACTGAATGTATTTCAAATAATTTAGGCCCTGTCCCATGTAAATCCATCGAGTATTGGCTTCACAAAGTTACAACAAAGTCAAAATCTTAAAAATATAATATCTCTGGGTAAAATAGGCCTAGA
The DNA here is from genome assembly GCA_036365515.1 of Torymus aiolomorphi. Lineage (NCBI taxonomy): Eukaryota > Metazoa > Arthropoda > Insecta > Hymenoptera > Torymidae > Torymus > Torymus aiolomorphi. Next base: position 56,883,487 of record CM070874.1, on the reverse strand, counting down.
GATAATGTATTGGGTAGTTTTATCAGAAATATTACCTCCTTGTAGTATATAATTAGTACATATATAATGATATTTTTAAATATTTTTTTAGATGGTTTGTGGCACCTATATTTATACCTCTAAGACCCCCTTAAAGGGAAACAAAAAGTAATCTAACACTAAAAAAGATATTAAACTAGTTTTATTTTTCAGATTAAAATAGTAAAACTATGGCTGGAAAACGTGCTGTTCAACATGATTTAAGATATGAATGTCTTAAAATTTTTGAACTGTTTGATAAAGGCAGAGATTTACTTTTAGAAAGTAACGAAGTTTGGGATAAGGCTTGTCAAAGTCTTAACTTAAAAAAAAGAAATTTATACGAATATGTGAAACAAGATCGAAAGGGAATTAAAACAAAATTGTTAAAATATTTAGATCACAAAAATACTATTATTAAACAAGAACAAATGTTAACAAAACATACTGAAAACAGTAAAGTTAATGATAAAGGGATTAATTTTGAGACAGATTTATTTTCAAGTGATATCAAAAGTTATAATGAACAGCAAAGTGAAAGTGAGGATTCTGAAGAAGAATATTCTGATCTAGAAGATATAAATGAGACAAAAAGTGAAGTAGTGGAAGACTATTCTAAAAATATTATGAAAAATTTACAAGAAATGCGATTAGATATTGCTTTTAAGAAATATATTCGTTTAACAAGCTACGTAGATTTTTGTGTTATGTATTGGAGTCCAGAACAAGTTGTTTTTTATAAAACAATTGTCAAAAACTTAAAACAACTAGAGATTATTTTGACTCAAAACTGTATAAATCCAGTTTACAGAAATAATGAAATTAGCTTGTATTCTGTTGTTGGTAGTATAGATGGTTTAAAAACATATTCGTTTTGCAATATGTTGACAGAAAATGTTAGCTATTTATATTTATTTTTAACAGAATGGTTGAAATTTGGAGCATCGGTACCAGAAGAAATATTTTGTCCAGGTACTTTTCAAGTTTTATCTGCAGTTTGTCATGCGTTAAATGAGTCTATGGATTATCAGAAATATTTATTAATTTGTTTATTTTATTTAGAGAATATTTTGACTCAAAGAATTAACATACTACCAAAATGTACTATTCGTATAAATACTATTCATATAATAAACTGGGTTGAAAATCTACAGTGTTTTAAAAACCAACATATAAAAAAATTTTATAAATATTGCATTATTTATTTAACTACGATTACAGACTGCGAAATTTTTATTCAAGCTTTGAAAATGATATTTGTTCTTTCATCAAGCAACTGTGAAAATGAACACGGCTTAAAGTTCAGACAAAATTTAATAACAAACTTTAAAGAACGACAAATTCAAATTGATTGTGAGATATCTGAATCTATACAGATTGAAGAAGTGTTAAATTTAATAGTTCCAGAAAAAGTGATTCATTATTTTGAAAGTATCAGAGATAGCATTAATTATTTATGCTCGAATGAAGACAATTTTTATGATGCTCCAAATGCATATTTGTGCAACGATTTTGCAATATACTTAGTTATTTTATGTGCCCATTTTCCATTATGGTCAAGTCTACTAAGAAATAAAATGATAATTCAGGCTTCACTATCACTATGCATTCCTACTGAGTTAAAAGGAAGGTTAAATCCTGATGTATTCGTACAAGAGCACGTATTAGAAATCAACAATCAAATCAAAGTTGGAAGATCTGAATTATGCAAAACAACAAAAAAGTGCCACTCTAATAATGATAATGATCAAAGCTATTTATATAAACCTGAAAATTGGATGGGTTTAGGCACTGAAAATTATAATTCTACAGTTGAAGTGGAAGTAGAAGTAGAAGATACAATAATGGATATGGAAAATAATGATTCAAATTATCTATCTACAAGAAACTGTAATGTTGAAAATTTATCGATTATTGAAAATGAGTCCAACAGTTTTTCATTCCCGTTGTACAATCATGAGCAAATTATTTGTGATGAGAATAACACACAGCTTGAACTCAAAGCAGAAAATGAAAACAGCGATGTATTATCTAGTTATGATGAACATCTGATAAAAGAAAATAAAGATAAAAATCGAGAACTGCAAAACCTAGAAATAAATAATACTAGTGAAATAGTAATTGATATTCCCAATCTAGCAAAACATACATGTATTATAAATGGAAATTTAATTGGCCATGTGACTTATGAAAATGTACAATTCTTAGCACGAAACACATGTCCACTAGATAGTATTTATGAACTTGTGATTTTTGCCCTACAAAAAAGGAGCTCCTTTGAAAGATTATTAGACCGTGCTTTTGAAGTTGAAGACACTTTAAATATTTTAAAATCAATAATAGTTTACATTGCAAATGGATGTTCCATTGATTTCATTTATCGTGAAAGAGTCCGCATAATGCTAAAAGTACAAGATAAAAAGAGTATAACAATGAAAACAATATTTTAAACTGTGTTTACAGTGTCACTAGATTATTTTCAAGAATTATTAACTCTACATCTACTAATGTTCAAAAAATCATTTGTCGTAAATGCAAAAGTGAATCTATAGAAAATTTCTCTATTGTAACACTTGGATGGTTAAATATAATCCTTCATGGCATTTCTTGTTTACAAGAGGAACTAAATTCATCCTTAAAAGATAGAAAAGTGTTTTGTCAAAAGTGTCAATGTCATGAAGCAATACTATCTTATGAGATTAATAATATCATACCATTAGATGTAGAAGATTCTTACAGAAATAATATAATTAAAAATTTAAAAAGAAGTGGAGATTATTCACATGTGACTTCAAGATCTGTTAGGAATCATATTTGTGAGATACCTAAAAGTTTCAAAATTAATAACATTAATTATTATTTATCGGGATTTATTAGTTTTATTGGTTCAAATGAACATGGTGGTATTGCCCATTATTATTGTTTTAATTACTGTGAGAATGATAAATGGGAGTTACGTGACAATATCTCAAAAAATGTTAAAAAAGAAATTTCAGAAAATAGTTTTCCAATAAAAGTTACCATAGCTTTATTACTATATATACAGGAATAAAATAAAGAATGTTTACAAGTACTAAGTTCATTACTTTTATATTTACTACCTGTGATATATATCCTCATCCTCATAATTATTATTCTTTTTAACATCTTCCAATCTAGATATAATGCAAATTAAAGTAGCTTTTTCTAAATTGATCCGATAATGAGTTAAATAAGAGGTTGATGACATATCTTGACTGATCTTTTTTTCTATAAAATATTTAGGAAATTGCAAATTATGTCCTTGAATGGAATAGACTTGATAGAGGAACGGTGATCCTGGTACAGCAACGTCCTTGAAATGTACACTGATAGTGGAACATCAGCTTCAACAATTTTATTAAAATTTTTACTTTTCTGGTACAGCAATTTCTAAGACCTCATTCTGTTGGAGCTAACCAAGTAACCCAGAGTTGGAGGGAATGTGGAGTACTTTTACTGGGGTGATTCATCTTGACGTAACTTTCGCAATCCTCTTTCATCCTGCAATAACATTAAAAGAGTAATAATGAGTATTGATCAACTGAAAGTGCATTGACAAAAAACTTTTTTTTATTTTTGAAAAAAAATTTAAGTTAACGGTTGGCTTTTGATGATGCGATGCCACTACCTTGTGCTAGAGATTTTCTTGATTTTTATTTCAAATCTAATACTTATATTATTATATTGGAATCTATTTACTACTTATTTATATAGTTCAAGTTACAGTTTCATTAGTAAGCAAAATGGAGCAATATAAAAAAATGTATTTTTTATGAGAAAATTCTTGACCATTTTTTGGAAAACTGCCTTTTCATTAATGAAGTATTAATAATGTAACAAGCGAATAAGTTTGTTATGAATAAAAAAAAGGCTTTCTAATGTATTTGCAGTCAAAAATATACTTTGATAGACAGTACTCAAAGTTAATAATTAAGAAATTAAAAGGAATATTATGAATTTATTACCTATGTAACATTCGATAATGTTAAAACATTTCTATTGATAGTTTCTTCTTCCCCTAGAAAATATGTTACAGCTTCTTTACAATTTTATCAGAGCGTGATATATTTAAAGTTCTGTCCCCTCCGCCTGGGTTCGTTCCGAGAGGACCAACAACATGATAATTCTTACACCTGTTTGTCGAGAATCATGTCTGTTATTATTTTCTATATAGTTAGCTCCAGTTCGATAAATATCTGATATTTTTACATCATTCTCAATCCCATGACTAGTTTTTTTCTTTAATTTTTAGGGAAGACTTGTATCATTCATCTGTTTTTGACATTGCTGCAATGGAGTGATCATCACATAGTGTTTGACTTGAAAAGAGGTGGAAGGTTACATTTTTTAACTTAAATTTGATAACATAAATAACGAAGAAAGTAATCGTAGCATTGCAGCTTGTCTATGTAAACCAAGATTGTAATTAAGGGTTAAACCTGTATCATAAACAATAGCAGCATTGCAAACAAGAGAAACTGAAACTTCTGCACCTCTTCGATGGAGCCAGGATCAATTGCTCTGAAAGTCACTGACGTCTGCGGTACAACACATACCATGCCCTTTTTGCTTCTGTACCATATTTCAGTTTTGGCAAAGGGACTCCCTATATAATAGCATTAATTATAAAATGTAATTGAGTGATAATTTGATGAATATAAAATGTAATTTGAGTGATTAATATAAACTTACCGAAATCAACGTGAAAATCTTGATACAAATATCTTGTTTAGAACTTGGACGTTTTTCCTGTATTTCTTTCCTAACATCTTCACCATAAATTAGCTTTTTGCAATTAATATCTTCAATTTTTTTCTTTATATAAACAAATTCAAATATAATTTACTTAACCTTATTTCATACTGTTTCGGTTCTCGGATTTGTATACAGCGACTGAACTATACTATCCGAAAAGCAAAACTGAGATGGGATATTGGACACTCGGAATAGGAACGGAACTGCTTACCAATTCTCATTACTCGTTAAAACTTTTATTAGTGACGTTAAAAAATTAAGAGTCTTGGATAATATGAATCCGCAAATTTGGAGAAATCAATATATAATATGCAAATGTAAAGAATATGTTAAATTGAATTTTGTTTAAGTATTTATAAGATATTATTTTCGCGCCAGCAAAAGTTACTAGAAAAAATCACTAGGGAATCAAGCTATTTTTGTCTGTGATTAGCAAATATTTTTTAATGATTAATTATAATAAAAAAACATTATGTGTTTTATATTAACGTAATCCGCAAAAGAGGAGCTTTCATATGGTATTTTTATAATAATTAATTTCATCGAGTATAACGCATTAAATACATTAATTTAATTTAGCGCCGCGCCCGATATGCAATATTTCTTTTGCTAATAACTTTTAAACTATTAATCCGCAAATCAAAATAATTGCGGAGGTAAATTTGGCAAAACTAGAGGAATCGATTAGATTAAAGATCATCAATCAAAAATATTAATATTTATAATTTCTGTTCGCCAATTCTTAGCACAAATTACATAAATTACGTTATTTACATTTTTCTACATAAATTACATTATTTATGTGCGTCACGTAGAAAATTCAACGTCGCGTCACAAACCCACCACTGATAGACGCATGCAGCGCGCCTTCGTTTGTTTACACGCACACAAGGGCACTTGCGGCGTCATCTAAACCGAGGCTACGTACTTTAAACAACTGTATCTGGAAAACGATGAAGCTAGGCTTCCTGAAATTTGTAGAGAACATGCAAAGTATTGTCCTTAGTAACATATCTCTTTGTCTTTCAAATCTGAAGAAAACTTTTCGAGTTATTGACGAAAACGTTCATTTTTTTTTATGTTTTATGACGACACTCCCATAAGACACCGTGCTAAATTTAGTAACTTTGGAAGCTTATGTCTCCTAAACGATGAAACTAGGCTTTCTGAAATTTGCAGATGTTGTGAATAATAGCAATAAGTGTCTACCTTGCAAGTTTCAAGAAATTCTGAAGGAAACCCTAAATTGCACTAACCCTCTTAAGCTTTCTATGCTTTCTTAAACTTCAAATCGCTATAAATTCACGTATAATTGATCAAGAAACCTTCCTGGTGACTTATTTTAAAGTTTCTTCTTTATTCTGTTAATATATTAGTAAATGAGGAAAAGTTAGCTTTTTTAATGTATAAAAACACCCTAAAATTTGAGAGAAAAAAAAATTATAGTTTCTAAGATATTTACATTTTTTAAATCGTCATTTTTCAGTTTTTCATTAATAACTCTGTAAGATGAATCTTAATCATCAAAGTAAAGACTTTTCTGAAAACTATAGATGAAATTTCTCACATTTTGCAAAAAGAAAAGATCTCAAAAAGTAAAAAATTAAGAAAGTTATAGCAGTTTGAAAATTGATGTACTTTTTAAATTTTGTAATCTCTATTTTTGCGTCTAATATTGATTTGGCTGTGGAGTAAAAAAAAATTTTTTAAGTAAAATCCCGAGACACGTGTCTTCTTAAATATGAATTAGAATACAGTTTTATAGTTTTTATAGGCGAAGAAGGTCTGCCTGAATTTGAATGGAATCAGCCTATTACCAAATGTATAGGGTAAGAGTCCCTATTAGTGTGCCATGAAGAGAAAACATTTAGTTAAGTATACACGAAATACACACCGATATAATTTTTATTTCCTTAACTGGAAATTTAGTCAAATAGTTAGACTCTTTCTTTTGCTCGTGGTATTTTTATTTATATGAACACAAAATACATTATTCAAATCTTAATTAAATACAAATAAGTTTCCGCCGTTTTTTTATAAAAATTATCAATTTATTGTAAAAAAAATATACGTTACATTTTATTCAAAATATTGACCGTCATTGGCTACTACTTTTTGCCATCTTTCTGGCAGCCTTCGGATGCCACGTCGAAATAACTCTTCATCTTTTGAGGCTACCTATGAATCAACCCAATTTTTGGCTTCTTCGTAAGAAGTGAAGTGCTGCTTGACCAGGGTGTGAGCCATCGACCGGAACAAGTGGTAGTCCGAAGGAGCAATGTCTGGTGAATACGGCGGGTGGGGTAAGACATCCCATTGTAAAGCTTCCAAAGTATCCTTGACGACTTTTGCAACATGTGGCCGAGCGTTGTCGTGCTGAAAAATCACTTTGTTATGTCTTTTGGCATATTGGGGGCGTTTAAGCTTCAATTCTCTGCTCAATTGCAACAGTTGCTATTAATAACGTTCTCCAGTGATAGTTTCGTTAGGCTGGAGTAGCTCGTAATAGATTACTCCGAGCTGATCCCACCAAATGCACAACATTAACTTTTTGCAATAAAGATTCGGTTTGGCCGTTGAAGTTGGTACATGGCCGGGCTTACCCCATGATTTCCTACGCTTTGGGTTGTCGTAGTAGATCCACTTTTCATCCCCCGTCACTATTCGATGCAAAAAACCCTTTCGACTTTGTCTTTGGAGAAGTTGTTCGCACGTGAAAAGACGGCACTCGACGTCTCTGGGTTTCAGTTCATGCGGAACCCAATTTCCTTGTTTTTGTACCATACCAATGGTCTTGAAACGGTGTGAAATCGCTTGTTGAGTCACTCCCAAGCTTTCTGCGAGCTGCTTTTCAGTTTGGCATGAGTCTTGGTCCAATAATGACTCTAACTCAGCGTCTTCAAACTTGACTGGCCTTCCTTCGCGTTCTTTATCTTCTACGTCAAACTCGCCGTTTTTAAACTTTTGAAACCACTCACGACAACTTCTCTCACTTAAAGCAGCATCACCGTAAACTTCTACAAGCCACCGATGCGCCTCAGCAGCAGATTTCTTTAAATGAAATAAATAAATCAAAACTTCCCACAAATGACGTTTATTCGGTACAAAACTCGACATTTTCAAAAAAAAAAAAATGTATACTGCCAATACAAAGTCAATAGTATTTTAAGGTTATGTTTTTGCCAGGTGTCCAACTTTCTATGCGACATTTTACATCTGACGATTTCAAAGTAATCTTGTCGGTGGACCCATCTCTTGAAAACGGCGGAAACTTATTTGTATACCTCAAAGTTCGCACCACAATATAGCAGATAAAAAAATAAGTAATTTGCCTATAACAAATAGTAAAAACAATATTACGGAAAACCAGGACTGCATTGCCCTCCGTTACATTATTATCTATCATTTTACAAAGTTTGCAGTTTCTATATAAATATTTCGCTCAATGTCATTTGAATTACTTGATTTTGAGACATTGTTCAAATGCCATTCAGCGAAATATTTATATAGAAACTTCAAACTTTGTAAAATGATAGATAATAATGTAACGGAGGGCAATGCAGTCCTGGTTTTCCGTAATATTGTTTTTACTATTTGTCATAGGCAAATTACTTATTTTTTCGTCTGCTATATTGTGGCGCGAAATTTGAATTTTTAATTGACTTTCGGACCCCCTTAACATACGTAAATTTTTTCAACGGGGTCGCCCTCTCAATTCTGCCTGGGCATAGCGGGATCCGTGGTTCTCGGGTATCTTTTGTTTTTCTTTGTTTATGTAACCATTGTGCACTGCAAATATGAGATTTCTAGACAAACAAACTATGGGTTTTTACATAACTTTCACCGTAGAATCCATTGCCCTCCGATTTTCAAAAAACTGAATTTTCGATAAATTGGTTAAACAATTATTATTTAAACAATTAGAAAAAATTATTTTTCTGCATATTTTTTTCATACTTTATAGTTTTATTCTATTTCCAATAGTTATTTTCATCCTGGTCCTCCCAGATTGTGCCTGGGCATTAATGGGTTAAGCTTGTAAGATGTTAAATCCTTGACACCTTTTTTATTTCGTATTTTACTTTTCATACAAAAGTTAAATATTACATTTTTAATATTTTTCTCTTTTTTCTCAATATTGTATTTTTTTTGTCATAAATAATTAATATAACAGACCAATAAATTAAATTTAAGAAAGCTATCATAATATCAGTGAACTGACTGCAGTTTTTCTTATATTACTTCTGAAACATATAAGAAAATATATTTAAATATATATTAAAGAATTTTATTAATCAATTAATAAATAATTAGGCAATCGAAAAAAATGTTTTATACAATACCTTCTGCGTCGATATAAGCACTGCAGCTACAGACCAAGACGTTTGTAAGAGCTTGATAAAAAGGTTTTAAGAAAATAAAATTATTAAATATTTAATATCAAAATATATTTATAAAAATTAATTTTAAATACCGTGCGATAATTTTCTAGAGATAAAACCCACAACGATGCTGCCGTCAATGTATCGGGTTTGGACGTTCGTTGCATTATTATCATTAACAACTTTTGTGCCTTTATCGAAAGTATATGCCAATCAATCAGATAACTGAAAACATAATAATTTAAAATAAACATACATTATATCAATCTTGGACTCTAAATATTTATAGGTATTGTCAAAAAGAATTTGAAGTTGTTCTTTTCACTTAAGAAATACTTTTTTTAATTAATTTTTATTACGCTTTTATTACAAATCGCCTACTCCTTTAACATCCGGTAGAATCATTGCTCAGAAGGCCACATTCCCACTTGTTTATTTTATTACGGGTAATTTACCGTAATAATGAACACGCTAGATGTACGCATATTTTTCAATTTAAAAAAGTATTTTTCATAATGTATAGTCGACAGAAATTAATCGACAGAAATTAAATGTAAAAAAGTGTAATAACAGTGTAAAAAAATTTCGAAATTTTTACGTAAATAACATTTATTTAAGAAACTGTTAATACTTCAAAATAATTATTATTCATTTTTTAATTTTCTCATCAATTATATGGTTTTATAATCAGAAAATGCAAATAAGTGAATAAATAATTCTTATTTACCCCTAAACTTCGGAATTTTGAAACTTTTCTGCATTTATTTACATTTATTATGTCCGTGAAAGATGTAGATATAAGCTTCCATACTTACAGACTAAGATGAAAGTCTGTACACACTTGCAAAACTTGCTCACCAGCCCAATTCAAAAAGTATAAGAATATTAGAAAAGCCAGTAATATTGTTGTGGCGCGTATCATTTGTCTAATGTTCCCTAGATTGTATATAGCCTGGGAACAAATGACAAAAGTAAAAATTTCTTTTTGTGAATGACAACTACATTTTATACAATCAAAATCTAATTATAATTCGGTTAATTTACATCGTATAACACAATTCCTATGCCTGCAAAAGCGTGTACTTGCAGAATCATCAAATATCTACTAAATACGTCTTCAATTAATCGGATTTCACTACAAATGAATAAAAAAAATTTAATGCTTAAAGTATTAAGACTCAAAAGAGTTAAAATATAAATACATATACGAAACTGTATGGCTTCACGGTGTTTTGTTACTACACTAATTAAATCAGACATAACTTTCTCTTCGCTCTTCACTTCATAAAATAATGAGTCAGTCTGTTCTTTAGTCAAATCAGGTTTTATTATATTTTGTAGCCTATGCCTGAAACATGAAAAATTTTGATGAGAGACGTCAAAAGAAGGAGTGAGAAAACAAGAAAAAATTCGCAAAATAGAGCTAAGTGTGTGTGTGTGCGTGTGCGTGCGTGCACGTGTGTGTGTGTGTGTGCGTGTGTGGGCGGGGGGTCCGTTCTAAACTGCAATTGATTAAATCCATTTGAATACCCAGTTATGATTTTAACTGAATTCTCATTTTCCCAGTTTGTCCTAAACAATCTATTATGTTAATAGAGCATTATGCAACTCGCTCGGGCAACAAAATCAACACGTGCGGGAATCACTTATAGGCACGTGTTGCGTATACTATTTTTTTTAGGAAAATATAGAATATAGTATTACTTTACTGAACATGCTTCCTTGATTACACTGGATTTCAACTGAATTCAAGTCGAGTCTAGATAAAATCCTACAGGAATCAAGTTGGATTCAGTGAATATTTTTAACAGGGTATATCATAATATAAAAACATGCTTAGTTACAAAAAATGTTATAAATACCGTGCAATTTGATATAATCCACAAACATGTTTAACGCATATAATGTACGTGGCACTTGACGAAAAATAAAAAAAGCCTACGTAAATAATTATCAAATTGCAATGTATGAAAATTTGATGCGGCATATAATCCTCATTAATTATCATACTGTGAAAGTAGTAAGGAAATATTTTTGATCGATCTTTTTTCGCAGTAATCGAGTCCAACATTGGTTTAATAAACGTCATAGCTGAGAAGACAGCGTAAGCTGGCGCAGTGTAGACTACAAAAGATGTATATTGACTTAAAATATTTTTATGATAATAAAGTAACATATAATATATGAATATTCATGATTTAAGACTGTTATTCCTTGCAAATCATAATTGAATATTAACAGTCGGGAACCAATACTCACTCAAACACCAGTTTGCAAAAAATTGCCCTTCCTCTGTAACTCTTTTCAGTATTTTAATTTCATCGTGATCGACTAATTTTCGAAAATCAAACATAAACTGCTCATATAATATTTTTATCTGAATAAAATATTACACTTTAATTTAGTTACCATTGTCATTTTAAATTTAAATATATACCTGTTCTTCACATTTATATACAATCAAATACGTTGCTGTGGCATTACTCAAATATATTATTAACACGATACTTTCCAGAAAAATAATACGATCAGTACTCCATTCTTCAGTAAGTCCTACGGCCTTTTAAAAAGTTTTGGAATAAAATGTATATTAAATTTCATATTTCAAAAAGTTTCATTGAAAATTTAGTTAGGAAATCTTGTTAAATATATTTCTAGATTATATATAAAAAATGATATAGAAATCTCACCAATAGAATAAATCATAGTTAAGAATATAAAATATTTTACCACAGGTACAAGTAACGAAAGCACCAGGAACATAAAAAAGAAAAAAATAGCTCTTTTCATTGCTTTGGATTGGTTAGGCCAAAGTCCGAACAACATTGACACATACTTATAGAACTTGAAATAAGGATGCTTTTCTATATCTACATCCTGATGGTGACTCATTTTTTACGTATTTCTTTTTATTCACTGTTGAATAGAAAAAGCTTGTAATGTCGACCTGTCCGTTTATTTGCTTTCACTATAACGAAACCAAAGAAAATTAATTTTCAATCTCTAATTTGTCATATGAAGAGTATCATTCATTACCCAAAAATATAATTAAGTTCAGTAAATAGAAGACTGTCAACCATGTCATTGGCGATATAGTGATTACGGGAAATGATGGCAATGGCCTCGAAGATCGTCCATTAACTTTAATTATGAAAGGCACCTTTTAACCATATCTTTGGAATATGTAGAATTTATTAATTATTCAAGTCAACGTTCTAATTTATTATTACAATAAAATATTTTTTAACACACCCCATCATAAAGTTCGTACTTTATTCCCGCTGAAGTGGGAAAAAAGTGCTACGTTCATTCCCTACCCCCACTCTAGTCCCCAGCGCCACGCACATGTGCCCTCGCTTTCGGCTCGGGCACAAACAGTGCGTTGCGCTGGAAACGAGAGTGAGGTTAGGGAATCAATATGCAGCCTTTTTTCCCTTTTCAGCGGGAAACAAGTACGAACTGTATGATAGTTGTGTTAAAAAGTCATATATTGCTCTCATGAATATAGTGGGTTGTGCGAACCTGCGCGTTTGTCGCCCTCGCTTCGCTCAGGCGACAACTCTCGCGCAGGGAGCACACAGCCCACTTTATTCCCTTGGTGCATAATATACTATTTTTTTGTATATGTACACACATAAATATAAGTTTTGAATCATTATTAAATATGAACAGAAATTAAACATCCATAAGATATCGCATTGCGTTGATTTACTAAATAATACAAAATAAAAATTATATTTTGTTTTAATTTAATTTTAGCGAAAAGTAATGTGTAATGTGAGGAAACACACACACACACACACACACACATACACACACACACACACACACACACACACACACACTCACCCACACACACACACACACACACACACACACACACACACACACACACACACACACACACACACACATATCACTAATGTATCTTAAATAAAATAAAATAATAACATTATTTTGAATACCATGCATTAATTTTATAGATTTATTTGAAATTATCTTTTGATGTTAAAAATTTGTCAGAATAATTTGATTTTTGATGAAAAGGATAATTTTATTTCATTTAAACTAATAAAGTATCATAAAATATAATCGAAATTTTTTAATATGATTATATTTTTAAATCTTTTCAGATATGTACGTTTTTCAAGCTTGTCTCATAACAGGTGCTTCTGCCATTTCTTCAATAATTTATTCTGGTTTTTCCGGGCCAACATGGACATGGCTTTTCTGGCTTGCTGTACTTCATTCGTGTTTATGTTCAAAAATATCAATTTAGTACTAGTGTTACGAGTGAGAACCCGCAAATGAATAAATAAATAAATAAAGGATGACTAGGTAAAAGAAACGGCACGGCGTGACCCGACGGGGAATCCACCCCCGGACACTCCGTTTTCGCGAGGGGTGCTCTATCCGCTGAGCTACCGACGCCTTGTGCGTCTTTCTTCGAGTCGTCTTCATATTGCTAGATGCAAGCCGATCCGCCTCGTTACGTTGTGCATACTATGCACACATAACACTAGAATAAGAAATATTTTTCAGATGACGTATTGAAATCACTCATGTTCATTAATTACATTAGATTTGAATTGTGTATTTTCCATTCTTAAGTTTGTCATATTATCACTATTTTATAGTTTATCTATTTCCAAAATATAGATTTGAGAGTTATATTAACGCATATTATAAATAAGAGTTATTTCTATGTGTATAATACCTTATTTTGCGTAGTTGTAAGCATTGTTGCAACAGACCATGAGGCTTGGAGAATCTTGAAATTATATTAACACCGTTAGAATGAAAATTGCTACACTCAAACAATATGAAGTGTATATAATATCAAAGTTTCTATGGAATATTATTTTTCTAGCTCTAATTTCAGTTATCTTACAGAATTATTCTAATATGAGTAAAAATTTGAAAAAAGAAACAGAACCAAATTTCTTGATCATCTCTATACTGAGCTGGACTTTCATTACCCGACGGAAATTTTTTAAATTTAATATCCATGTAGATCCGGCAAGTTAATACATCGGGTTTTACAGTTCGTTGCAATTTTTGAGCTTGATGTAAGCTCAGCGTCGGGGAGCATGAAAGAATGATAGGTTTAGGGTTTAAATTAAAATGCGTACAAACAAGAATTAAATTTTAAAACAATACGTCAGAAAACACGGTAGAGCAAAATAAATAAAAAAATCGAATAAAAAAATTACGTGTTATGCATTCGTGTTCTTCTCCAAAAATTATTTGACCCGTATATTTTTATTTTTTTGTTGCATCAAAATTTCATGCGTTCAGCAATGGCAAAAAATCCCGAGAAAAACTTTACTTAGAAAAAAATTTTTTCAATGTAATTTTCAAACCGCTACTGCTTCACCAGTTTTTTAAGCTTTTTAACGTGTAATACATAATTTCACTAAGGTTTGAGCCCTCTTTCACGTTCTTTATGTTATTTTAAAAAAAAATAAAAAATGCACGAGTTATGTACTTTTTACTGAAAAATGCACTTTTTAGAAAAGTGCATTTTTCTCAAAAACGCCATTTTTTTGCTCAATTTTTTTTTGTCCTGATAGAGGACTTAAATACCTATCTAGACGTATTTGTGAAATTCCCGACCCGTGCCCAGGAATAGCGATCATTAATGAGATAATACACAAACAAATTTTTCACGCTTAACCCTTACATATATTCAATGGTATAACAGTCAATATAAAGGTTTTTATCTTTGTGCGTAAGTCAATATAAAGGTTTTTATCTTTGTGCGTAAGCAATATACAAGTACACATAGTATCTGTTGTATTTTTTATTTTTGTCTTTTAGATTTTTTATTTTTATATCTACCTTTCTTTTTCTGCTTCATTGTTCTTACTTCAGTAAGGGGACAATCAGCGGTCTTTGCTGTTAAACAATGTACTTTATCATTGCACGTTTCTTTAATCCATAAATGAGTTTTTTGAATTCTAGGATACTTAGAAAAAGCTTAAAAAACTGGTGAAGCAGTAGCGGTTTGAAAATTACATTGAAAAAATTTTTTTCTAAGTAAGGTTTTTGCAACAAAAAAATAAAAATATACGGGTCAAATAATTTTTGGAGAAGAACATGAATACTTTAATTCCAAAATGATCGGTGACATAGGCATACGCGGTCCACCTGATTTGAAATGGATTCGGCCATACTGGAAAATATTTTATCACAAAAGTACCAGTTGAATATCATGGCTAAAATATTTTCTAGAATTATGATGCGATCAGTACTCCAGTCTTCATATAATCATGCTGACTTTTAAAAAAATGATTTTTCATCAAAAGTAATGCTTAGTTATAGTTTTCTTTTATTAATTATCAAGTTTATAAAAGTTTTAAAATGTTTACCAGTGCGATTAGAAGAGACCAAAGAGATACATTGAATGATATAAATATTATCTTTTTTAATTTCAGTTGATAAGCCAAAACCCATACACTTCCAAAAGATATTTATAAAGCTTGAAATTAGGATTTTTCATAACTTTAATTGAACGTTTCATTTTACTGTGCTTGATTATTTTATCAATTTTTTAATATTAACGTTTAATATTTATTTACGTTTACTTCAAATTCTTTCATAAATTTATAAGTATGGCAAGACTGACTTATAACTAATTTTGACTTAATGAAACTAATCTAAAATACATTTTTCACAAAAAATATGTAAAAATTCTAAAGCTGTACTGTCCTAGATTTACAAATGAAAACAAAATGTAATTAAAGTACAATTACACGTTAAGTTTAATTGTACATGTAGTAAGTAAGCAACGTGTACGTTGCTTACTCCAGTTATCATTAAAGATTTGAAGAAACACTATTTTTTTCCTAATTATTTGATGCTAAATTGTTTTCTACTATTACAGCCCACTCAATTATAGGTTGACTAAAAATAACCATTAAACTTCCACATGTGTCCTACGTAATATTGTTTAAATTAATCTTGTAATTTTATTAACTTTTTTATTAAGTCAATAATCTTTTATTTTCATACTAAATTGTAGACACGGAAATTAACGTGCATTTGTCCGTGGTACGCAATGACACCATGCGTGGATTTGATCGGTGAAAGGTTAATTGAAATAATAACATCATTTCATTTTGTAAATAAATTATAAATTTTGTCTTTTTATTTCCATCCTTTTAAATACATAAATGTAAACAAGGAAAGACATTGAGCAAGAATTATCGTCGCTTCCCGAAAAGGGGTCGTCTCAGCGCCCGGTTGGAGAAGGAGTGATCTCGGCGCCCGGTTGGAGAAGGAGTCATCTCGGCGCCCGGTTGGAAAAGATGAAATCTCAGCGCACGGTTGGAAGAGGGGTCATCTCGGTGCCTGGTTGGAGAAGGAGTCATCTCAGCGCCCGGTTGGAGAAGGAGTCAGCTCGCGCGCAAATTTTTTTATCTCTGATTTAGGTTGGCAGCACTACCAAAGTATATTTTTGGGAAGAGCTTTATATTATTACCAGTGCAAATAGTAATTAATTCATATTATAATAATGCTTTAGTTTAAAAATAATAAAATATGGTTGCAGAAGTGTCCAAGTGAACTATCGCAAGTTTTTGTAATAAAAATGATCGGACTCGGGCTTGACTAGGGCCGCCGACTCGCGAGTCTGACCTCGCGTCAGACGCCCTATACCAAAACAGAAAAAATTAATCTTGAAGGAGTACCAACGTTTGACAAGAGAATAATACATTTAAAATTGTACGCGTACAACTAACTCTTGTGCCAGTAGCGCCCATACTAATACCGAATAGGAACGCTATAAGCGAAGTCGAAGCAGCACAGAGTTGGTACTGCTGCGGCACCAGCGCTGCTCGAAAGGCAATAACAAATGCCGCGCGGTTCGCTGAATAGCAGCCTGATGCGGCAAAAGGTTGGTGCCGAAGCAGCACCAGTAGCTGTGCGATATTCACTTAGTAGTAGTTAAGATTCTAACGACAGCTGCATATTACTTCATAATGAATAATTGGCTTTGACGGTCCTGCTGTCCAAAGGAAGGGTAAGTCAAGGATGACGAAATGACAACCCACGATGATATATTAATCGTCGACGTTTCGAGTTTTTATTTAAACTCCTTCTCAAGACACTAGTACAAATTTAAATAATAAAATACACATTAATGAAAGTTATAAACTAAACAATAGTAATCGCATCTAAGATTAACGAACAAGATTTACTTACAAAGTCTAGGCAGTCTCTTAAAGTTACGTAGGTGATCGCTTCAGTATCACCAGTCAATTGTTACAATAATGAACATTCGGGCTTTATATATTACATTAGAATGCATGTGTGCATTACACATATATGTAAATACCATTTGATCAAACGTGCGGGGTGGTTCCAAGTGTTACGCGGTCTCGCAAGTATTAGGCGAATATATGTAAAAGAGCCCAGGTGGGGGGTGGGCTAATACTACTCGTTATTCAAAAGTGGCAAATGGGCGTGTTAACGGCGTATTAACTGAGCATAATTTTAATTTCAACAATGTAAAAGTATTACATACGGAACAGTTATTAGGGAAACGCAAATTAGCCGAAATGTTGTTTATACATGCACAACCACAATATATTAATAATCAGCAAGATACAAAGACACTTAGATTTGAATATAAGACATTTATAAATAAAAATCACTTCTTACAATAGAAATTCTCATGAAAGCACGATCAATATCATTGTACAGTATTAGGAAAGTATGAAAGTAAAGATATGACCACGCCCATTTGCCACTTTTGAATAACGAGTAGTATTAGCCCACCCCCCACCTGGGCTCTTTTACATATATTCGCCTAATACTTGCGAGACCGCGTAACACTTGGAACCACCCCGCGCGTTTGATCAAATGGTATTTACATATATGTGTAACGCACACATGCATTCTAATGTAATATATAAAGCCCGAATGTTCATTATTGTAACAATTGACTGGTGATACTGAAGCGATCACCTACGTAACTTTAAGAGACTGCCTAGACTTTGTAAGTAAATCTTGTTCGTTAATCTTAGATGCGATTACTATTGTTTAGTTTATAACTTTCATTAATGTGTATTTTATTATTTAAATTTGTACTAGTGTCTTGAGAAGGAGTTTAAATAAAAACTCGAAACGTCGACGATTAATATATCATCGTGGGTTGTCATTTCGTCATCCTTGACTTACCCTTCCTTTGGACAGCAGGACCGTCAAAGCCAATTATTCATTATGATATTCACTTAGATTAAGCTGTAATGTAGGGGTAGTAATATTGTATACTACCAATACAAATTATATGTGCTGCGATTAGTTTTGTGACCCTGCAGCTCAAATTTTTTTTCCGTGAAGTAGTCACGACTGCCATCGCTCGGCTATCTGCTAATAACCTTATATCGAAGAGCTTTATATCGCTTTATATATAGTAATTATTTTTATATTATTAGAATTTTGGGCGAGCAAGTTGTATCTGAGCTGTATTTGAAAATATTAT
Source organism: Torymus aiolomorphi (assembly GCA_036365515.1). NCBI lineage: Eukaryota > Metazoa > Arthropoda > Insecta > Hymenoptera > Torymidae > Torymus > Torymus aiolomorphi. The sequence goes on along the minus strand of CM070874.1, from coordinate 56,864,824 downwards.
AATACTTTGATATGTATTGATGATTCGTATTTTCAGTACGATCAAAATTTTAAGTTAAAATATTTATTCACTGAAACTTTGCGACATCTCGACTGATAATATTAGAGTCGCCATAAATGGAAGTACTATATGGATAATAATGTAATGGACGAATTTTTCGTCCATTTACAAAAACAATTATTTTCTTTCACTCACGGTAATATATGTAAAAAGAATACTTGTAAGTCTTCGAAAAGACGCAACAGGGAAGAGAGAAAAAAGAAGAGCAATGGAGAGAAATTAAGGAAGGAGAGAGAGAGAGAGAGAGAGAGAGAGAGAGAGAGAGAGAGAGAGAGAGAGAGAGAGAGAGAGAGAGAGAGAGAGAGAGAGAGAGAGAGAGAGAGAGAGAGAGAGAGAGAGAGAGAGAGAGAGAGAGAGAGAGAGAGAGAGAGAGAGAGAGAGAGAGCGCAGGAAGAGAGAGAGAGAGCAGAAAGAGAAAGAAAGGCAGAGGAAAAAATAGAGGAACAAGCGGATTGGGAGAAAATTTTAGAACCGTGGGACGCGAGCAAACCGGGCGCGTGGCCGGCTAAAACGAGGGCAATGGGGACGACACTTTACTATGCACACAGCCGTTTTTTATATACCTATGCAGGGAAGGACTAACTTAGTAACAAGAGTCAAGGCCCCAGCATGCCTATACTGTGTGGCCCCGAGTGTACAAAAAACAGGAAAACCGCTGAGGTGAAAACATCAGATATGCATCTAATACAAGCCTTTTTCACGGCAACACGCAGGGAAGCTGCGAAAATAATACATAGCCCCAGAACGAAGAGAGGGTCAGCGAGACGTCCCCCTCGCATTCCAAATTTTGGGAGATAATTGGTGGCAGCGCACACGGATATACTCTGCATGCAGCCTTGCGGAATTTTCTCTGGACGGAGCATCTTCAAGAAGGGAACTTTTGATATCTTTATGTCTTCCTTCATTAAGCGAGCAGGAGAAAACGCATGGCAACGGGAGGTGGGAGTCGAATTCCTGCGCACTTTCTCACAAAAACAAGTTTTCCCCCAAAACAAAGGAGTTTCGCGCTATAAAAAGGGCCAGCGAGTGGGCCTCAACACGCAGTAATTTGACCGACGCCAAGAAACTGCCCACGGCGAAGCGCTGCCCGTGTAACGCCCGACTTGGACTCTAACGCTGTTTCGGCCACCACGACGACAACCGACTCTGCGCCACGGCCAAGCATTGCCCGCGCTATGCCTCACCTACCTCAGAGAGACGATTACCTCCCGGAGTGGGTTCCTGCGGAAAGCTGCCGACAACGAACACAACCCTTCTACACAACGCTCCCTGCTGCGAGGTCACCCGTCACGGAGGAACAACACATAACAAGCTGAACCACCGATCCATCGCGACGACGATCTGCAGATAGCGGGCGGACTGCTTTGTTAATTAGAAAGGTATAGACTTTTGTAAATCTCGGAGTAAATTAAATTTCATTATTAGATAAAACAATTTGATTTGCATTCTTCCTCGGCTACGACTAAAGGTGTAACGCTTCGAGTGTCGGCCAGTAGCAAAAAGAGGTAAAATCCTCCGATCTGCTCCCTCGGTCTCCGTAACCTGGTCAGGCTAGAATGATAGCTGTATGTTTGGATTCCGACATAACAATAACACAAAAAATTGGGCATTTAGCTATGTTATCTGTCATTTTACTTTTAATTGTTTCAACAAAGTAGCGTAAAAAAAAAATAACATAGCTTAATGCCCAATTTTGAGTGTTATCATCCACATAATATTTTCATTTATCGCTAAATCGTAAGTTAAAGTTATGGATTTTAGCATGCGCTTTAACACATGCCTTATCAATACTTCCCACGCACTTGGGCACATGGCAAAAAATAATTACTGTATAAAGTGATATAAAGCTTTTCGATATAAAGGGTATTAGCAGATAGTCGAACGATGGCAGTATAGGGTGTCTGACTCGAGGTTACTTCTGCAACCATATTTCATTATTTTTAAACTGAAGTATTATTATAATATGAATTAATTACTACCCGCACTGGTAATAATATAAGGCTCTTCCAAAACCTAAATCAGAGATAAAAAAATTTGCGCGCGAACTGACTCCTTCTCCAACCGGGCACTGAGATGACTCCTTCTCCAACCGGGCGCTGAAAAGACTCCTTCTCCAACCGGGCGCCGAGATGACTCTTTCTCCAACCGGGTGCTGAGGTGACCTCTTTTCCACCCGGGCGTTGAGATGACTCCTTCTTATTCGGGAGCGATGAATTGATATTACTGTCCGAACTCCTCAGACAAGACAAGAGTAGAGGAGAGGAGTGCCTGGGAAAGCCAAGCACACGGCATTTAGAGTCAAACACTCGCTCGATCTCTCTGTACAATTGCCATTGCTTAAGGTGGCTCCGGCGATACACACACACACACACACACACACACAGACACACACACACACACACACACACATACCACACATACCACACACACACACGTATTTTTTATAATGCTTACTTCATATGTTATAATTTGAGAAACAATATAATATGAAACAAGGGTTCCTGAAGTTACAAAAAAAAATTTTTTCAAAGAAATTTGAATATTGTTAAAGAAGATAATTCCAATTAAAAAAAAAATCAACAAAACCCATAAATCTTTTTCATTTTTCATCCGATTTTAATTTGCTAGGACCCATTTTATTCCTTGTTCAATTTCAGGGGGAGGTAGCGATATAAAAATTAGAAAATTTTCAAAACCTGCAAAATTATAAGCAATAGTTTGTAGCTATGTGACTTTATAAACAATTGCTTATAACTTTGCAGGTTTTGAAAAATTTCGAATTTTTATATCGCTACTTCCCTCTGAGATTAAACAAGGAATAAAATGAGATCTTGCAAATTAAAATCGGATGAAAAATGAAAAAGATTCATGGGTTTTGTTGATTTTTTTTTCAGTTAGTCTTCTTGAAAATATTCAAATTTCTTTGAAAAAAATTTTTTTTTGTTACTTCAAGAACCCTTGTTTGATACAATATTATTTCTTAAATTATAACATGCGAAGTAAGCATCGTAAAAAATTTGTATATACATATATATTGCGCTGGAGCCACCTTAAAAACCGTAATAAAACGTAACTTTTAAAAATGTTTTTAAAACGTGCTTTAAAACACTTTGTAACGTTTTTAAAAAACCGTTTTAAACACGTTTTTAAATGTTTTAAGAACCTTTAAAAATATTACTTATGTCGACTGCAATTTACTATCAACTGATAAGAATTTTTCTATCGGTCTTACAGTCTTACAAATTAAATTAAAATAATTAATATTTATGGCAGTCAGATTGCCCTTGTTTATAATCACCCCCGCAGAATCTGAAATAAAAACTTAATTAAAACCTGGAAAAAACTTTGTTAGCAAAGGACGATCTGACTGCCCACCACCACCACATTGTCCAACGTTTCGAGCCCGCTCCGACCCCTCCTCAGGGACTGAAATGAAACCCGCGATACACCTCCTTATATATCCCCATACCCCCTTCTTTTTTCTTACCCCCACCACCATCCACATTTCCCTCTCCAACTTTCCATTCTTACTTAAATTAATAAAGAATTATAAATGTTATCTAATTTACTTGATCTGATGGTGGTGGGGGTAAGAAAAAAGAAGGGGGTATGGGGGTATATAAGGAGGTGTATCGCGGGTTTCATTTCAGTCCCTGAGGAGGAGCCGGAGCGGGCTCGAAACGTTGGACAATGTGGTGGTGGTGGGCAGTCAGATCGTCCTTTGCTAACAAAGTTTTTTCCAGGTTTTAATTAAGTTTTTATTTCAGATTCTGCGGGGGTGATTATAAACAAGGGCAATCTGACTGCCATAAATATTAATTATTTTAATTTAATTTGTAAGACTGTAAGACCGATAGAAAAATTCTTATCAGTTGATGTTTTAGGAACGTCTAAAAAAATCTTAAAACGTCGTCTTTAAAACATTTTCAAACGTTTATTTGATGTAGCTAAATCTAGTTCCTAGTTTTAGGAAACGTGTGAAAAATATTTTTATGACGTTGGGCAAACTTGGAAAACTAATCCTGGATCTTTGCAGCCACGTTTAAAAAACACTTTAAAAACGTTTTTAAAAAGTTTATTAATGCATTTTTAATAAAAAAAAGAATTTGAAAATAAAAGTATCAAACTCCGATTCCTGCCCGATTATATGTGTGTGTGGTGTGTGCGTGTGTGCGTATGTGGTGTGTGTGTGTGTGCGTGCATGCGTGCGCGTGTGTGTGTGTGTGTGTGTGTGTGTGTGTGTGTGTGTGTGTGTGTGCGCGCGCGCGTAAAAGGTTATGTTCACATATTTAAATATTGGTGATATTACACAAAATGTTATCTGCAGTGCAATTAAATAAATACTCAAATAATCTCAAAACAAAGCTTCTTTTCTAAAATAAGTTAAAACTTTTTTTTTAATTATTATCCATAGATAATAGTGCACTATTAAGTCTCGTAATATCTCGGCCTTCCCTTACGATCTTGCCTATTTTGACTTTACCAAAAATTCACTTGTTGTTTTACCGGGAACCCACAGCTTTATGTGTGATTTAAAAATTTTCAAACAGTTTTTATATAAGAAATATCATTCTTATATGAGTTTTTAATTACAATTTTCATTTCTTTATCATAAATTTATCATTGCAACGTTGTGCTCAATTTCGAAATCATTTAGCTCTCGATCAGTCAATCTAAATTGACTTTCGATGCAAGAAGCTCTAGGGATCGGAGACAAGTAATCAAATGAAATCTTATTTATTTTATTCCGTTATAAAACTATGCCCATATTTTTTACATATGCATGAGGTACTTCATATTCATAAGTTTTATGGCTTTCTTAGAACCGATATGAAGAAAAAAAAACCGCTGCCAATACATTGGCACTTCCTCAAAATAATGTATTTATTCATTTTTTAAAATTTTTTATAACAATAATAACAATAATTAATTGTTACACACCCAATTTTCTTTATGAATATTCGTAATAAATTAATATATATTTTTCGAGAATTCATTCTTGTTACTCTTTTTCTCGTGCGACAACCCGATATTTTTATAAATCAATTTTTTAAAAATATTATCACATGTTCAATTAGTTTTATTTTTAAAATTTAAAAATAAATTCGAACAAATTACCAAACTCTGTATTACATATATTCGTTTATTACACATATGAATGTTTATTATAAAGTCACCAATCAAGTCAATCAGTCAAGGGACTTTCCAAAAAGGTTACAACAAAAATACTGGCATATTCTGCAAGTAAAATGCAAACTTTTTCCCAATCCATGTTCTATACAAAAAATTTCGATATTTTGAGTAAAAATAAAGATAATCTTTTGAAATTTCAACCAAATATATTCTTCAATGAGTATAATAAGTGGTTAAAACTTGATCGCGCTGTAAATTACCCTCAATAACAAACAAAAGCAAGTGAACAACACGCACGCATAGCAAGTGTTATTTCCATTTTCTAGTATAGATATATCCAAAAAATTACGATTTGAAAAGAAGGCTAAATCAGTTTTAACCTCGAATATCTCTGAAATTCATAAACGAATTCTTTTACTCTAAAAACGCATATAATAAATAATATACACTCTACATCTCCGCCAAATTAAAAAAAATTAAAACAATTTTTCTCTAGTTATCAGGCGACAAATAAAATAACTTTGTAAAAAAGGAAAATTTTGAATATCAAAAAGTAATCGTACGATCTTGATGAAAACACATACATAATATCTATATCACATACAACATTGTCTAAAAATCTGTAGCTGATTCATAGAATCGTTCTCGAGAAATTACGATTTAAAAAAAAGTTTAAAAAATTTGAACCTCAAATATCTCTGAAATTTATGGACCAATTATTTTGCCCAAAGAACTCGACCAAGAGCTATCCAAAATCTACCTCCACAAGGAATTTTGAAGAAATTACGACAATTTTCCTTCCGGAATCGTTGGACATACAAAACTCATTTTTTTCATTTTTCATGTTTTACGATTTTGTTAATAACCAAAGAACCGTGATAGCTAGAAACTTTTTTTTTCAGAATATAGGTATTTTAATTCTCTTTTAAATGCTACCGATTCCATTCTGATACATGCAGCCGTTCTCGAGAAATTACGATTCGAAAAAGAGGTTACAAAAATGTTAACCTCAAAAATCTCTGTAATTTGTGAACCATTCATCTATTCCTAAGAAAGGTGCAGGTGGCAACCAAAAATCTACCTCTACAAGGAATTTTGAAGCGATTACCACAATTTTACTCCCGTAAATTGTCGCCACCTAAAACACGTTTTTTTCATTTTTTAATTTTTTTCTCAAAAACTAACCAACAGAATGGATTCAATTTTATACAGATTATAGCTATTCACAATCTCCATTATCATGATTTTTCTCAACAAAATTGACCATTTAGTTTAGGAGTTATAAGCATTTAAAAAAAACACGTTTTTGTTAATAACAAAATAACCGTGATAGCTAGAGAAATTTTTTTTTACGTATAGGTTTTTTATGCTCTTTCGAACGCTCTTTAAATCCAATCATTAAAAAAAATCAAAAATAAATTTTTCGAAAATGAAAAATTCGACATAAAACAAAAACGAATCAGTTAGTCGTACATAATTATTTTTTCCCCGAATTCGGAATCAAAAAACAAAAAAAAATGAGACCCGTCCGGTTAAAATCGACCACGTAGATCCGAAAATAAAGCGGTATACATACGTACACACACACGCACACACACACACCCTGTGTCGAGTTGCTAACCTCGCATCAGGCGCCTCCCCAGGTGGCGGATAGGGGAATGCTCGTCAGATATGAAGGGTACCAGGGAAATAAAATACCTGGGACGGACCAAAACTAGCTAGGGGAAGGCACCCCGAATAATAAACCAAATATGGATAGTGTGCTGAAAAATATATTACCCCAAGTAGGTATCCTCAACAATGAGGAAAATCCCACCATCGATTCCGATCGGGTGAAAGCCCCGGTGGTCGGTGCAGGCTCCACGGATTTTGGGGGGAGCCAAAAGCACGATGTGGCCAATCAGGCTGGTGCAGAAGGGGATAATCGCTTGGCCCCTACTGCATCTCAGAAGACGAGCGAAGAAGAAAAAGCTGAAGCAAAAGTGGATCACGTGGAGAAGTCGAACAAAGGAAAGCTAGGTAAGGGGGACCCGCATAAAGTATGCCAAGCAGATCTGGAACTAGGAGTTCCTCGGGGTGCTCTTCCCAAAACTACCCGAAAGACGAAAAAGCCCAGTGCATAGGAGGAACACGAACAGCTAATAGCTGGACTCGTGGAGCACCTAAACGAGAAAATACCGGATGGGAAAACCCGAAGAACGATGACCGCGGAAACCCGTAAGCTGGTAGATGAGATCCAAAAGTCCTTCACACAAATAAGGAAGCTGATGCGGGCTGCACCGAAGACTATCATCTCAACAACAGCGGCACCTGACAAACAAACTGATGGAGAGGTGAACCAGAGAGTCCAGCTACTCTGCGGTGTCCAGAATGAGTTGTTCCAGTCGCCAGGTAATACAAACTGGTACAGCCCCCTCCAAGGGACCCCAAAGAGGAAAGAGCACTCTCCACCCTCACCAAACGTGAAACAGGCTGCAAAGAAGGTATCTCTAGGACAAAAGGCACCACAGACAGTGGTAGCACTCCCCGGAGTGGAACAAATTCAAGAAGAGAGACCCCAGCAGATGGTCCCAAAAGAGGTCGAAGAAATGGAGTGGCTACAGAACACGAAGAAGAAAAAGAAGAAGCGAGCAAAAGAAGAAGAAAAAAGAAAGAAGGCCCCCAAACAGCGTAAGAAGAAGGCGCTACCAAAGGCACTCCTCATTAGTGCCCAGGGAAGTGCTACATACGCTGACATCCTGAAAGAAGTCAAGAAAGGGTTAGCGGAGGAAGGACTGGAGGAAAATGTCGATAAGGTCAGAAGAACCAACAACGACCATCTGCTGATAGTCCTCAACAGGGAAAATGGGGATAAGCTGGAATCTCTCCAAAGAAAGGTGGCTGAGGTACTAGGCGGTCAGGCAGTTGTATCCGGCAAGTCACACGAAGTGGAACTCTCAATACGGGATATTGAGGAGACAACCACAAAAGAAGAAGTGGAAGCGGCCTTGCAGAAAGCAGCAGGCAGCGAGCTCACAGTAACGAAAGACGCTATAAGAGCGCTACGCCCAGCCTACAAAGGGACCAAAATTGCTTCAATCAAGCTGCCTGAAGAGGTGGCCCGCAAAGTGATAGGAGATTGAGGCAAAATCCGCATCGGACTAGTGAACTGCACCGTTAAAGAAGTGACCAGACCGCAGAAATGCTTCAAGTGCTGGAACACGGGGCACATTGCCTGCAAATGCCCGAGTCAGATCGACAGATCCGGCCTCTGCCTCAAGTGCGGACAGGCAGGGCACAAAATCGCCGACTGCAAGAAAGAACCGCACTGTCCCCTATGTGCTGAAAGGGACAAAGATCACCACCACATAGTAGGAAGCTACAAATGCGCTGCCTTTCACGAGAAGAAGAAGAATAAGAGCCAACCCGTTAGAAAAAGATGAGAGTGTTACAACACAACATAAACCACTGCGAGGCGGCACACGATCTGTTGACCCAAACGGTCAGAGAGATGAAGATAGACGTGGCCATTATCGCTGATCCGTACATAAGGCTAAACACGCAGGCATGGGTGACAGACACTACTGGCAAGGCTGTCATCTGATCCTGCAACAACCCGTCGTTCGAAGATCAGCCGGATACCAAGCATAGTGGCTTTGTGAGAGCAAAGCTCGGAAACGTGAATTTCTATAGCGTCTATGCTCCTCCCAGCTTAAATATCAGCGAATTTACGGACCTACTTGACAGACTGGTCGAGGATGCCAAGGAACACTCCCCCTGTGCCATAGCGGGAGATTTTAACGCCTGGGCAGTCGAATGGGGCAGCAAGAAAACGAACGATAGAGGAACCGAGCTTCTACTGGCAATGGCATGCTTGGACTTGACCCTTCTGAACACCGGGACCCTGCCCACCTTCGAGAGGGACACTGGAAGCTCGATAATCGACCTGACTCTGGTCAGCCCTAGCTTGGCAAGAGTAGGAAACGACTGGACGGTGCACGACATGCTCAACGCGAGCGACCATCGGCTCATCAGCTGGTCAGTGCTGAGCACAAAAGACAAAAAGGGATCCCCATCTAAGAGGGCGACCTTCAGAGGATGGAATGCGAACAAATTTGATGTGGAACTGTTTCAAGAAGCATTCAATAGCGAACCTATTGCTGCCAACAGCGCGCAAGAGGAGGTAGAAGAAGCAATGCGCAGAGTTGCCTTTGCATGTGACGCCACGATGCAACGAAAGCGCCCCCACAACGACCATCAGCCCATGTACTGGTGGAACAATGATATTGCCAAAAGTCAACAGGAAAGCATCCGTGCAAGAAGAAAAGCAACGCGAGCCAGAAAAAAATCAAACTACAGAGATCTCCAGGAATCTTACAAAGCAGCATGACTTAAACTGGTCAAATCAATCAAAAGTAGCAAGGCAAATTGCTGGAAAGAGCTGGTTGATGAAGTAGAAAGCGACCCATAGGGTAGACCATACAAAGTGGTGATGAAAAGAGTGAAACCACAGCCACTGTCTTCACCCACATGCCCGGTCCTGCTGGAGAAGATTGTCACAAACCTCTTCCTACAGCAACCGGACCTGCAGAACGGTGACCTTAACACGGAGGTACCAATACCACCGATAACACTGGAAGAGCTGAAGATTACATGCTCTAGACTGGGAAACAAGAAGGCCCCTGGACCGGATGGCATCCCGAACATTGCCTTAAAAAAGGCAATAAGTATAGCACCGGATATGTTTCTTCACATGTACAACAGATGCCTACAAGAAGGTTACTTTCCTGCTAAATGGAAAACGCAGAGGCTGGTCCTTCTCCTAAAAGGAAACAAGCCGCCCGACGAACCATCAGCATATCGTCCCCTCTGCATGCTACATGGATCATGTACACGAGAATTGAAGCTATAGCCGAAAAGCACCTGTCAGACTGACAGTATGGATTTCGAAAAGGAAGGTCAACCGTAGACGCGATTAACCTAGTAGTTAACATCGCGAAGGATGCGATCTCAGGGACTAGATGGAAAAATGGTGAGAAGCAATACTGCGCAGTAGTGACGCTGGACATGCAGAACGCGTTCAACTCTGCGAGGTGGGACCGAATCATGAAAGCACTCGACCAGTTCGGTACTCCAAAGTACCTTCAAAAATTAATAGCTAGCTACTTCACGGACAGAATCCTGCAGTATGACACAGACGATGGACTTAAGGTATATAGAGTCACTAGAGGAGTGCCGCAAGGCTCGGTACTGGGGCCGCTTTTATGGATCATCATGTACAACGGCCTACTTAAGCTGACGATCCCAAGGATGGTAACGCCCGTTGCATTTGCAGATGATGTTGCTCTTGTAATTGTAGGCAAGCATCTCGAGGATATTAAAAATCTGTCCAACGTGACATTCAGCAAGTATGCTGGATGGATGAACGAATCAGGACTCAAGATGGCTAAGCATAAGACAGAAATCACGCTTATAACAAGCAGGAAGACATGCGAAACAATCACACTACAAGTCGGTGAGCACGAAATTGAGTCAAAACCATCTATCCGCTACCTAGGGGTAATGATAGATGCGCGCTCAACTTCAAGGATCAAGTCGAGAATGCCAGCTCTAAAACCGCAGCAGTTGGAGGAGCGCTCTCCCGCCTCATGCCAAATGTCGGTGGGCCCAAACCAAGAAGACGAGCTCTCCTAGCGTCAGTGGTTACATCAATACTGACCTATGGTATTGCCATTTGGGCAAGTGCGTTACAACTGCAGGAGTGCCAAAGAAGGATATACCCAGTAGGCCGGCAAATGGCGCTGAGAGTTTCCAGTGCGTTTAGGACCGTCTCCAGAGACGCTGCACACGTAATCTCAGGGCTACTACCAATCGAGATCCTGGCTGAGGAGCAGAGGAGGATATATCAGCACAGAAGCCAAAGGCAGTCAGATGCAGATGACTGTAGGAAAAGAGAAAGACAGAAAAGTCTTCAACGCTGGCAGGCACAGTGGGACAGCTCCGAAAAGGGTAGATGGACCCACGAGCTCTTCTCGCGGATAGCGGAATGGCTAAGCCGGAAACATGGAGATCCAAGCTACTACCTGACGCAGATGCTGACTGGACATGGATGTTTTCGAGAATACTTGCACAAGTATAAGCACGAGGACTCCCCAGAATGCCCAACATGTTACGAACTAGAGGAGGACGCAAGGCATGTGTTTTTCTCATGTCCCAGATTTAACATACAAAGACGAAAGCTCGAAAGAACACTTGTGACGGCGATCACGCCAGAGAACCTGGTTCGACAGATGCTTGCATCAGAGAAGGCATGGATTGCCGCAACGGACTTCACCAGGGAAGTCATTGAAGAGCTACGGAAAGAAGAGAAGAAGAGAAGAGAACAGCGAATGATAGATGCGGGGCGCCAGGCTATAGAATAGTAGGCTTTCTTTCTTCATGCAGGTGACCGGACGATGCAGTAAGAAGAAGACGACTGGACGATGCAGCAAGAAGAAGACGATAACCAAGAGGAAGAGAAGAAGGCAACCTATCCTGAACCTCCAACCAACTAACATCAGTTGGGGATGTAGGGAATGACAGCAAGAAGGAAGAGCAAATTAGCTAATGCCTCCCCCGCGAAATAATACCTAGGGGCAGTTCCGCGGGGGTTTCGTTTAGGCGTACGAAGACAAAGAGGTTGGAGTTTAGTGGGTAGGGGTCCTGCACAGCGGGATCTGGTCCATCCATCTGACCAGACAAGTTAGTCCATCAACTTGGCGAGCCCCACACACGGGGAGCTCCGAGCAGCTCTTGACATGGTGCGTAAAAAGCATTCTCCACCTCTTCAGAAAAAAAAAAAAAAAAAAAAAAAAAAAAAAAACACACGCGCGCGCGCGCACACACACACACACACATACACACACACATCCATACAGAAATCTTCTAAAATCATGTGACACAAACTTCTAACACCTTTATTCATGTTTCTAGAGCAATTTAAAGAAAATTAAAATTTTACTATTACAAAGCTTCCTCTATGAGGAAGCAATATGAATTCGCAAATGCAAAAGCCAGCCTGAGGGTCCATATTATATACACTATAAAGTGTATCGATATAAATCGATACAAAAATTGTATCGTGTATAATTACATTTTTTATCCCTTTAAAAAAAATCTCGCTTAACACAGTTACAATTTGGCTTTCTATTAAGTTAATATCACTTCTTGTATAAAGATGTATGCTTTGTATGCTCGATTGGTCGATTTAAATATAATTATCCTGTATTACATGTAAAATTTATCGATCTTTAAAGTATTTTTTCTGATTTTTATAAGTATTTTAAATGATTAGGTACTTCAATATTGTATAGAATGTGCCAATCAGTAAAATAGTAAAATATTAAGTAAAATGGCATAATAATATTTTTCTACATATCCTGGCCGAAAGTACCACTTTCTCTCCCTTGTGATATGGTGAAAAATAGTATAGATACACAACACGGGGCTAAAGAGGGCCACTTCAGAGCACATGTTTGCATGTGGTCCTAGACTGGCCAAGTCTTTATATTACCTCCGCATAGTTGCGTAAGATACTAATACGCACAACGGGAGAAAATAAAGAATGCCTCAGACAGGATGTTTGTCACCCGTCGCCTTCGGTTCCGGTGATGAGAGGGACGGTTTCATGCACACAAGAATTATACACAATTTTTAATGTACACATATAAGTATTTCGAATTATTGTCGTTCACATGCATTTATAATTTACATGCGATCTGGGACATTCTTTACTTTTACTCCCTAGATGCGTAATATACTATTACTAGCTTTATATTAATTATTTAAAAATACTTATCGTACAAGACGATTTTATAATAATTTTAATTATATGTACTTTAGATATTGGTCTGAAGTTTGCAACGTTGGAGTGCAATGAAATTGAAAAAAAAATTGATTTTACTTCAAAGTTATATCGATTAATTTTAATTTCTCGTGAAGATTTAGTATTTTGTAGTATAAAATAACTTTATGTCAATGGTTTGGATAAAAATTTTTACTGCCAAGTAACAAGTAACTTTAATTAATTGTAAAAAATTATTTCGTTGCATTCCAACGATGCGAGCTTCAGATCCATCTTTAGATCTAATTGAAAAGTTTTATTTATTAGTTACTACACGAAAAAGTTTTGTTTTATTGTAAAGCTCAATTAGTGTTCCTTTTTTGTCATTATACAGCAAATAATTTAATAATTACTGCAACAGGTATAAAATGAATTAAATAATTTTTGCAGTAGTAAAAAACAATCAATGTCAAAAAATCGAACGTACCTCCTTCCATATTGATTGCATTGTAAGTAGTAAAGCACAAAGTGAAAATGATTTTTTACAATCTACAATAACATTAAAACAGGTAAGATAAAATTTAATACTTTTTCTGATAATTAGATACTAGAAAATATATCTGATAAGAGATACTAGAAAATATAAATATAATTACGTTTTTGAAGTTTTCCAAACTCAGATTGTGAAAGTATCCTGCAGTCAAGGATCTTGTTGCATTTTTTATATAACGTTATTAACATTATCCGTATTTTAATGAAAGCCATGTACCACTTGATAAAATACCTAAAATTGGCACATAATATTATAATTTTACAAAAATATTTAATGCAATAACATTTTTAATTTAGTCTTAACTCACCAGGAGAGTGTCAGGGATCCGGATCACGGATTCGTTTCAGACTTTAAGATATGTATTTGGATGTAAAAAGATGAAGAAAGGCGCAACATTAGACCCTAACTGGCCAAAAACTCAAGTTCTGGACATTTTCAGATTTATTTTGAAACAATCTTGAAAAAATCTTTTTCTTGAATCGGTAGTCATTCAATCTTGAAAAGTATGAAATATCATTTCAAGAAGAGAAAATAAAACTAGAGAAAACGATCTTTCATTTGCTTTTTCAGAATTGAAAAATATTGATTCCTTTGAAAGTTATGAAAGTTTAAAGTTGAGCAACGAAAATGCACGAAAATATGCATAAATTCGAACAGCAAATTTTAGACATTTAATAGTGCATTTTTATTGCTCAAATTTAAACTTTCATAAATTTGGAAGGAATCAATATTTTACAAAACCGAAAAAAGCAAATAAAAGATCGTTTTCTCTAGTTTTATTCTCTCTTTTTGAAATCGTATTTAAGACTTTGCAAGATTAAATGGTTGTTGTTTTAAGAAGAGACTTTTTAAAAGGATTTTTTCAAAATAAAGCTAAAAATGTCTGGAACGTGAGTTTTTTTCGAGCATTAGAGTCTAATATTGCAGCTTCTTCATAGTTCCAAAAATATATCCTAAAGTTTGAACCGAATCAGTAATCCGGATTCCTGACACTCTCCTGGTCAGTTGCTGATTGTGTACTCGCAACGTCATAAAACTTTGGCGACATTACTCTAAAATTTGTTCTCCTGACCAGTTAAAGAAAAATAAGTGTCCAAAAAGTCCACCTCCTATCACAAGTAATCTACATGTATTGAATACACTTCCTTTGTCTAAAGCATATTTTAAGTATTGCAAAAGTTGTAAAAAAATGCATATATTAATTTAAGCATGCGAAGAAAATTAATTACTTATGAAAATCGTATACACATAAATCAAAAGTACCTATTCCAAAAACCGATAGACCTAATACTTCTAAAAATCCTGAACCAAACATTTTTTCTATTAAATAAACGCCACTGAAAATAACATTTTATTTTATAGCACGTGTCAAAAACATATTTATCATGATAATACTCAACGCTATAGCTTCGTTATGCTTGTCAATCCTTTTTATGCAATCAGAATATATAAATTTTGCATCTCTTAACGATTCCTTCAATCGCTTGGGATCATTTTGAAACGATTTCTTTAGTCTGTAACTGAAAATTATAATTGATATTATGCATTAAAAATAATACACAATGGATATACCAGATGTACTTGAAAAAAGAAAATTATCATCGAACGGATGGTGATACTGTTAATACATTTGTTACGCGTAAAATATGTATGTATAGAAAATAGGTGACTTATCTACATTATGTATTATATTTCGTTCCTCGTTCTCGAGATTAACTTATGTAGTACCGCGACTTGTCGCTCGATGACGCCAGTTTTCAGAGTATTGTTATAGAAAAAATACCCCCTCCCTCGCGGTGCGGCACGTGCTCGTGCGCGTGCTCGCTCTCCTCATTACGTCGAATTACTGCAATTCGACGTGAGATACAGGATATTCAACAGGAGGATGCGACGGGGCTTTCAACATCGGAGAGCGACGGTAGCAGGGATTCAGGTACGCCGACAGAGGAGTTTTTCTTGTTGTGTTTAGACTTGAGTTAAACCAGCAAAAGAAAAAACCTCATAAGCCCAAACTAGAGTTGGGATCTTTTTTACATTGCCATAGCAATTACACCAAATACGGTTTCCGTAAGTAACGAAATCTTTTCTTGTATCTGTAAAACACGCTTCCTGAATCACCGCTGAAAAAGAAGGTGCAAGCCTCGGAAGAGCCGGCGCTCTTGCCCGAGCCAGAGGTCACCGCGCTCCCTTTGGATGCCGTGGACGCCGAAGAGACTCAATTTCTCGAAAAGAGTCCGAATGAAAACAACGGCAAGACGCTTGAATTGTCTCAGACAATGACGGATTTATCGAAGGAATGGATAAATAAAGGCTTAAAGGAAGAGGTCAAACATACTCGAGGCAATTCCGAGAAAGGAAAGCATTCTTTTAGAAGCACCCATCATAAACGAAGAAGTTTTAATCGGTATGGGAGACATCAACTTTTCACGACATAGTGAACGACAAGAAAATGCCTTTAGATCGAAAGGTCTTATTAAACAATCTAGCGAACGCCACGAAGCTTCTTTCCGATTTGATGTGCTCCCTATATCAAAGACCAGGAAAGCGTTTATTACACCGGGTTTTGAAAAAAACCTCAGAAGCGGGCTGGAGAAGTCTACACCAGATGAATTTTTGTTTGGCAGCAAGCTCCAGGATATCATATCCGGAGCTCAGGCGACGCTTAAAGCATCTAAATCAATTAGAACGCAGTCACCAAAAAATCCACTTCGACCAGCCAACGGTTTAAACTGGAAGGGTTCATCGAACAACGAGGCAGGCCCGGTGAACCCCAGGAGAGCCTCGGCGCAAGGATCTGCCTCGAGAAAACGAAGAAGATTAAGCGAGCCGAGACCGTCACACGACCGACGCTACAACCAGCAGGAACCCATGCGACGACCTCGAGCGGCCCATTCATCGAAACACCCTCGATAGGAGAACAGGTACATTTTGTCGGCAGAATTAGGCATTTCGTAGAAACGTGGAAAAACATCACTAACGATCCCTTTGCTTTAAATTGCGTATCAGGTTATAAAATCGAATTCGCGGAACCGGCTGTACAGCGTTTCCTTCCGACTCATTCAGCTTTTAGTTTTCAGGAATTTAAATTATTAAATTTACAAATATCTACCTTATTAAATTCAGGCGCGATAGAAATTTGCCAACCAGAACCGAATCAATTTCTCTCAGCCTATTTCTTAGTTCCTAAACCGGATGGCTCACATCGGTTTATTCTGAATTTTAAAAAGTTGAATGAGTTTATCGAAACGGATCACTTTAAGCTAGATGATGTTAGGTCGGCAATAAACATCTTGTACCCAAATGACTTCATGTGCAAGATTGATCTGAAGGATGCATATTTTCTCGTACCTATGCACAGGGATTCTAAGAAATATTTACGTTTTCAATTTAATAATATTTTGTATCAGTTTACTGTTTTACCATTCGGTTTAAATACTAGTCCTTCCTTACATTTTTACTAAACTTTTAAAACCAGTAATGAATTTTTTGAGAACGAACAATTTTAGATCCGTCATATATCTAGATGACATTCTATTATTCGGAGAAAGAAAAACAAGTTGTCTAGAAAATAAAGTGAAAACGGCAGACCTTCTGATCAATCTGGGATTTATTATAAACTATGAGAAAAGTAATCTTGTTCCATCCAATCAATGCAATTTTTTGGGCTTTATTATAAACTTGAGAAACATGCGCTTATCCTTGACGGAAATGAAAAGATTAAAAATTAAAAATCTTGTAAAAAATCTTTTAAAACAAAGGAAATGTACAACGCAGGCGTTAGCAGAGTTGATTGGAGTTTTGGTAGCAGCGTGTCCGGCAGTTAAATATGGATGGTTGTTTTACAAATCTTTAGAAAGAATCAAGTACCTAGCTTTAAGAAATAACTTCCATAATTTTGATTTTTACATTTCACTTTCACATTCAGCGGTAGCAGATTTAAAATGGTGGAAAAACAATATTATGTTAATTCACAACGATATTCGATCGTTTGAATTTAAGATGGAAATTTTTTCGGACGCGTCTCTTTCGGCCTGGGGAGCAGTTTGCGGAGATTCTAAGATCAATGGATTCTGGTCAGAAGATGAATCAGAATTCCATATTAATTTGCTAGAGATCCTAGCCGTTTTTTTCGCGCTAAAAGCTTTTGCAAACAAAGAATCTAACTGCCAAATCCTCCTCCGTGTCGATAACACAACAGCACTCTCCTACATTAACAAGATGGGAGGAATTAGATTTCCCCATCTAAATAGAGCAACAAAAAAATTGTGGCAATGGTGTATACCTTGAAATATATGTGTATTCGTTGAGTATGTTGCATCTAGCGAAAACCCTGCAGACTATGATTCGAGAATCACGAATGTAGACACGGAGTGGAAATTGGCACCTTACGCATTTGATATTGTTGAACGCGAGTTAGCTAAACCAAACCATCGACTTGTTTGCATCACGTATAAATAAAAAATGCCCAGTTTACTGCTCCTGGCAAAGAGACGCAGATGCTTTAGCAATTAATGCATTTACAATATCTTGGAAAAAAATTTCTTATTATGCTTTTCCACCATTTTCTCTGATTCCGAGAGTTTTAAAAAAGATTCAAGAAGAAGAATCGGACGGAATTTTAGTAGTTCCTTTTTGGCCAACTCAATGCTGGTTTCCTAATTTTAAAAAACTTGTTATTAGCAAAATCATTAGTTTAGAACCATCTAATTATTTACTGCTATCACCTTGTAGATCGATCACTCACCCGAGAGCGGCAAACTTTATACTTCTTGCCGTGAGATTATCAGGGAGGCGTACAGAAAGAGAGGCGTAAAGGAACCTGCATTGGATATCATGATGTCGTCTTTAGTTGATAGCTCGTATAAACAATACAACGCTCCTTTGAGGGCATGGTGGAAATTTTGCCACACGAGAAAGCGGGACCCTTTCGCATTGTCGGTAGGCACCCTCTTGGATTTTCTGTCCAATCTATTTAACTCGGGAGCAGCATATGGTACAATCAATACAGCTAGATCAGCAGTAACTCTAATTTCAAATAATGATTTTGCAAATGATAGCGTTATTAACCGATTCTTCAAGGGTTTATTTAAGTTAAGTTCTACAGCGCCGAAGTATCATAAAACGTGGGATGTCACTGAAGTTTTAAAGATTATAGAATCATGGTACCCACTTAACTCATTAGATTTAAGTCGATTATCCAAAAAGTTAATTTTACTTCTCGCTTTAGGCACTGGCTTTAGGATATAATCTTTATCATTAATTAGAGTAAATAATATTAGTATTAACAATAACGGTATTGAAATAAAGGTAGAAGATTTAATTAAAACGTCCAGACCAGGAGCTTATCAGCCTTTTGCGTTTTTACCGTTTTTCAAGCAAAGACCAGGCATTTGTATAGCGAGAACTCTAATGTATTATTTAAAGGTTACCAAGCATCTGAGAAAAGGAGATTTTCTCTTTATTACCTGTAAAAACCCTCATTCAACGGCTTCACGCAGCACTCTTAGTAGATACTTGAAAGATACTCTACACGACTGCGGTGTAGATAAGCAATTCACAGGACAAAGTACAAGACATGCTTCTACTTCCAAGGCTTTTAATGCAATTAAGAATGCTGCGGGGTGATCGACCGGATCAGAGGTTTTCACTAGGTTCTATAACAGGCAGATTGAATCACTTCAAGAAAACTTTTCGTCTGCTGTTTCCTCATAAAAAAAAAAAAAATTGTATTTCTTCTTATTTTTTATGTAATTAATACACATTTAAGGGTTGTATGTTTTATAAATAAAGAACTCCTTTTACTTATAATTCGCTAAACATTTGCATAAGTTAATCTCGAGAACGAGGAACGAAATATAATTATGGATTAAACGAACTTACCTAAGTGAAGTTCGATCCAAATTATATGAGGTCCTCGTTCGAAGAGATTAAAGTCCCACCCATCATTTTATAAATGAACGCCCCCCCCCCCACACATTACTCTCAACTATAATGAGGAGAGCGAGCGCGTGCCGCACAGCGAGGGGGTATTTTTTCTATAACAATACTCTGAAAACTAGCGTCATCGAGCGACAAGTCGCGGTACTACATAAATTAATCTCTTCGAACGAGGACCTCATATAATTTGGATCGAACTTCACTTAGGTATGTTCGTTTAATCCATAATTTTACAATAAAATATCACGTGGTTGAAAAAATTTGATTGTTTTGTAAAGGAGTGCCTTATACCGAATTCACTGCCGTACCGGCCACAATGTTTTTAATTAAATATTAATATTTATTAGCTTTTTCTTAAATTTTGAGAGCTGATGCGCATAGGCAAATTTATTATGTTATTTTCAGACAAATTTCAGATAAATCTATTGGAAAATAAAGAGGAAAATTGGAAAATCGCATGCGACATCTTGCTATGTTTTTCAAATTTTTACTTTATTTTCCAATAGTTTTATCCGAAATTTGAACGGGAATCAGATAATAAGTTTGCCTATGTGCGTCAGCTCTCAGAATTTAAGAAAAAGAATATAACAATTAATATTTAATTAAAAACATTGTGGTTGGTACGGCAGAGAATCCTGTCGGTATAAGGCGTCCCTGCTAGAATTTTAAGAAAATGAAAATGCGAAAAGGCGGGAGACCTATAGTTCTGAGTAAATATACGCATACTTAATTAATGGGAAAAATTAAATTTTGAAAGAAGAAACATGTGGTATGGTGTCTATTTTGTACTAACGCAATCAGAAATACAAGTGAAAAAAGATTAGAATCTCTACATGTGTAGAGATTGTTGATCAATTATACGTGAATTTATAGCGATTTGAAGTTTAAGAAAGCATATAAAGCTTAAGGGGGTTAGTGCAATTTAGGGTTTTCTTCAGAATTTCTTGAAACTTGCAGGGTAGACTCATTGTTATTATCCACAACATCTGCAAATTTCAGAAAGCCTAGTTTCACCGTTTACGAGATATAAGCTCCCAAAGTTACGAAATTTAACACGGTATCTTATGGAATTGTCGTCATAAAACATAAAAGAAATGAACGTTTTCGTCAATAACTGTAGCCTCAGTGTAGCGCGTGCCCGTGTGTGCGTGTGTGTCTACCAGTGGTGGGTCTGTGACGCACGTAAATAATGTAATTTATGTAAACACATACGCACACACGGGCACGCGCGGCGTCGCGTACACCGAGGCTACAGTTATTGACGAAAACGTTTATTTTTTTATGTTTTATGACGACACTTCCATAAGATATCGTGTTAAATTTCGTATCTATGGAAGCTTATATCTCGCAAACGGTGAAACTAGGCTTTCTGAAATTTGCAGATGTTGTGGATAATAGCAATGAGTCTACCCTGCAAGTTTCAAGAAATTCTGAAGAAAACCCTAAATTGCACTAACCCCCTTAAGCTTTCTATGCTTTCTTAAACTTCAAATCGCTATAAATTCACGTATAATTGATCAAGAAAACTTCCTGGTGACTTATTTTAAAGTTTCTTCTTTATTCTGTTAATATATTAGTAAATGAGGAAAAGTTAGCTTTTTTAATGTATAAAAACATCATAAAAGTAAAGACTTCTCTGAAAACTAGATGAAATTCCTCACATTTTGCAAAAAGAAAACATCTCAAAAGCATACAAATTGAGAAAGTTATAGCAGTTTGAAAATTAAGGTACTTTTTAAATTTTGTAATTTCTATTTTTGCGTCTAATATTAATTTAGCTGTAGAGCAAAAAAAATTTTTTTTAAGCAAAATCCTTAATCCATTAAGTCTTATAGTTTTTAGGCGAAGAAAAATTCGATCTGTGACAGCCTGCCTGAATTTGAATGGAATCAGCCTATTACCAAATGTATAGGGTAAGAGTCCCTATTAATTGTGCCATGAAGAGAAAACTTTTTAAGTATACACGAAATACACACCGATATAATTTTTATTTCCTTAACTGGAAATTTAGTCAAATAGTTAGACCCTTTCTTTTGCTCGTGGTATTTGTATTTATATAAATACAAAATACATTATTCAAATCGTACAGATTAATAAATTAGAATCATACAAAACAGACATACAAATTTAGATTTTACCTTTATTATCGCACAGCGATTAGTCAATTGAAACAACGATACGTTGGAAACAGACTTAAATTTGTGGATGTTAATAAGTAAAATAAATTTTAAATTGATAATAAGTATTTCAATATTAATTGTATAGGTATAATCAAAGCAAAGAAAGAGCGCGCGCAGCGCGCCTGAACTTGCTAATACATATTAAAATACATATTATTAACATACGTAAATATTTTCAGTAGAAGCGCGGGATCCGTTTTTCTCGGGTATCTTCTGTTTTTCTTTGTTTATAACCATTGTGCACTGCAAATATGAGATTTTTAGACAAACAAACTATGGATTTTTACATCATTTTCACCGTAGAATCGATTGCTGCCCTCCGATTTTCAAAAAACTGGAATTTTCGATAATTTGGTTAAACAATTATTCTTTAAACAATTAGAAAAAAATTTATTTTTCTGTATGTTTTTTTCATACTTTATAGTTTTATTTTATTTCCAATAGTTATTTTCATCCTGGACCTCCCAGATTGTGCCTGGACATTAATCGGTTAATCTATAAAAGCTTGTAAGATGTTAAATCCTTGACACCTTTTTTTATTTCGTATTTTACTTTTCATACAAAAGCTAAATATTACATTTTTAATATTCTTCTCTTTTTACCCAATATTGTATTTTTTTGTCATAAATAATTAATATAACAGAATAATAAATTAAATTTAAGAAAGCTATCATAATATAAATGAACTGACTGCAGTTTTTCTTATATTACTTCTGAAACATATAAGAAAATATATTTAAATATGTTAAAGAATTTTATTAATCAAGCAATCGAAAAAAAATGTTTTATAGCACGGTGTGACCAAAGCCCGCACTTTAGTCACGCCTATCCGTGACTAAAGTAGTCCTTTTTAGCACCGTGTTTATCACACTCGCTACGCTCGTGCGCTAACCTCACGGTGCAAAAAAGGACTACTTTGAGCACAGATAGGCGTGACAGCGGGCTTTGGGCAGGCAGGGCTATAAAATAGTATACGATACACGTAACTTAGTGGCTCTTTATTGCACGGCGTTTAGCGCCCTCGCAGCGCTCGGGCACTAACCTCACGCCGTGCGAAACAGAGCCACTTTCGTCACACGTATCGTAATGTACTATTATACAATACCTTCTGCGACGATATAAGCACTGCAACTACAGACCAAGACGTTTGTAAGACCTTGATGAAGAGGTTTTAAGAAAATAAAATTATTAAATATTTAAAATCAAAGCCGCGGTGGCACATGGGTCTCCCGTCCGAGAGACTCGGATTCGATTCCCGGACGGGTACCTCTGACTTTTTTTTTCGGATGAAAAAGTTAATCATGTGCCTCGGTAAGACCGCGGCTCGCAGCCGGCCTATTAATGCACTTTCTGGTCGCATGGCAGAGTCAACATCCAAGTAACAAATAGGCAGTTTTTACAACTTGGATAGCAACCGCTCTGCCGTACCGACAGAGAACATTAATGGTGTTTAAGGACGTTCTCCGACTCAAATTCATTAATATCGTGAAAATTGTGATTTAAAAATATTATTTACGATGAAAACCCTTCATGAGTCTCTATACATTACTCCAAAAATAAAAAAAAA
The DNA here is from genome assembly GCA_036365515.1 of Torymus aiolomorphi. Classification (NCBI taxonomy): domain Eukaryota; kingdom Metazoa; phylum Arthropoda; class Insecta; order Hymenoptera; family Torymidae; genus Torymus; species Torymus aiolomorphi. The sequence continues at coordinate 56,841,593 of CM070874.1, read as the reverse complement.
TGTCATTGTAAGATAAAAGGTGTCAATATGATATTTAAATAAATAGCACTTACATAGGGTGACTATATATAGATATACAAATAACATGGAAGTTTTTGTTTACGTTGCTATATCTCTGAAATTAATATCGCTTGCTATATTGAAAATTATACCATATTATTCCTCTCGATTTCTAGTTTTATGGCTTACGGTTGAAAAAGAAACACAAAGAAAACTTTTTTTATAGTAAATTAAACTGTAATTTTAAAACTAGTTTAGATAGGGATCCCGTGTTAACACAAAAACTTTGAAGTTAAATATTTCTATTTTGAATACCGCTATGGACGTGGGGCTTTCAAGCATGTACTAAGCACACAAAATCAAACGTTCTCTGCAAGTTTCAGGAAAATCACAAGAAAATCGTTTTCTCGGAGAACGTCCTTAAGCCGGCAGGCAGGGGAGGATAACCTGAGCTTGTTTTCTCTAACATACTCAAGTTTGACTCCTCTGCCTGCTGTTCCTGGTGTGGGTTTTCCCTCGTGGCATTGAGGTTTTCCCACACCACAGGAGGCGTGTGCAAGCGCGAACCCTGTGCAAACGCAGGAATAGTGCGGGATATAGGAAAGGGTGTTAGGACCAAACGCACCCACGCCAAGGCGGTGGGGGCGTTCCGTAGAAACCCTGAATAGTGGTATACGGGTAGGAAGATGATATATAAAAAAAAAAATTTTAAATCAAACATATTTATAAAAATTAATTTTAAATACCGTGCGATAATTTTCTAGAGATAAAACCCACAACGATGCTGCCGTCAATGTATCGGGTTTGGAGGTTCGTTGCATTATTATCATTAACAACTTTTGTGCCTTTATGGGAAGTATATGCCAATCGACCAGATAACTAAAAACATAATAATTTAAAATAAACATATATTATATCAATCTTGGACTCTAAATATTTATAGGTATTGTCAAAAAGAATTTGAAGTTGTTCTTTTCACTTAAGAAATACTTTTTTTAATTAATTTTTATTACGCTTTTATTACAAATCGCCCACTCCCTTAACATCCTGCAGAATCATTGCTCGCAGAAGGACACATTCCCAATTGTTTATTTTATTACGGTTAATTTACCTTAATAATGAACACACTAGATACACGCATATTTTTCAATTTAAAAAAGTATACTTATAATGTACAGTATAATCGACAAAAATTGCATGTAAAAAGTGTAATAACAGTGTAAAAAAATTTCGAAATTTTAATGTAAATAACATTTATTTCAGAAACTGTTAATACTTCTAAATAACAATTATTCACTTTTTAATTTTCTAACCAATTATTTGGTTTTATAATCAGAAAATGCAAATAAGTGTATAAATAATTCTTATTTACCCCTAAACTTCGGCATTTTGAAACTTTTCTGCATTTATTTACATTTATTATGCCCGTGAAAGATGTAGATATAAGCTTCCATACTTACAGACTAAGATGAAAGTCTGTACACACTTGCAAAACTTGCTCACCAGCCCAATTCAAAAAGTATAAGAACATTAGAAAAGCCAGTAATATTGTTGCGGCGCGTATCATTTGTCTAATGTTCCCTAGATTGTATATAGCCTGGGAACAAATGACAAAAGTAAAAATTTCTTTTTGTGAATGACAACTACATTTTATACAATCAAAATCTAATTATAATTCGGTTAATTTACATCGTATAACACAATTCCTATGAGTGCATAAGCGACTACTTGCAGAACCATAAAACATCTACTAAATACGTCTTCAATTAATCGGATTTCACTACAAATGAATAAAAAAAAATTTAATGTTTTATTGACTCAAACGAGTTAAAATATAAATACATATACGAAACTGTATGGCTTCACGGTGTTTTGTTACTACACTAATTAAACCAGACATAACTTTCGCTTCGCTCTTCACTTTATAAAATAATGAGTCAGTCTGTTCTTTAGTCAAATCAGGTTTTATTATATTTTGTAGTCTATGCCTGAAACATGAAAAATTTTATGAGATACGTCAAAAGAAGGAGTGAGAATACAAGAAAAAATTCGCAAAATAGAGCTAAGTGTGTATGTGTGTGTGTGCGTGCGTGCTTGCGCGCGCATGAAGAACGACTTATGACACGTGTATCGTACATTATTTAGAGCACGGTGTGACCTAAGTCCACACTTAGGTCACGCCTATCCGTGACTTAAGTAGTCTATTGATGGTAATTTTTATTGAACATTTAGTACTTTTCCCTGTACTTTTTTTTTCAGTGTGATAGCGGACTTAGGTAAACGTGCTATAAAATATCGTATGAAACTAGTGCCTTCAGTGACCCACTGCACGACGGGAAATTAGCGTTCGAGCACAACGATTACAATAATGGGCCACTTAAGGCACTAGTATCGTAATATACTATTATAGCACTGACTGCATAAATCCGCCATGTCACGCCTACACGGAGAGAAAATTTTCAGTAAAAATTACAAAAAGTTCGATAATTTTTACCGAACTTCACGGTACTATAGTAACAGACTGACATTTTTGTAAATTTTACAGAACAGTTCGGTAATTTTTCTAAGCACTTACTTTTTACTGAACCGTTCCGTAATTTTTACTCTTTTTTGAGTTATAAATTTTATAGAATATGGCGAATATGGTAATTAAAAAAAATTTATCTATTTATGGGAATAATTTATATTAATCGCACTTATCGCCATTTTAATAGTTGGGAATCCAGTGTTGCTTTCCTTGTGGTGTAAGATAAGATGTAAATATGCACGCCGCTTTTACATAGGAAATTTTTATATCTAAAGTTCTAAACATATCTAAAACTACTACTATACTATACTACACGTAACCTATGCCTTACATTTCGCAATACGCAAAAGCTTACATATGAACTTTAGAAACTCAGCGGACTTATATACTAACTGAGGAAAGTCGTGGTCACTTGCGAGTTTCAATATTCGCCATCTACCGGTTGTGCACGGTAATTCTCGCTGAAATTCAAGAACGCGCATGCGCACAACAGTCAACAGCGCCACCGCGCGTTACCCCAACGAAAACTTCCAAACCTTCTCTTAAAAGTTACTGAACAGTTCGATAATTTTTACTGAAAATTCTATAAAAAGTATAGAAAGTCAAGTAAATCCGCTCATTTTGGCAGTCTGTTACCACAGTACCGAAAAGTTCAGTAAAAATTGCGGAACTTTTTGTAATTTTTACTGAAATTTTTCTCTCCGTGTATCCATTCCATTAGCAGTCCATTTTTGCACCGTGCAATAATGCATCACTTATGTCACGGATAGGCGTAACATAAATGTGGATTTATGCCACGCAGTACTATAATAGTACATTACGAATTACGATACAAGGGTCTTAAGTGGCACTTTCTGGCACGGCGAGTTTCGCTCCCGAGCGCAGCATGCACGGATAGAAGTCGGCACAGTGTGGGAGCCTGCAAAGCGAGCGCGCGAGCCATGTGCTGTTTGCGTTAAGGGGGTTCATCCAACCAGGAACGTATCAAGAATCAATGTCACCCCGCACGCACAGGCTTGCTCGCATGGGGCCCCCCACTCTTGTAGTCAGAGCGCGTGTTTTACGGGACTGACACATACACATAGCTTCGTGCCGTCTGTGAGCGTGCACACAGGGCCCTTTCTACATATGTGTGTTCTGTCTGTTCTAGACAACTTTTCTCTATGTCTGTCTCTGTCTTACATAAACGGAACAGATCTATCTGTCTTTGTCGGGAACACACAGAACACACAGAACACACATATGTAGAAAGGCCTTAGAGCGGCGCTCGTCTGTGTGTTCCCCCACCGCTCAGCGTCGTCTGCACGCGCGGCCGTACACCTAAAATTCCATACTTTCAACTACAATATCTTAAAAACGGTGAAGCTAGGATCTCTGAACTTGTAATATGATATTCTAATTATTGATCTTAATAACATATTAGTTTTTCAGACAAACGCTAAATGTATCTTTGAAGTTATAGACTGAATCGATCTTTCGCGCGTGTGCGTCCCATAAGACGCCGTGTTAAAATGCTCAAATTTGACAATTAATATCTCGATAACGGTGAAACTAGGCTCTTTTTTGTGAGGATATCATATAGATAATGATGTCAGGTACATGTGAAAAAAGTTTCAAAGACTTCCTAAATAAACTGAAAATTGGATGAACCCCCTTAAGCAGTTAGTCTAGGCGCCATTCCAGATTTCGTGGCCGATTGCATGCCCCACCGGTCACCTAGGTTTTTCTTATGTATTATGAGCCCCTGAATCCAAATTTCGTAGGTGGCCAGCGAAAAAATGCAAAGAACAATTGTTATTAACAATTTTTATAAACAATTGAATAAAATTGATTGTTAAATTGATTTTTTGATCTGAAAAAAATATATTCGCATTCTTTGGCTCATTCTGAGTAAAAAAGGTCCTTACATATTTTTACGTTCGACTTATAGTTTTTTCATAGGTAATGTATATCTACATACCCATTGACATATATGTGACCGCTAGACTAAGTAGCGTGCGCGCACAACTCTACGCGGTGCATTTGACGCGTGGATTTCAGTTGCATTTTGCACGCCGTATAGCCTTGCATCTTGGTCGAGCCAGCCAAACTGCGCGTCGCGGCGGCGTCCAACGACTCAGGCCAATTAAATTCTGCTCTGTACCTTCTTAAATATAAAGTTTAACGAAAAAAGTTATGAACAAAGGTTGTTTGTTATTAAATTATCTACAAAAAAGTCAGTGATGGCGAATCTCCAAGTGCAATAGTTTATTAGCAAATTGAGATAAACCATAAAGAGTTTCGTGTTGTCGATGATACTTTTCCTTTATTTGCTCTGTACTTTCTTAAATATAAAGTTTAACGAAAAAAGTTATTGACGAAGGTTGTTTGTTGATAAATTATCTACAAGAAAGTCATCAAATTGAATCAAAAACATGAAACTTATCAAAAATCCTTCATGGTTTTTCTCAATTTGCAAGTAAACTTTTGGACTTGGAGATTCGCCCTCACTGACACTGGACTTGGAGATTCGCCCTCACTGACATGTAGATAATTTAATAACAAACAACCTTTGTCCATAACTTTTTTCGTTAAATTTTATATTTAAGAAAGTACAGAGCAAATAAAGGGAAAGTATCATCGACATTCACGCTCTAAAATTCACGCGTCAAATGCATCGCGTAGAGTTGTGCGCGCACGATACTGCTTCACGCAAACAGCACATGGCTCGCGCGCTCGCTTTGCAGGCTCCCATAAGGTGCCGACTTCTCTCCGCGTGGGTGCTAACGCCGGGTCAGAAAGTGTTCCTTATGACACGTGTATCGTACTCTATTTTATAGTACTTCCTGCCTTAAATCCGCCAACACGCCTTTCCGTGTCTTAAGTAGTCCTTTGTCGCACCGTGAGGTTAGCGTACGAGCGTAGCGAGTGCAATAAACACGGTGCCAAAAAGGGCTACTTACCGCACGGAGAGGCCTGTCTTAAGTACGGACTTAAGTCACGCAGTGCTATATAATAGTACATTTCGACACTGGTGCAGAAGGTGATGATTTACTTCGTGTGACGTTTTTCGCACGAGCGAAGCGAGTGCTAAAAGTCACACGAAGTAAATAATCAACTTCCGCACTCGTTTCAAACAGTATTTTATATCACGAGAGCCGAAAAATCATGCCAAAGTTGTGATTTTGAGGTTACAGTGGTATAATTAGTACATTTCGACACGGGTGCAGAAGGAGATTATTTAGCTCATGTGACAATTTTCGCACGAGCGAAGCGAGTGAAAAAAGTCACAAGAGCTAAAAATCTTCTTACGCACCAGTTTCGAACCGTATTTTATACCACAAGGGCCGAATAATCATATTAAAGTTATTATTTTGAGGTTAGTACCCCTACTGAAAAATCTCATCAAAATCTCATCTGAAATTCTAGTCCGCGAGCTGCTAAAATTCCTTCAATGATAAAAAATCAATTTCTCGGAATTAGGAGTCGCTTATTAGGTTACGCCCCCCCCCCCAGATAACTTCAAAAATCTACGTTTTGAAGTGTTTTAGCCAGTTTTTACATTTTTAGAAATTTTACACATGAGATGTCACCTGAGATCTCACTTGAGATCTCACGTGGAATCTTATTTTTCAAATTTCTCACGTGAAATCTCGCGTGAAATCTCATGTGTAAAATTTCTAAAAATGTAAAAAATGGCTAAATCGCTTCAAAACGTAGATTTTTGAACTTATCCTGGGGGGTGGCGTAACCTAGTAGGCGACTCCTAATTCCGAAAAACTGATTTTTTATCATTGAAGGAATTTTAGCAGCTCGCGGACCAGAATTTCAGATGAGATTTTTCAGTAGGGACTCTTACAATTGTGTAAAAAAATAAGTCGAATCCTATAATTTTGACTTTTTTGTTGTTTTAGATCGGATGATTATTTATATCTTACATATTTTTGTTGCTTTAATATTTTTTATAATAAACTGACACTCATGTTTTCACGTATTGTTAGTGGAAATAGTAATTACTTTACTGAACACGCTTCCTTGATTACACTGGATTTCAACTGAATTCAAGTCGAGTCTAGATAAAATCCTACAGGAATCAAGTTGAATTCAGTGGATATTTTTAACAGGGTACATCATAATATAAAAATATCCTTAGTTACAAAAAATGTTATAAATACCGTGCAATTTGATATAATCCACAAACATGTTTCACGCATATAATGTACGTGGCACTTGACGAAAAATAAAAAAAGCTTATGTAAATAATTATCAAATTCCAATGTACGAAAATTTGATGCGGCATATAATCCTCATTAATTATTATACTGTAAAAGTAGTAAGGAAATATTTTTGATCGATCTTCTTTAGCAGTAGTCGAGTCCAATATTGGTTTAATAAACGTGACAGCTGAGAAGATAACGCAAGCTGGCGTAGAGTAAACTACAAAAGATGTATATTGAGTATTGACTTAAAATATTTTTATGATAATAAATTAATATATTATAATATATGAATATTCATTATTTAAGAATGATATTCCTTGCAAATCATAATTCAATGTTAATAGTCGGGAACCAGTACTCACTCAAACACCAGTTTGCAAAAAATTGCCCTTCCTCTGTAACTTTTTTCAGTATTTTAACTTCATCGTGATCGACTAATTTTCGAAAATCAAACATAAACTGCTGATATAACATTTTTATCTGAATAAAATATTACACTTTAATTTAGTTACCATTGTCATTTTAAATTTAAATATATACCTGTTCTTCACATGTATATATAATCAAATACATTGCTGTGGCATTACTCAAATACACTATACACACGATATTTTCCAGAAAAATAATACGATCAGTACTCCATTCTTCAGTAAGTCCTAAGGCCTTTTAAAAAGTTTTGGAATAAAATGTATATTAAATTTGATATTTCAAAAAGTTTCATTCAAAATTTAGTTAAGAAATTTTGTGAAATATATTTCTAGATTATATATAAAGAATAATACAGAAAAGACACTAATAAAGTAAATCATAGTTAATAAAATAAAATATTTTACCACAGGTACAAGTAACGAAAGCACCAGGAAGATAAAAAGGAAAAAAATAGCTCTTTTCATTGCTTTGGATTGGTTAGGCCAAAGTCCGAACGACATAATTACATACTTATAGAACTTGAAATAAGGATGCTTTTCTATATCTACATCTTGATGGTAACTCATTTTTTACGTATTTCTTTTTATTCACTGTTGAATAGAAAAAGCTTGTAATGTCGACCTGTCCGTTTATCTGCTTTCACTATAACGTAACCAAAGAAAATTAATTTTCAATCTCTAATTTGTCATATGAAGAGTATCATTCATTACCCAAAAATATAATTAAGTTCAGTAAATAGAAGACTGTCAACCATGTCATTGGCGATATAGTGATTACGGGAAATGATGGCAATGGCCTCGAAGATCGTTCATTAAATTATATATATATATATATATATATATATAGCTTTGCACCGAATCGACCGATTTTAACGATTGCCCTCTCAAATTAAAACTCTATTCTTCAACTTTAATAGCTTTTTTGTGGAATTTGGTTTGGCCTCTTCAATAGCTTGTTATTGGTTCATCATCAATGACAACTTTTCACCCATTTTTCCCATGTTAAATTTCCATAAGAAAAATTAAAAGTGCTGTAAAAAAATGATACCACTCAATCGGCTTGGAACACACGCTTTTTCACGTTCTGTAAGGTTCAAGAAACGAGAAAAACCTTGTGTGGTAAGTGTGCATTCAAAAAAATTTTTCATTTTTCTTTTGGCGACGTAAAAGGGAAATTTCCCAGGAATTGCTCATATACTACTAATGTATCTTTAAAATAATAACATTATTTTGAATACCATGCATTAATTTTATAGATTTATTTTGAAATTATCTTTTGATGTTAAAAATTTGTCAGAATAATTTTTTCATTTATTTCATTTAAACTAATAAAGTATCATAAAATATAATCAAAATTTTTTAAAATGATTATATTTTTTATACCACTCTAACCTCAAAATCACAACTTTGGTATGATTTTTCGGCTCTCGTGGTATAAAATTCCGTTCGAAACGAGTGCAGAAGTTGATTATTTACTTCGTGTGACGTTTTTCGCACGAGCGAAGCGAGTGTGAAAAGTCACATGAAGTAAATAATCACCTTCCGCACCAGTGTCGAAATGTACTATAAATCTTTTCAGATATGTACGTTTTTCAAGCTTGTCTCATAACAGGTGCTTCTGCCATTTCTTCAATAATTTATTCTGCTTTTTCCGGGCCAACATGGACATGGCTTTTCTGGATTGCCGTACTTCATTTGTGTTTATGTTCAAAAATATCAATTTAGTACTAGTGTTACGAGTGAGAGCCCGCAAATGAATAAATAAATAAATAAAGGATGACTTGGTAAAAGAAACGGCACGGCGTGACCCGACGGGGAATCCACCCCCGGACACTCCGTTTTCGCGAGGGGTGCTCTACCCGCTGAGCTACCGATGCCTATATTATGTGCGTCTTTCTTCGAGTCGTCCTCATATTGCTAGATGCAAGCCGATCCGCCTCGTTACGTTGTGCATACTATGCACACATAACACTAGAATAAGAAATATTTTTCAGATGACGTATTGAAATCACTTAATTACATTAGATTTGAATTGTGTATTTTCCATTCTTAAGTTTGTCATATTATCACTATTTTATAGTTTATCTATTTCCAAAATATAGATTTGAGAGTTATATTAACGCATATTATAAATAAGAGTTATTTCTATGTGTATAATACCTTATTTTACGTAGTTGTAAGCATTGTTGCAATAGACCATGAGGCTTGGAGAATCTTAAAATTATATTAACACCGTTAGAATGAAAATTGCTACACTCAAACAATATGAAGTGTATATAATATCAAAGTTTCTATGGAATATTATTTTTCTAGCTCTAATTTCAGTTATCTTACAGAATTATTCTAATATGAGTAAAAATTTGAAAAAAGAAACAGAACCAAATTTCTTGATCATCTCTATACTGAGCTGGACTTTCATTACCTGACGGAAATTTTCTAAATTTAATATCTAATATTGTGCAGCTTACAGAAGTTAATAATTACAACCACACATAAGTATAACAAATGTAATTTATTGAAATAAATTATTTAATTCAAGTTAAGAGAGAAGCGAGTATAAATACGTTATACTTGCACTAAGAACAAAAGGAGTCTAACAGCCGGAACAAAGACGACTAGATAATTCCCTGTCTTTTAACTACCACTCTAGTCATAATAGAACTCAATAGAAGTAGGCGCGAACTTCAAATAAATTTAAATTACAAGCGTTTACATATTTCATCACGCCCCCTTAATTGAAATTTACATATATATTATTTGTTTACAAAGTAGTTATACTATTTACATTTGATACAAAGAGAATTAATAATGATATTCGGCTTCAGTCTTGGTATAATTCTTCTGCGTTTACAAGCCCAGTATTCTTCATGAAGTCATCTAGTTTCTTGAAATTCGTTGCTTTGGTGAGGGCATCTGCAATCATCTGCTCAGATGACACAAACTTCACAGTGATATCTCCACATTCTATTTTCTCTTTTATGAAGTGGTGCCTGACATTTATGTGTCTTGTTCTCGGACTAAATTTTGCATTATTACACAGATCTATTGCATCTTTGTTATCGCACCTGATAATTATAGGCTGAGACTGCTGAATTCCGAGTTCTATACAGAAACTCCTTAACCATATCGCCTCTTGCGCAGCTGTGGTCAACGACAGGTATTCCGCTTCGGTACTGGACAGTGCTACTGTAGATTGTCTGCGGGAATTCCAGCTTACCGCGCCTCCTTGTAGTAGAAACACATATCCTGATGCTGAACGAGGATCGTCTTGGCCAGATGCCCAGCTCGCATCACAGTAGCCTTGAAGTTCAGTATTGCCATCGCGTCTAAACTGAAGCTTGAATTGCTTCGTGCCCTTTATATATCTGAAAATACGTTTGATTAGGCTCCAGTGTGTCTCGTCATAACATTGGTTATATTTGCTAACTGTGCTAATAGCGTATGCTAAATCCGGTCTTGTGGCTTGTACTAAGTACAACAGGCCACCCACTGCACTCTGGTAGGGAATGTCTTCTGCTGTATTTGTTTTTGATGGTGAGTCGCTTAAATTTAAACTGCTTGGATCCATGGGAGTACTTGTACTGTTACACTCATCCATTCCAAAAGTTTTCAGTAACGATGAGATGTAGTCACTTTGGTCCAGCTCGATGATTCCTCTGTTTCTGTCGACCCTTACATTTATGCCAAGACATCTTTGGATGGTTCCAAGATCTTTCAACTTGCAGAATTTCACAAGGTTTTCTTTAACAGTTTGCAGGAAATCCACACTATCAGTAAAAACGATAATGTCGTCTTGTTTTCTTCTCCCTGGTAGACGAATCCTGGTGGTTGTTGTAAATAGACAGTCTCCTGTAGTTCACCATGGAGAAACGCAGTTTGGACATCCAAGTGAAACACATCCAGTCTCTTTTGTGCAGCATAGGCGAATAAGATTCGTAAAGATGTAAATCTTACCATAGGTGAGTATGTTTCGTCGTAGTTTACTCCTTTTATTTGGGAAAAACCTTGTGCCACCAGCCTAGCTTTGTAGCGTGTTGTGCCATTTGTCTCAACCTTCCTTTTGAACACCCACTTGCTCCCTATGGGGATGTGTCCGGCTGGGAGGTCACATAATTCCCAAGTATCGGCTTCAATAATGGAGCCATATTCTGATTGCATGGCATTCCACTATTGGGAGGATTCAGCACCTGCTAGGGCTTCTTTATAGTTTTTGGGCTCATCTGATTCTGTTATTGCTGAGTAGGTGACAAAGTCGTCTAGCAACTTTGGTTTTGTCCTTCGTCGTTGTGATCTTTTCACTGGAACAGATAAGGTTTCTTCATCCGAGCTGTTTGTTGGACTAGCATTTTGCTTTTGAGAACGTGCTGCTGATCTTGTGAGTCTTGGCTCACCTCGGATTTCCTTTTTTTTTCTTTTCCTTGGTGGTATCTTCGGAGACTCTGCATCTTCTATAGGTAAGTTAATCTTCAAATCTTCTTTTCCAGGTGCTAAGTTGTCATTTGTAATTTTTTTTGTTGGATCTTCTAGTGGTTGTGAGTTAGTGTAAGGTATATAAACAGTTCTGGGTTTTGTTGTGTGTTGAGCATCGTCAAAGAATTTGACATCTCTTGCTGTGAATACCTTTTGCTCTTGTTCACTCCATAATCGATAACCTTTCTGTGTGTCGCAGTAGCCAAGCATTATTGCTGGCTTACCTGGTGAGTCCATCTTCTTTCTTTTGTGCTCGGGTGTATACACTACTGCTCTGCAACCAAAAACACGAAGATTAGATAAATCTGGTTTTTTATTGGTCCATAACTCCTCGGGTGTCCGTCCTCCTAAGCACCTTTTTGGGGATCGGTTGGATAAGTAGGCGGCGGTAGATATGGCTTCTGCCCAAAATTTGTTAGGTAAGTTGGCGTCCAGCAGCATACACCTCGCCTTTTCCAATAGCACTCTGTTAGTGCGCTTTGCTCTCCCATTCGATTGAGGATTATAGGCGATTGAAGTCTCGTGCTTGATTCCATTCTTATCAAGTGTTTCTTTGAGAATTGCGTTGAGGTATTCTCTTCCGTTGTCGGTCCTCAAGATTTTCATTCGTTTATCAGTCTGATTTTGACTAAGATTAATGAACTCCTCTACCACTCTCGGAGTTTCATCCTTACTTTTTAGAAAGAAAATAAAAAATTTTCTAGAGAAATCATCCAGAAACGTTATAAAGTATCTGGCTTTGCCCAACGATAAATCGTCTACTTGACATAAATCACTATGTACCAACTGTAATGGCTGACTGGCACGTTTCGTGTTGAGTTGAAAGGGTTTCCTTATTAATTTTCCAGTGGCACATATCTCGCACTGAGATAGCTGTTCCTGATGAAAAACCATACCAGTGGCTGCCTGTTTCATCAGTTGGTTAAGGTATGCTTGATTTAAGTGGGCAAGTCTTCTATACCATAGATTTATATTACCATCACTAGTGGCTTTCATTGCTGCTGTGCTGCGTCCTTCTAGCTTTTCAGTCTTTGGTGGTAAAGATTTAAGAGAGAGTTTATATACTTTATTTGTGTTTAAATATCCATTCATTATTTGTTTTCCTTGAGGGTTTAAAATTTCACATGTATCGCCAGTAAACACTATTTTAAACCCTTTCTTAGCGATAGCACTCACAGACACTAAGTTTGAACTGATGCCAGGTACGTGAAGAGTGTTCTGAAGCATCAACTAGCTTTTACCAAAAGGCCCTGTGTGCTCTACATAGATATCACCTTCTGCTTCCACTGGAACTTTTGCATTATTTGCTGCCGTGACGCAATTAGTTTTAGATTTCCTCATATTGGTTAAATGTTCACTATCTGCACACATGTGCGTAGATGCGCCGGAATCAAGAATCCACTCACATCCTTTTCCACTGGTGGCATTATTGACGGTAAGCAACCACGCTGGTTGGTTGCTGTTGAGATGATTTTGTTCGGCGTCATTTCCCACTGGGTTCTTCACCGGGCTGGTTAAGAGAGACGAAACGGTAGCGTCTGCTGTATTAGCGGGCGGCGACGAAAAAACGGCGTCGTAGTGCGTTTCCGAGTCAGTGATAGAGAATAGCGCACACACTATTTCATCGGGTTCGGAATCTTCTGCGCTTTCTTGATCTCCAGCTGTAGATGCCGAAGTACAGGCATTCACGGTGTGGCGTCTAGGCGCGGTACATTGATTCGATAGGTGATCGAACTTGTTGCAGTTATAACAACGTACCTGCGGTTGCGGCGCGTGTGCGTTACTGCTGCGGGGTCGGCTATTTTGCCTAGATTGAGACGGGTCATGCCATCTCCTGGGATGACTGTGAGTTGGGCGCGCCTGCGCGTAGAGGCCTCGAGTTTCAAAATTTTCGGAGCCGTTGACTGGCGTAGCTTCCTCCAAGAGTTTTGTTTTGACGAGGTCGGCCGTAATGTCCTTGCCGGAGCTGGTCAATGCCATCACCATTGGCTTATAATGTTGTGGTAAGCCAGCTAACATGGGCGCGCCGACTAGATCGTCCGGTAATTTAGTCCCAATATTTGAAAGCTTTTGGGAAGCCGAAATGATGCGCGTAATATATTCGTCCATGGACTTACAGTTCTCCAGCCGTGTTGTAGACACTTCTATTAAAAGGTTAACTTTTCTCGTTCCCCCTTTGTCATCGTAGGTTTTTTGCAGGTTCTCCCACGCTATTTTAGGAGATGTCTCATTTTCGATGTGAGGGTAGAGTGCTGGCTCGACGGAGAGTACAATTTTTGAGTGTGCTTTCATTTGCTTCGATGCGTCTGTGCAAAGTACGCCATTGACCGGTGCTTCTATTGTGTCCCATAATTCTTCGATACGAAGAAAAGCTTTCATAGCTGTGGCCCATGAACAGTAGTTTTCACGCCCGGTTAATCTGTCGATGGGTTGAAGTCCTCCGTGGTTGATACGGCTCGCCATTTTCAAACGGCTCTTAACTTTTCTTATAGACGGCAGCGAAAAACTAGTTAAATTTTTGCTGAGCTAGCTGGGCCCATAACCTAATATTGTGCAGCTTACAGAAGTTAATAATTACAACCACACATAAGTATAACAAATGTAATTTATTGAAATAAATTATTTAATTCAAGTTAAGAGAGAAGCGAGTATAAATACGTTATGCTTGCACGAAGAACAAAAGGAGTCTAACAGCCGGAACAAAGACGACTAGATAATTCCCTGTCTTTTAACTACCACTCTAGTCATAATAGAACTCAATAGAAGTAGGCGCGAACTTCAAATAAATTTAAATTACAAGCGTTTACATATTTCATCAATATCCATGTAGATCCGGCAAATTAATACATCGAGTTTTACAGTTCGTAGCAATTTTTGAGCTTGATGTAAGCTCAGCGTCGGAGAGCATGAGAGGATGATAGGTTTAGGGTTTAAATTAAAATGCGTACAAACAAGAATTAAATTTTAAAACAATACCTCAGAAAATACGGTAGAGCAAAATAAATAATAATAAAAAAGAAATAAAAAAATCGAATAAAAAAATTACGTGTTATGCGGCCACGTTAGTTTCGCGGTCGCGCGAGACTCTCTCCAGGGTATCTGCCATGTCCTGGTGGCACCGAACGTGGCTCGAGGTGTCACCGCCTTCTGCGTGAGCGGTGCAGTAGGCCGCACTTGGCGAGGGTAAGGACACTTCTTTTGCCATGTAGCGACAAGTCGCAGTTGGCGGGAGTAAGGACAAGATTGATGCGAGAGTCTGGCGAGAGGAGGCCCATCTCCGGCGGAACGCGAAGAGCGAGTGTGCTCCAACATTCCGAAGCTAAAGAGAATACCTTGGCAAGAGCTGGGGGCGAACGTTCGCGTTCGCTGATAAGCTGCCGATGGGGTTGCGGACCGCTGGCTCCCCTCTCTGCGGTTCGAGGGAGATTTTCGGGGAAAAAGGTCGTGTCCGACTAATTTTCCTAAATTAGTAAAAAGAAAAAGGAAAGTACGCGATGGTTGCGGACGTCAAGCTATAACAGGAAGTATATTTCAATCGATAAAATATCTAAAGTAAACATGAGTTATATATAGTTTATTTCTTCAAAATAAAATTACACATTTTTAGAATGTATTTACTTACAGACTTTGGTAGAAATCATTATAAATTTGTTGAACTTGTTGACCCGCCCAATTAAAAAAAAAAAGATACATAAGAAAAGATGTTAAAACAATTAAAGCTCGTATAAATACCACAGTATCACTCCGATGACGGATGGGCTAAATATAAATTTATAAAAATCAGAAAAGCTTTCTAATATAACTATTTAATGTAATTAAAAATGTTATATTTACATCGTGTATTGCTATACTACTATTACTATAAAGCCATTAATCTGAACGATCAAGAATATATTGCTAAATGCACTTTTGATTAGTTTTATTTCACTGAAAAAGGAATAAATAACAAAGATATATAATTTTTTAGATATTAAACAATTTTTTAAAGGATCAAAAAATAAATGGACAATATAGACGAAAAAAGAAGATAGTATTTTAAAAAATGCTCAAGTTTTAAGGCGATTTTAACATTTTTTCAAAAGTTAACATTGATGCTATATATATATATATTTTTTTAATTTATAATTGTGCAGGTCAGAGTCCTGCAAACAAGCTCAGTTCACATGCGAGCTCTCGGCCCGAACTCGTTTGAACTCACCAGGCCCAAATCACGAAGCCCACGGGCTGTATGAGCTCGTATGGTCGAGCTCACTCGAGCCCGTTTAAACTTAGGTAGTAAAAAATAAAAAATTTTAAAAAATCAACATTTTCATTTTAAAAAGCCGAGCTTTGAAAAATTTAAGGTGGCTGATCATGCGGGCAGTAGACCTAAACCAATGAAAATTTTTTACGAAGATTCATTTACACATTTCAATCTGAAAACTGATACGACAGGAAAAAGGATTCTTAACATAACGGAAAATTTCCAATGTTGCAAAAGAAGATTTTGTCCACTAAAAAGAAATTCAATAAGTATTTATAATCTTTTTTGTTTTTCATTCAATTTTAATTTTCAATTTCTTCTTTGTTCAATTTCAGGGAGAGGTACCGATATCAAAATTGAAAAATTTTCAAAACCTGCAAAGTTATGTGCAATTGTTTATAAAATTCATTGACAAATCTACAAACAATTGCATATAACTTTGCAGGTTTTGAAAATTTTCCAATTTTTATATCGGTACCTCACCCTGAAATTGAACAAGGAATAAAATGAGACCTTGCAAATTAAAATTGAAGCCGGGCTTTGAAAAATTTAAGCGAGCTCAGCGGGTACAGCGAAGCCCATATATTGTAAAGTATGGGCCATATGAGTTGGACAACTTTGAACTTACTGTCTTATGAGTTGAGCTGAGAGAATGAACAAACTAGTTAGTTTTTCTGAGCTGGGTTATAGGTGGCCCATGCAGGACTCTGGTGTAGGTATTTGTTATAATCTAGACAATACGGTTTTTACTACTACCAATATGAAACAACTAAGAAAAAATGATCTGTATGTGCTTCTACAAAATGAATTATATGACCCAGATGTTTGAACAGTAACTGGGCAGCTTCATTATGTTTTACAATCACACTAATCAATCCAGAAATTAATTCATCATCGCTTTTCAATTCATAAATTAATGAGTCAGTTTTCAGAGTTCTCAACTAAAAAAATTTATATTTTCCTCACATTTCTATCTCTTAATGCGAGTGTCACACATTACAGACAATTACGGGAATCTGCTTTTTTTTACTTAGTCTTGAAATTATCACTTTGACACACTATTCCTTAATATAAGGATCAAATTAATAACAATTTTTAAACTTTACTGCGCAATGGCGTATAATCCACAAACATATTTCACGCATATAATGTACATGGCACTGCAAGTAAAATAAGGAAGACCAGCATATATTATTATAAAACTAAAATGTATCACTATTTGTTCGTGATGAAAGTCTTCATTGACTATCATTTTATTAAAATAGTAAGGAAACACTTTTGCATAATTATTGGCACGAGTCTTGTCGAAAAAAGGTTGTACAAATGTAAGAATAGAAAAAATTATAAAATCCAGTTCGCTATAAACTGAAAAGCAAAAATATAAGTAGACCTTTTAACGTTTTAATAAAAAATTTACATTTGTGAAAATTGTTTGCAAATTAATCTTATTTAATCTGTCAACGATAGTATACGAATGAGAAAACTTACTTATACACCAATTTGCATAAAATCAACCTTTTTCCGTGTATGCTTGTAATATTAATTTTTCTTCATCATTAAACAATATCTTAAAATCTAACATAAACTGCTTGTATAGTGCTTTTATCTGCATAAAATGATAAGACCAGTAAACTTATGTAGTTATATATAATATGGTAAAAAAGATACATTCTTTAAAAACGGTAAAATAATTATCTTATGATTATGTTTAAAACTGTATACTTAAATAAAAACAACAAAGTGGGGTAAAAGGTTGCTGCAGAATCCGGTATATCTTTAGATTATTGTTCCTCTCCTCTAATACAGACTCTCTCTCTCTCTCTCTCTCCCTCTCTCTCTCTACTCTCCCTCTCCCATTCGCATATTCCTACTGAATATATTTAAAATACTACCTTATTTGGATTCATGTATACTGGAAAATATTTTATGACCAGTACCAGTGAATATCATGGCTAAAATATTTTCTAGAATTATGATGCGATCAGTACTTCAGTCTTCATATAATCCTGCTGACTTTTAAAAAAATGATTTTTCATCAAAAGTAATGCTTAATTATAGTTTTCTTTTATTAATTATCAAGTTTATAAAAGTTTTAAAATGTTTACCAGTGCGATTAGAAGAGACCAAAGAGATGCATCGAATGATATAAATATTATTTTTTTTTTAATTTCGGTTGATAAGGCCAAAACCCATATGGCAAGACTGACTTATAACTGACTTTGACTCAATGAAACTAATCTAAAATACATTTTTCACAAAAAATATTTAAAAATTCTAAAGCTGTACTGTCATAGATTTACAAATGAAAACAAAATGTAATTAAAGTACAATTACACGTTAACGTGTACGTTGCTTACCTCATTTATCATTAGAGATTTCAGGAAATACTACTCTTTTCCTAATTATTTCACGCTTAATTGCTTTCTACTGTTACAGCCCACTCAATTATACTGCTTGACTAAAAATAACCATAAGCTTCCATATGTGTCCTACGTAATATTGTTTAAATTAATCTTGTAATTTTATTGACCTTTTTGTAAATCAATAATCTTTTATTTTCATACTAAATTGTAGACACGGAAATTAACGTGCATTTGTCCGTGGTACGAAATGACACCGCATGCGTCGATTGATCGGTGAAAGGTTGATTGAAATAATAACATCATTTTATTTTGTAAATAGATTATAAATTTTATCTGTTTATTTCCATCATTTTAAATACATAAATGTAAACAAGGAGAGACATTGAGCGAGAATTGATATTACTGTCCGAGCTCCTCAGACAAGAGTAGAGGAGTGCCTGGGAGAGCCAAGCACACGACTTTTATAGCCAAACGCTCGCTCGGTCTCTCTGTACAATTGCGATTGCTTAAAATCCCTAATAAAACGTAACGTTTAAAAACGTTTTTAAAACGTGCTTTGAAACACTTTATAACATTTTTAAAAAACCGTTTGAAACACGTTTTTAAATGTTTTAAGAACATCTAAAAAATCTTAAAAGGTCGTCTTTAAAACATTTTAAAACGTTTATTTAATGTAGCTAAATCTAGTTCCTAGTTTTAGGAATCGTATATGAAAAACGTTTTTATGACGTTGCGCAAACTTGGAAAACTCATCCTGGATCTTTGCAGTCGCGTTTAAAAAACACTTTAAAAACGTTTTTAAACTATTATAAACAAAGTAGTCTATACAAAATTATAAACGTTTTTAAAAAGTTTAATACATTTTTAATAAAAAAAGAACTTGAAAATAAAAGTATGAAACTCCGATCCCCGTCCGATTGTATATATATTATAATGAAAAAGGTTATTTTCACATATTTAAATATTAGTAATATTGTACAAAATGTTATCTTAAGTGCAATTAAATAAATACTCAAATAATCTCAAAACAAAGCTTCTTTTCTAAAATAAGTAAACTTTTTTTTTAATTATTATCCATGGATAATAGTGCACTATTAAGTCTCGTAATATCTCGGCCTTCCCTTACGATCTTGTCTACCTTGACTTTACCAAAAATAGACTTGTCGTTTTACCGGGAACCCACAGATTTATGTGTGATTTAACATTTTCCAAGAAATTTTTTTATAAGAAATATCATTCTTATATTAGTTTTTAATTACAATTTTCATCTCTTTATCATAAATTTATCATTGCAACGTTGCGCTCAATTTCGAAATCATTTAGCTCTCGATCTGTCAGTCTAAATTGACTTCCGATGCAACGAGCTCTAGGGATCGAGGACAAGAAATCAAATGAAATCTTATTTATTTTATTCCGTAAAAAAAGTATGCCCATATTTTTTACATATGCATGAGGTACTTCATATTCATAAGTTTTATGGCCATCTTAGAAGCGATATGAAATATGAAGAAAAAAAAATATGAATTCACAAATTCAAAAGCCAGTCTGAGGGTCCATATTTATACTTTATATCAATACAAAAATTGTATCGTGTAAAACTTACATTTTTTGTCCCTTTAAAAAAATAGTCTCGCTTAACACAGTTAAAACTTGGCTTTCTATTAAGTTAATATCACTTCTTGTATAGAGATGTACGCCTTGTATGCTAGATTGGTTGATTCAGATATAATTACCTTGTATTACATGTAAAATTTATCGATCTTTAAAGTATTTTTTACTGATTTTTATAAGTATTTTAAATGATTATTTCAATATTGTATAGAATGTGTCAATCAGTAAAATAGTAAAATATTAAGTAAAATGACATAATAATGTTTTTCACCATACCCTGGCCGAAAGTACCACTTTCGCTCCCTTGTGGTATGGTAAAAAATAGTATAGGTACATAACATGGGGATAAAGGGCCACTCCAGAGCACAGGTTCGCATGTGGTAATTTCCATGTGCTCTGGACTGGCTAAGTCTTTACCTCCGTATAGTTGCGTAAGATACTAATACGCACGACGGGAGAAAATCAAGAATGCCTCAGACCGCATGTTTGTCAGCCGTCGCCTTCGGCTCCAGTGACAATTTACATACAATCTGGGACATTCTTTACTTTTACTCCCTAGGTGCATAATATACCATTACTAGCTTTCGTCATATTAGATATTAATTATTTAATAGTATATTACGATACGTGTATATAATAGTACATTTCGACACTGGTGCGGAAGGCAATGATTTACTTCGTGTGACGTTTTTCGTACGAGTGAAGCGAGTGAGAAAAGTCACATGAGCTACAAATCTTATTACGCAGTAGTTTCGAACGGTATTTTATACCACGAGAGCCGAAAAATCATACCAAAGCTGTGATTTTGAGGTTAGAGTGGTATAAAAATATTTATCGTATAAGACGATTTTATAATAATTTTAATTATATGTACTTTAGATCTAATTGAAGAGTTTTATTTAAGGTGATGTGATACCCATACTATTACTCAATTCTGGGTTCCTGTTTTTCACCTTCAATTTTAAACTTTTTGAAAAAAACTCTGACACGTTTTAAGTTTAATAAAGAACTACATAACGTATCAAAGAGTTTTTTTCTTAAAAATAAAAATTGAATGAGAAAAACGGGAACCTAATTTTGAGTAATAGCGTGGGTATCGCATCACCTTAATAGTTACTATACGAAAAAGTTTTGTTTTTTGTAAAGCTCAATTAGTATTCCTTTTTCGTCGTCATACAGCAAATAATTTAATAATCACTGCAACAGGTATAAAATGAATTAAATCATTTTTGCAGTAGTAAAAAACAATCAATGTCAAAAAATCTAACGTACCTCCTTCCATATTGATTGCATTGTAAGCAGTAAAGCACAAAGTGAAAATGATTTTTTAACAATCTACAATAACATTAAAACAAATAAGATAAAATTGAAAACTTTTACTGAAAATTAAGAGATACTAAAAATATAAATATAATTACGTTTTTGAAGTTTTCTAAACTCAGATTGTGAAAGTATCCTGCAGTCAAGGAATTGATCTTGTTACATTTTTGATATAAAGTGATTAACATTATCCGTATTTTAATGGAAGCCATGTACCACTTGATAAAATACCTAAAATTGGTACATAATATTATAATTTTGCAAAAATATTTAATGCAATAAAACATCTTTAATTTAGTCTTAACTCACCAGGAGAGTATCAGGGATCCGGATCACGGATTCGTTTCAAACTTTAAGATATGCATTTGGATGTAAAAAGATAAAGAAAGGACAACATTAGACCCTAACTGGCCAAAAACTCAACTTCTGGACATTTTCAGATTTATTTTGAAACAATCTTGAAAGAACCCTTTTCTTGAATCGGTAGTCATTCAATCTTGGAAAGTGTGAAATATCATTTCAAGAAGACAAAATAAAACTAGAGAAAACGATCTTTCATTTGTTTTTTTCAGAATTAAATGGTTGACGTTTTAAGAAGAGACTTTTTAAAAAGATTTTTTTCAAAATAAAGCTAAAAATGTCTAGAACTTGAGTTTTTTTCAAGCATTAGGGTCTAATATTGCAGCTTTTTCATAGTTCCAAAAACATATCCTAAAGTTTGAACCGAATCAGTGATCCGGATTCCTGACACTCTCCTGGTCAGTTGTTGATTGTGTACTCACAACGTCATAAAAGTTTGGCGACAACACTCTAAAATTTGTTCTCCTGACCAGTTTAAGAAAAATAAGTGTCCAAAAAGTCCACCTCCTATTGCAAGTAATCTACATGTATTGAATACACTTCCTTTGTCTAAAGCATATTTTAACTATTGCAGAAGTTGTAAAAAAATGCATATTAATTCAAGTATGCGAAGAAAATTAATTACTTATGAAAATCGTATACACATACATCGTAAATACCTATTCCAAAAACCGATAGACCTAATACTTCTATTATTAAAAATCCTGGACCAAACATTTTTTCTATTAAATAAACGCCACTGAAAATAACATTTTATTTTATAGCACGTGTCAAAAACATATTTATCATGATAATACTCAACGCTATAGCTTCGTTATGCTTGTCAATCATTTTTATGCAGTCAGAATATATAAATTTTGCATCTCTTAACGATTCCTTCAATCGCTTGGGATCATTTTGAAACGATTTCTGTAGTCTGTAACTGAAAATTATAATTGATATTATGCATTAAAAATAATACACAATGGATGTACCAGATGTACTTGAAAAAAGAGGATTAACAGTAAAAGATTTTTTAAACATAATTCTTATAAAATTCTCTTAAAATCTTACAGAATCAAGAAAATTTACTTATGAAATAAATTAATTATGAATTAATAGAATCTGAATACAATTTAACTTTAAATTAATTCGTAGAAAATTCTTAAATATTAAAAAGTTTATGTAATCAGTTAAAATAAGATACGTGTAGTAAATTATATCAACCATGTGATAGCAAATACTCCGCAAACGTGTTGGACCCCAATGGAATACGCTGAGGTGACACATATGAAAAAGCAGCTGTGGTACAGCATAACCACGGAGGTGTGTATAAATATTTGCAATTGACTTATTCCTTCGATGCTTATAACAGATTTAGCATAGTACGGAAACCTCAGCGAACTACTACTGATGAAGTACGACGGTGTATACGTCAAGGAGGTAAACGTAATATAAGCTATTACAACATACCCTGGAAATTCGTAAATACCTATATAACTCGCAATAAATGGGCGTTTTCCACTCTCGATTATGATGACGTATGTTAAAAGAGTATCACTAATTAAATATTACTAGAATAGTACTTACAGAAATATATAACTGTTAAAATTCTTCCCTGTCGCAAAAATTTGCGGAATATTTCTCGCTCCTTTTCATCATTCAGGGAACTGTATTGGAGAGCAATTTGGTCATAAAGATATTTAACCTGCATATAAAATTATGAAGAACAAAATTAATTAAGTGAAGATTTTAAAATAATTCATTTTGAAAATTTCATTGTTTTTAACCTAATTATTTAGTATTTTTTTCACGGTAAAGATTTCAATTTTTGAATTTGATTTTCGAGCAGTATCTATGTACCACCCTTTATGTAAATTAAAAAACTGTCATAGTTAGAGAAAACAACATGTGAAACCGCAGAAAACTTATACAAAACATAGGAGGGACAACTAAATAATGAACGATTAACGAGTGAATATAATACTTATAAATAATAAAATAGTATAAAAACTAATGAATCAGGCAAAAATAGATCATGAATAAAAATATCCTCAAGGTAAGTAAACATAACTCTGAAAAGTTATGGAAAAATTATAATTATCAAACTGACTAGGAGAAAGTCAGGTCTCCGGATCATGAATTCAACTCAAACTTTAGTATATGTTTTTGAGTATATAAACATAAAGAAAGCCGCAATATTAGACCTGAACGCTAAAAAAAACTCAAGTTCTAGCTTTATTTTGAAATAATCTTGAAAATAGCCTCTTCTTGAAATGCTAACCATTTGATCTTGGAAAATCTTAGATATCACTTCGAAAAGAGAAAATAAATCGAGAGAAAATGAGCTTTCAATGCTTTTTCAGAATTAAAAAATATTGATTCCTTCCAAAGTTATGAAAGTTTTAATTGAGCAACATAAAATGAACTTTTAAAATCAAAATTCGCTGTTCGATTTTATGCATATTTTATGGTGGATTTTTGTTGCTCAACTTTAAAATTTTTACTTCTGAAAATAGCAAATAAGAGCTTCTTTCCTCTAGTTTTATTTTCTCTTTTTAAAATGATATTTTGTCCCTGCCAAAAGTTACTTTTTAGCATTAGAAGTGCGATAAATAATTATATGGAATAATTAATGATATTAAGAAAATGTGAAAAAATGTAACAAAAGGTAAGAAATCGTAAAAAAATGTAACAAATCGTACATTAATGCTGGATTTCAAACGTTTTTTTATATTTTCATACATTATCTTACCTTTTCTTGTGTTTCATTATCTTTTCCTACATTTTTTGAATTTTTCGATTCTTAATTTTATTTTTACATAAATGTGAGATAACATAAAAATCTGTAAGAAAATGTAAGAAAATCTCATCTTTTATGAAAAACTATAACAATTTACCGTTTTTTTACAAATAGTACATTACGATACTAGTGGTATAAGTTGCACTTTACCGCACGGCGTGTATTAAGCGCCCGAGCGTAGCGAGTGCGCTTAACGCCGTGCCATAAAGAACGACTTATATGACACGTGTATCATACATTATTTTACAGCTCTGATTGCATAAATCCGCCATGTCACGCCTATTCGTGCCATTAGCAGTCCATTTTTGCACCGTGCAGTATCGCCCCAGCGATAGCGAGGGTGATAAGCACGGTGCAATAATGGACTACTTATGTCACGGATAGGCGTGACATAAATGCAGATTTATGCCACGCAGTGCTATAAAAATTATACTTTCTTACTTTTTTGATAATTTTTTTACTTTTTCTTACAATTTCTTGCATTTCTTAAATGACTTGTTTCTTTGCTTTATTTTCCGTTTTAATCCGTAAGAAAATGTTATCATTTTTACGAAACTGTAGCAGTTGACATTTTCTTACGTTTTCTTACTTTCTCTTACTTTGTCTTGCATTTTCTTACCCTTCTTGAATTCTTTATTTCAATTTTAATACAAATTGTTACATTTTTCAAAAATTTTTTTAAATATTAAATTCTATTAATATGAAAAATTTATTTATATAAAAAATCGTGATAAAAATGTTAAAAATCGTATGAAACTGTAAGAAAACATAAAAAAAATGTTATAGAATTTTTATTAACTTATAAATTTGTAAAAGAATATAATGAAATGTAAAAAAACGTAAGTAAACATAAAAATTCGTAAGAACATGTGATAAAATGTAAAAAGGTTTAGAAAACGTAAGAAAATGTAACAATATTTAATAAAGAGTACAAATATGTACAAAAATGTTAAAAATTGTAAGAATGTGTATGTAAATGTAAGAATTTATAAGAAAGTGTAAAAAACTGTAAAATAATTTTTCAATTAATAATATAGATGAAAAAAGTAATAAAATGTCAGTAAATGTGAGAAAATGTAAGATACTACAAATAAAATGTTGTAAATTGTAATAAGACGTAAGAAAGTGTAACAAAACTTAAAAACCGTCCGAAATCCAGCAAAAATTTACAAATTCTGGGTGAATCTAGAAAGATAGAGAAAGTGACAGACAGACGCCTTACTATTCAGAAAATTAAAAAGACAAATTCCATACGTATAGAAAATCTTACCAGAAAATATAGAAAAACCTATAGTTTCTTCTATATTTGTGGCATTCGTCTTATGTATTTTATATAAATGTCTCTTTCGTACTATATGTTTTCTTGGTTTCTTTTATAGATTCTGAGATATACTTTCTACTTTTATTATTTCTAACTTCTATATTTCAGTTATCGTATTGTAATATTAAATCAATTCTATAAATGTTTCTCTATATTTGTATTCTCTAGTAATTATACTTTCTGATCGAAACGCATTGGGACAATCGTGCATCTACTGGGTGGGACTAGATATATCGAAAGGCTGTTAGTGAGATGCCTTATCCTTCAGAAAATTAAAAATAGAACACACGTATCCCATCAGCACAAGCACGTTTGTCATACAGAATTTAAAGCATACAGCACGATTAACAGAATGCAAAAATACATAAATGCATTTATAGAATTTACATATTGCCACATTTCTAGAAAACACATAGTATGAAAGGAGTATTTATAGAAAATACAAAAGAAAAATGCAATAATTATAGAAATAACCGTAGTTTTTTCTATATATAGCATTCTCTGAATTCATTACATTCGTCTTATGTATTTTCTATAAATGCACCTTTCGTACTATGTGTTTTCTATAATTGTGGCATTATAAAATTAGTGTATTCTGTAGAAATATTTATGTATTTTCGCATTCTATTAATCGTGCTTTCTGTTTTAAAACTTACATGATAAGCGTGCTTCTGCTAATGAAGTATGCGTGTTCTATTTTTAATTTTCTGAAAGGTAAGGCATCTAACTATCAGCCTGTCGATATATCTAGTCCCATCCCATCTGCTAATGAGGCGCAAATATTCTATTTTTAATTTTCTGAATGGTAAGGCGTCTGTCTATCACTTTCTATGTCTTTCTAGACCCACCCCAAATTCTTACGTTTTCTTACATTTTCTTATTTTTTCTTATAATTTTTTACCTTTTGTTTACATTTTAAAATTTTCGCCGAGGAGTACGTCTATACGGAAATGTAATTCGAATATTATAAGCTTTAAAAATCAGGAATCGAAGCAAAATTGACAAAGTTTTATTATTTTTTATTGTCATGCAAACAAGCGAAGGAAGGTATTTTATCAGAATAGTAAAATGTTAGATGGGTATTTTCTCAGAAAAGTAAAAAAACAAATTAGAATATCTTATGATAGAAGGGTAAATTTTTCGAATGTTTAAAAATGTATAATATATAAAAATTCGAAAAAATTTGACAAGAAGGCCATAATATTTTCATTAAATTATTTTTATATGATATGTGATATCAATTTTTCCAATGCCATTTCTGCCTTAAGATTAAATTGTAGAAAATGCAGTGATTTGGAAAAGCTATAACGACGAAAAATAAGCTAAAAATCATATAGGAATACATTTACATTTTTCGGAATTTTATTCTTCTAGTAAAAAGTATCTTTATAATTTTATGCAATCTGTTTTCAATTTTTATAGATGCAAATTTTTCTGATATTTTTTTCGAAAGAAATCCCTTGTGTGTTCTGAATAGCTCATGTTCAGAATTTACAGTATCTGATTCGGAAAATATTTTAAGCGGTAGTATATTTTCTGGAGAAAATACCTATCTACCATTTTATCAGAATGGTAAAATGTTAGATGGGTATTTTTTCGGAAAATATACTATCGTTAAAATTATTTTTCGAATCCGATACTGTTGATTCCGAACAGGGGTTATTCAGAACACATAAAGAATTATTTTCGAAAAGAAAATATCACAAAAATTTGCATCTATAAAAATTGAAAACAGATTGCATGAAATTATAAAAATACTTTTTACTAGAAAAATAAAATTCCGAAAAATCTCAAACGTTCATTTCTATATGATTTTCAGCTCATTTGTCGACATTTTAGCTTTTCTAAATCACTGCATTTTCTACAATTTAATCGTTAGGTAGAAATGGCATTCGAAAAATTGACATGACATATCATATAAAAACAATTTAATGAAAAAATATTATGGCCTTCTTGCCAAATTTTTTCGAATTTTTATATATTATACATTTTTAAACATTCAGAAAATTTACCCTTCTATCATAAGATATTCTAATTTGTTTTTTTTACCTTTCTGAGAAAATATTCATCTAACATTTTACCATTCTGATAAAACACCTCCCGCCGAATTTTCAGATTTTTGCTAAAAATGCTTTCATTTAATTAACACGTTAAATATAAAATATAGTTAATTTTCTACCAGTTATCTTTCCAATAGATAAGAAAAAAAAAATGATCATTTCAGTAACAATGAAGAAATAACTATCGAAATCTAAACTATAGGAACATTTCAAGGTACCCTTCTGGGACCGTTACTGCTTAGTTAATAAAATAATTATCCTTCAGACCTACGTAAAAGTATATTTCTTGTATATCTGTAGAAATTATATTCTACTTTAATAAATAAAACAATACAAAAAAATATTTAATATAATATCATAATATACCTGATATTCATTTTTATACAGGATGACGTACTCTGAAAATCCTGCAACTATAAATATCACAGCTCCTATACTTTCAAGAACGAGGACAAAATTTTTCTTTTCTTCTTCATATATACCCGTAACCTACAAATTATTATTATATCAATGATTGTATCACACATGATTTCTAAATTAAGAATATCTAAAACTATGGGGGCTGTGCCCTACCGCCACAGGCGCCACCCTACCGCTGTCTATATACAAACTTCGTTTTTATATATGAGGCACGGCTGCTACTATTCAGGAGAACCTTATATTTTCGACATTCCAAAACTGTTACATCTCAAACACTCATATATTATATTTTGACAAAAACTGTAACGCCTTCATCAAAAATTATTTCTTTTCTATAATGGCTAAAAATTGATTGTATTTAAGCGTTTTAATCGTTCTTCCAGTTTAACTTACTAGAAATTGTTTTACGTAAAAATGTTTATCACGAAAAAATTTTGTTTGTTGAGATGTACAATTTTCATATTTATGCAATATTTATGTGTGAAATCAAATCCTATCAAATGATAAGCGAATATCAACGCGTTAAAAAATCGTTTTTATAGGTCTATATCGACAGGAATTGATTATACGGAAATGTTGAATGGAAAAAAGTGTTTTCAATGTTATCTATAACTTTTGTATTTAACATTTTTGTATAAAATCAAATCCTGCCAAGTTATAACCAAAAATCGACCATTTTAGGTATATTTCGACTTTAAAAATAGTAGTTTTTATGGGTTTAACTCATCAGGGATTGATTATACAAAAAAATGTTTAATAGGAAAAATTTTATTTTAATATTATTTATAACTTTTACATTTAACATTTTTGTATAAAATCAAATCTTTTTAAGTAACGAGGAAAAATCAACTATTTTGTCAATTATATCACTACTAGCTACTTTTAGCGCGCTTCGCGCGTATCATTTATCTCTTTGTTTTTTTGTTTTTGAGGTTATGAACATGATCAAGTTTCATTTTAAAAGTTTGTTTAAATAGTTTAAATTATACGATAATAACGTAAGTCTCATAAATAAAATCAAAGTTTTTCTTATACTATTCAGTTTTAAATATTCAAAGTCAAGAATTCAATCTTCAAAATTCAAACATACTCGATTTTGGCGCTTATTCTATGTAGACCAATCAAATGAGCCAGCAACAACCAATCAAAACAGTCTTATTGTGATGACAGATTTCCTCCATCACTTTTTTAAGAGAGGATTGCGTTTACAAATATTGTTCGTAGAAAAAAATATTCAATGTAAAAAAGATGTGTTTAAATTAGTTTTAGCAGAAGCATGTACTATATTTATACTGAAAATTAATTTTAATACATAAAGCATTTTTTTTTTCAAATTTTTATTTGCTCTGGCATTATTTCATTTTGCGATGGATTCTGCTCAATATAGGACTTTCCGATACTTATAATTAAGAGTGCTCTCTACCTAAACCCCAACTCCGGAATAGATCGCAGCGCCCCTATGACTTCATTTACGTATTTTCATTAATTTAAGTGTACTTATAAATTTTAAATTAATCATAACTCAGTTTTCCCACGTGTAAAAGTTAATAAGGATTACTTTTAAACAAGTTTCATGAATTTAAATGAATAAATGAACTTGTATTTTGTAGAGAAAATTCAAACGTTCAGTGGACACTTCTGAAAATGACTCCAAATTTTTCTCTACAAAATACAGATTTATTAATGGAATTTAATTTGGGAAAACTCTTGTAATCGTGTCTTTAATACTAATTACACGCGGGAAAACAATTTTTACGTTAATATTGCCCCAAATTTTTTTAATTAACAAAAAACACTTTTGACAGTAGGTGGCGTTCCAATCGGGGTAGAGAGCACTCTTAATGTCCCAAAATTCGTTTGGATCTGGCGAAATTTCGCTGAGATAATTGAAGAAAATGAACTCATTTTTGGTGAAAAACAATTTTTATACAATAAATTATTAGGGGAAAATATAAAGCTCTCCCGAGTAGCGATCGTGCTTAAAAATAATGTCAATAAAATTGCGAAAATCAGTTTTTATTAGCGAAAAATAAATTTTAAATTGATAGTTTTATTTAGTAAGCAATTCTATTATATAGAAATATATAGACATTTTATAACAATTGTTACCTCTTAATGCAGTAAGTTCTAAATATAAACCTTGGTCATCTATTTAAATGTTTAACGAAAAAAAGTTCACGTTTTCATTAAAAAAAATATGATTCTGAGAGCTAAATCATAAAATCTAAATCTGAGATCTGAATTATAAAATTACAAAAATTTTTGTAAAATATATTCTTCAGGTAAATCATATAAATTAGTAGGTTACACTGCGGTAAAAATATAATTACTATTACAATAATATATAGTGCGAAATCTTCACTATCTTATGTTATAGTAAAAATTACTATATTATAGTTGCCTTTAAGTTTACGATAATTATAATTGAAACTACTATAATATAGTATATTTTACTAAAAAAAAATAGAAACTTTAACTATATTTCGACAACTAAATGATATAGTAGTAACGCCTACGCATATTTTTCTCAGTGTAAGTTAAATATCAAACCACCGATCATTATTCTTTTCCAAAACTTATTATTTTCTAAATAATAATATAATGTATTACGAATAAGAAAGAAAATTCCATTTACCAATACTAGAAGTAACGAAAGTGTCGACCAGGCAAACGAAGTAAAACAAAAACGATTTCGCCATTTATTTTGAGAAGTCCATAAACCAAATACCGATAGTAAAAGTATGCCAACTGTATGATAAAATCCACTGAGTACTTCCATAATAATAAAAATTATAAAATGTAGAATTCAGGAAAAATAATTTTGTCACTTTAGTTACAAGTAACGTCGAATACAGTACTGTCTACTTTTCATAATATGTCAGTCAATACTCATTAATTTCATCAATTAACTTTAATGTATTTATTTTAGAAATTATACTTAAGGACTCTACATATATGTATGTCTCGTAGTTGATTATTTGCTCACGAAAACATCGATAATACTAATGATACTAATGACATAGTTCAATTAAAAGGGAAAGTAAAGGGATTATTTGAAGAATATAGGAATAATTTATTTAATAAAAGTAGAAGTTGCATGCATATCCATCCCCAAAAATAACATAACAAATAATTATGAGAAGAATATAGTAATAATTTAAATTAGTTTTAAAGACGTCAATTATATGATAATGATAACTTACACCGAAATTGTTTGATTTCAATCAAAAATATTCTTTTAAAATATTTTAATTCTATTATTAATTTCGAATACACTAAACGCATTTTTTTAGAATATATATAGAAAAAAATTAATCCGACGCACATGATGATCGATTGAGAAAAGTGAGAAAAAATAGGTCTCATTTCATCATCTATTCAATTATTATATAATAAATTATTGTTAAAAGGTATCATCTTTAAATTCAATTATTTAACTTCGGTACTATAGACTTTATAAAATAGTAACTTCAAAAAGATAAATCCCAATCTGAGATGAATGAAAAACCGCAGAAGTTTCGACAAAAAAAAAAGATAAAGGTTTGGAATAAAAAATAAAGAGGATTTAATTTAATTGGGAAACATTACTTGTATGTACATGTACTGTTGCGTTCGCATACAATGTGCAAATCTTATTTTAAGTATTTAGATAAGTCGTTTTATATTCATTTCCTCATGAAATTCATCCAGAGGTTGTTCCCATCTTTCTTCGAAGTACACTCCCAGAAGGAACTTGGCATTTTTGCCTGTTTGTATAGCCCATGGTAGATGATAATTCAAATACAGGTGCCGTTGTCTACGTAAATAATATTTTTTCGTTAAAATGTAATACATTAATTTCAAGGTTTCGTATATTTAGAAATGTGTAGAAAACTTAGAAAGCTGCCAATGCTAAAATTCCTAGTTAAAGTGCACTTATATAGTAAAACCGTACAATTAAATCAATCTCAGTATTTAATAAATTAATTTCTAAGCCTTTCTATGGAAAAACGACAATTTCAGACCCTCCGTATATACATATAAATGTACAATTACATTATACTTAAAAATTTTTTTTAACGATTTCATTAGAATTCTCCATAACATGTGCGTTAAAAAAATTATGCCGATGTTCTACATCCCCTTATATTAATCATATACGAACCGTAATATTTTGAAGTTTTAATGTTTTTTAACTTCTACTATACTTTTACGGAAAAATTCAAAACTTTCCGAACGTTTCCAAATTTATTCTAAAGTGAAAGTTCCATGTTTAAATTATTAATTGTTATTGTAGCTATACGTATGTTTTCACAACATTATATATATAGGCTTGCTAATGATTACGTAATCTAGACGCATAAATCTATAAGAAACTTCGTGAGCCCTTTAATGATTTCCTAGTTCTCTTACTATCCTAAGGTGCGTAATTGCCGTATCACCATGAGTAATTGCTTCAACATTTCATTTAGAATGCTTTCAAGGATTTAATTACATAAACGCGTGGATGCATCGATTTTCAATTATGAAACACACATTTGTAACAATGAAGGATTTTATACGATACCGAACACACAAAAAATTACGACATTTACACATTGAAATTAATATATGTGCAACTTGAGTATTCCGAATGCCACTATTATACGTACTTCGCTTTGAGCCTCGCCGCGCCGAATATCGCTCCGGTGATACACATGGGCAGCTTGAGCTGCAGACCCTCGATCCACTTGACGGCGACCTCGCCGAGCATCGTCGTCGGCATGAGAAGCATCGCGTGGAAGATGTCATGCACCTCGCGGTACCTCTGCATCACGTACGCCAGCTCGAAGTCGTCGACGAACTGTACTGGTGGTCTGTCGTCTGGCGATACTCTCTGCAGATGTGAATTAGATTTATTTTGCTCTATAATTTAAATAAAAAACTAAAAAACGTTCAGATAAAACATTATTTAAAATCTAAAAAATGTTTTTCGTTTCTATCAGGGTAGTTGCACTTAGGATTCTTAATTTACGAAAGTTTAAATGAAACGAAACAAATCCATGGACAATATATAAGTCTTGAGGAAGGGTCGTATTTTTCTTTTGTATTCTTCAGTTTGAAATTTTTACTGATTATCTTATAGTCACATATGCATAATTAAAATATAATATTAGAATCTGTAAGATTTTAATCAATTTAATTTTTTACTTGAGGGTATTAATCTTTACCCTAATAGCACAAAACATTTTAAAAACGTTGTTAAAACATGCACAGAAAAAATTTACAACGTTTTTCAGAAAATGTTTTAAAAACGTTATATAAACGTTCGAAATCTCCGCTTTAAAATTTTTTAGACGTATTAAATACGTTAAAAAAAGTTTAAAAAACGTTTATTTAATGTAGGCATTCTTGGTGCCTCGGGCACCCAAAACGTTTTAAATACGTTTTTATAATATGTTAAAAAAATTTTAAAATCTTTTTAAAAAACGTTACAAAGTATAATAAAAAAAGAACTAGAAAATAAGTGTATTAAACCCTGATCCCAGCCTTCCCCACCAACCCACCCTTATTCCCTGATCTTGGCTTATAACCTGAACCAAACATTTTTACTCGTGTATTGTCGTGCGCTACCTAGCGATGATAGTTGTATTGCGAAATGTGTTTTTAAATAATCTTACCAGTCTTACGACGTTTTTAAAACGTTTTAAAAATGTAAAAATTGATTTCAAACATACCGATAAATGTTTTTAAATATTTTTAAAACGTATTTAAAACGTATTTAAGACATATTTAAAATATTCTATAATTTAATACGTCAAAAAAAATTTTAAAGCGGACATTTCGCACGTTGATACAACGTTTTTAATAAAATGTTTTGTGATATTGGAGTACTGTAAGTTATCTATATCAATAACATTGAAAAGAATTAATTAAAACTTTAAATGAAAAATATAAGAGAAGATTTGTCGGCTAGAGATGTTATACTTTCTATAAACATGAATGTTACTAAAAAATTGTTTTTTTTTTTTTTTTTTATTTTGGTTTAAGAATACAATTACATTACTAATAACTGTGCTATAAAGCCAGTCTATAACCTTACATCTATAAAACATCACCAACGAAACTCACATTCGCCTCCAAAAAGTTCGAGTACGTCTTGCCGACGGTTCCCTCCGGCAAAGTCTTCAGATACGCCAGATCCACTGTGCGCGTGTTGACCCGTGGCTTCTGTGCCAGTATCCTGCGACCCTCGTCTGTCTCAAGTAGCATATCACGGCAGTGTACCAGAGCGCGTTCGCCCGTCGTTTCGCCCAGACAGGCGATCATGTCGCCCCGGAAGGGATTGGTGATGG
This sequence comes from Torymus aiolomorphi, assembly GCA_036365515.1. Taxonomy (NCBI): domain Eukaryota; kingdom Metazoa; phylum Arthropoda; class Insecta; order Hymenoptera; family Torymidae; genus Torymus; species Torymus aiolomorphi. Next base: position 56,807,175 of record CM070874.1, on the reverse strand, counting down.
AGATGGTGGCCGAGCCAGCGGTGAGCAGTGCACGCTGGATCACCGACAGGTTCACGTAGTGCTTCGAGTAGTCATCGACGAAGGCCTCGTGAGAGGATTGATGACGAAGCGATTGGGCGTCTGAAGAGAAACATTGCTTGAATTTTTAATTACTTCTATCTTTTGCGACAATTTGTCTGTCTCTCTTGTATTACATTTTTAAACTAATTTTCAACTCATTTAAACATATATTTAGAAAAAGCGTATCCTCTAAGCACTCTTATATAGTCGTATTATATATGAGCAGTTCTACGAAAAATCTACACTTAGATAGTTCAAAAAAGTTTTAAAAAGAATTTTTTTGCATAGTATGCGTAAAGTACGTCGATTCGCATTGTTTGAGTGTGTAAAGTTGAATTTTACGCATAGTATGCGTAAAGCGAAGCTTTACAAACAATGCGACGACGTGCTTTACTCATACTATAAAAAAAAATATTGTTCGCCACGCGGGCGAAATCTTTACGACCTCGTGATCGCCCAACACTCGGGCCGGCTGCGCCGACCCTCATTCGTGTCGATCACTCGATGCGTAAAGTTCAACTTTACGCCCTAGTGACGAAAACTACTATCAAGGCACACCTCTACAATAAATTTTTTCTCATTCTATAGGTCACACAATAGGCGAGAAAAATTTTCAACCAACGAAAACGGTCTTGTGACAGTGTTTCAACCACACATTTTATGGAAATTTAATATGGAAAAGTAGATGAAAAACGGTCACTGATCATTAACCAATATCTATGTATATAATTTATTTTATAAAATTTTTTTTTTTTTTTTTTTCACGTAACTATTTTATACGGATTTTACTGCATTTTCGGTGCCATCTAGAATCAGCCATTTTTTATTTTAGAAAAAATCCAATAGGGTTCGAAAGCATGGACATCTATTATATGCCACCGTTTATAATAGAATTTTTCCGGACTGAAAACATAAATTTTTTTAAAAAATTACAGTGGTAAAACTTGATTTTTTTCGCAAAAACGGCCTATAATTTTTCCGGCTTACATTTTAGATAAAATTTCTCAATGGCATTCGAAAGAGAAGATCTTGAACTATAATAAATCCCTAGCGGAGATAGGATTTGCAAATAACTGTTAATAACTGCAAATAACTGCAAATAACTGAAATAAACAGTTAGGTTTGAGACAGTATAATCAGTTTTTAGCAGTTATTAGCATTTATTAACAGTTATTTGCAGTTTTTTGCAGTTATTTACAGTTATTTTGCAGTTTTTAAAATAAATACTGTAGAAATAAAAGTGCTATATCAACAGTTATTAGCAGTTATTTGCAGTTATTTGCAGTTACAGTTATTTACAGTTATAAACAGTTAATTTTTTCGCTCTAATAATAACTTTATTTATTATTAACAAAACTGCAAATAACTGCTAATAACTGCGTATAACTGTTTATAATTGTTTATAACTGTTAATAACTGTTAATACCACCTTTATTTCTACAGTTAATATTTAATTAAACTGCAAATAACTACTAATAACTGCAAAAAACTGAATATACTGTCTCAAACCTAACTGTTTATTTCAGTTATTAGCAGTTATTAACAGTTATTTGCAGCTTTTAACAGTTATTTGCAGTTATTATTTCCGCTTGGGATGCTATATTTCAAGTTTTTCCTACGACTTTTTCATAAAAAGTTATGAGGTCAAAATTTTAAGAAAAATTCATGTCATTTGGTACGAAAAAGGTTAATATTTGTTAATGATCAGTGGCCGTTTTTTGTCCGTTTTTCCCAAGTTCCATAAGAAAAATTGATCTGCGGCTAAAACATTGTCACAAGACTGGTTCCGATGGTTGGACATTTTTCTGGTCTATTGTATGACCTATAAATAGAGATACAATATATATAACCAGAAAGAATTTATTGCCGAGGTGTGCTTCTATATTTTGTGTAGAATTGCTGATATAAGCGATTTTCAAAAATTTTTAAGCGATTTCATTTGCATTATATATGGTGCAATTATATTTGCATTATATATATTTAAATATATATATTTAAATTCGAATTATGTATAAATAAAGGATACAAGAATCTATTTTTTTTCTTTACTTTTTTTAGAAATAAATGTTTACCCAGGCGGAAATAAATTATGCACACAATTGTTAAGAACTAAATATAATTTTTATTTGTAGTTATTTGCTATTATTTGCAGTTTATAAATGCATGATTTGGAACGCTAATAACACTTAATTATAGTTTTTAAGAATTATTTGCTGTTAGTAACAGTTTTTTACTGTTATTTGCAGTTATTTGCATTTATTTGCCTTTTTTTATGAATCAAATGAAAGTCATGACAAAAAATGTTAATATCACAGTTATTTGCATTTTTATTGAAAAAAAATGTTATAAGAGATATGAGTGATTATTATTTATAATTAAATATTAATATTGTTGTATAATTTATAACTTTATTTCGATTATAACGATAATTTTATGATAATAATTAATAATTTACTACCGGCATATACTATTAACATAAAATTGTTACTTAAAATTAATAACAGTCACTAACAATAATTATGAGCAATTATGTGTATTAAAAAATAGAGTGTCAATAAATTCAAATAATTAATATTCATTATTAATAACAATAAATAATACTTGATAACAGTTATTAACAGTTATTTGCTTTTTTGTATTCTAAAACCATTTCTTATTACATGCAACTATCAGAAAAAGCAAATAAATGCAAATAAGTGCTTATAGTTATTAATAGGAATTTACAACACTTACTAACTGTTTTAAACATTCCCAAATCTTCCTGTTATTTTTTGTTATTTGCATTTATTTGCTTTTATTAACAGTTTTACGCAAAAGATATTTCCCCCTGGGTACTTCGTAACTTCTTCAGTACAAAATAAAATTTCAGTAAGATCGAAATTGCGCCTACATCTTATATCTCTTAAACTAAAAGAAAATAGCTGCTATCATTTCATTCTGTATATGCCGGATTCATCAAAAGGATGAAATTCTTTAAAAGATGATTTCAAATGGTCGAGAAATATCGTTTTCATTACTAAGATGGAAAACTCAAAATTAATATGATACTGTATATAGACTCTGTACGGAAATAGCGGAAGATAAGTGACAATGATCATATGCTTTCAATTCATTTGCATTTCAAGCATTTACTTTCCTTCAATGAAGATAAGTACATATATACGGCTTAAAATAGAATTCGAAAAGCAGTTCTTATCATGTCATAACATTTCCAGTTTAAAAAGCATTAACATTTCATCATGAAAACGTTACTCCCATTCATTGAACACGCTGTTCATGGTAAAGATATTTACAAATACTTCCTGAAAGAGTTGGACTTTGTTATTGAATACTTATTTCCCTCTTATTTATAAAATTTGTTATCATTATCAACGTGTTTTCAAGTTTTATTGAAATTTACGTGTATTCTCAAAATCAATTTTTGTATTACAACATGCAAACCCTAAAAATTTACAATTATACCTACATAAAAAATAAAAAAAAGTATTTTACTCAAACAAACTATATACTGTATGACGTTCTTACATGTTTTAGCTCAAAAATATTGTTTTCAATTGTTGAAAAATATAAATGCAAAGTCCTACTTCTACAAGCAGCATAAACGTTGACCTTGCAGATTAGTAGCTAAATTTACATAGTGCGAGTTCATTCTTTCTGTGCAATCAGAAGTTTCTTATCAATTACAACCGAGATAAGAACCGTCGGTATTGGTTAACGAACTCGACATATAAGACGGGACTGAAGTAATAGAAAAATAAAATTCTAACAAGAACATCCAATCTCGTTGAATAAAATTTTCGATTATTTGTCAATGGTCAATTATACATTGACCTATTAATTAATTTGATTCGACTTTTACTTGAAGTATTGACATTGTTTTTATATTTTTTATGTAATACGATATGAATATAAAAGGTTCAATGTTCAATAATAGATTTCTATTATTATAATATATAGTTATTATAGTTTTTAATATACTAAATAAAAAATTATATTACGGCATATTAAATAAGAACATATTTGGAGTTACTTGAAATACCAGAACAACTATTGGTATGTAATATTATTTCCGAAATGAACAATTGCTCGAATATTCTTTTACATGTTAAAGACAAAACAATAATCAATAATTATTTACGACCGGATTGTGAATTGTATAATGTTTTATAACCATGGAAGGATCGAATTGTTTGTCAATAAATTTTTATTTTCTACGAATATTTATAGTTTATATAACTGCTATTTTACGTTTATATTACAGGTAATAACTTTTCCTAGTAATTTCAAGTATTGCTAAATACAAATTATGTAATAATTGGTGATTATAAAAACTTTTTATATAATATGTACAAAATTAATTAATTTAATACCTTTAATAATAAATTTTTATTACAAAAAGTTTTTAATTTCCGTGAAAAATCCATTACGACTATTTAAATGAGTAAAAATGAAAATGTTAAAAAAATCATGACATTGAAATTATTGGATCTCTAAGTTTTTATATTGGAGTATTTTTTATTTTGAACTCAATTGAACAAACACATCTGTAAGAGAAAAGTATTAAGAAGTAACCATTTACATAGTGATCAAGTAAATTTCATGCAACAAGAAAATTTTAAATACTAATTAATTTATATCGAAAAACCCTATATAATTAAATTATTATTTATTACAGTAAAAGTAGAGTATCAATCATGGTATTTAAGAAAGTGTATATAAAATTGAATGAGACTATTACAATCAGAATAAAATGATGAAGATCAATGCATTTAGATTATGTTTTTATCAAAGAATTTATTTCCTCACTTGTTTCTTTGTACACATAAAACATTAGGAACATAACAAAAACGTTTATATTACAATTTTACAATGATTTAAAACTTAAAAATTACTGATTTCATTTGGCGTAATATTTTTACAAGTTAAATAAGCCACTGTGTACTATGGCACGCAACGTTGTCCTGGTAACAGTAACTCAACTTTGGTACGAAAGATCACGACGAGATTTGCCGCCGCTGTCAGTTGAACTTGACAGAGGTGACGTCGTCGGCGCTTACAAATTAAAATACAAGAATACTTATGCGTAAAGAAAGCGAAGAACGGCGAATGGCACGTGACAATTGAACCATCGCTCGCATGACTATTATGAACGTGTCTTTTTCAATCGTCCACTGGAGATTACACAAACAACAAGAGAAAATGAGAATCTCACTTTCGTTCCAATGACTACGATGAGTCCCCGCGACTGTCATTAATAAATTACAAATTTCGTTTTTTTTCTTTTTCTTTTTTAAGATTATGTGTCTATTTACAAAAGGCAAGTAAAAACAGTTTATATTTATACATTGATTGAGCAGTGTGCGCTTCAAAGATGCTGATTCATTGAAACCCGTCTTACAGAGCAAGTAAACCTTTCAAAATGTTAATTTTCATCAGATACAAGGAGACACTCTACAGTGATTAATAAATGATTTCATCTCAGCGCATTTAACTCAAATGCACTTGTTTGTAAATCAATAACTTTATAAATTATAATATTAAAGCTACATTTTTATAAAATTTTATAAACCACACCAATATTTGTTATTGCAAAGTAAGTTCTGTATCTGACAAAATCATATTTACGAAAAGTTTGAGTTATTCTGCATTAAAAATTTTCCTAATTAATTTAAAATAATTAATGTTCATATGCATTTATTCAAACAAAAATACTACTTAAAGGTCATATGTGTTGCATTTTACTGTTCTGTTCCTCTGTAAGAGGAGAATACTTTGGTTCAGCAGGCTCTTTCCTGCGGAAAGTAACCCAAGTATAAATTAAGCTACCTAATACACTTAAATTAAGACCTATAAAGTTTAACCAAGAGAATACATAATCTCCTCCTATCATCATTCCTAAATATGTAACGGATATATTTTTAAGACATCCTATAATTGTAGTTGTTAAAGCTGAATTATGATATGTACAAAGTATTACAGTATAAGATAAAACAAAACCTAAAAAGCAAGACATCACAAATTGTATTAGGAACATTGCATCAGTCCAATGAGGAAACTTTGTGGCCTTTTCTATATCACCTGTCCACCAAGCTAAAATAATAGTTGGCAATATCATAAATAGTGAATTATAAAACATTAGTCCATATTTTCCTAATTCTTTCGAGTCCAACTTCTTCTTCATGTACACTCCATTTGCAGCAGTGAAGATATTGTTCAGTAAAATAAAAACATACCCTTCTAAATTAAAGGCCAAATCATTTGAGGCTGCTATCAATGCTCCCAAAATCATTGTATAAACACTTAACTGCACAGATGTCCTTGCTTTTACACCTAATATATAGTATTCTCCAATCATAGTCATTAATATACTAAATCTGCGTAGCACTGTAAACATTGGAAGACTCAGTTGCTTTGTGCCACCAAGACCAAAAATCATATTACATATATAAATTAATGGCAATGGCCAGATCTTTTTGAATGTTGATCTTTCCAACCCAGGAAAATCGATATAACCTAGTGATCTAGCGATAAAAAGAACTACGATTGATGCCAACATCTGTCCAATACCCAAGACTGAAAACGAAGGAAAATCAAAAGATGTTAACACTGTCTTATTTACTACAGTGATCAACAATGATGATAATCCGTAACCAAAGGCAGAGCCAGCTCTTAAAAAAGCTGTACTTTGCATCAAGTTTACCATGGTTGCAACTATATTATACCTCTAATATAATAAATCACAAGTGGTAATCACAAGTGAGTCATTTTCACACATTGAAAACACGCTAGTTGTCATTTATTTGCAGCTTAAAGTAACATACACATTGGTAGTGCCATCTTCATCGCCTGCACTCTAAGAGCCATTGGACCACAGATGCAGCGAGTAATGGAGCTTGACATGATGACTGCAACCAATAAGAATGTCTGATAGGATCTATTCTTGATTATAAATTCTGCATTCAACAGGTAACCTTCTGAAACATCCAATAAAAAAAATGTCTAAGACAACTATACTTTATACAATATGCAGTGACTTTGATATAGAAAAATACAATAGAAAGTATATTTTAAAAAATATATATGATCAATATTATACTAAAAATACAATTAGATACAATATTTTGAAAAGAAATATATAAAAAAAACTAATAAAAATTGAAAAAATACAAATCCAGAAAATAAATAGGTGAAGATATATTTTATGATTCTTTGAATAAAAGAAAATAAAAAAATATGACACAAACTGAAAAACAATCTTCTTACCTCTTTTAAACTTTATTTGCAAAGACTTGGAAACAATCAAAGTTTATGATAAAACAGTTGAAACTTTTTCTGTATATTAAAGAAGAACCCCTATAGATCAAAAAGTATTCTATATCCTAAATCTATAATTTGAAATAATTTTTTAATAAACCTCATTATAAGTCTTCCCCATGCATTAAAGAACAATTGGTACCAAGTATACTTATGCATTAAATGAGATCATTTTAGCCAGTGCCACTTGGAATTTACATATGCAAATACACAAAGCTTAAAACTTTAATTTTCTGCAAGTAAAGGACGCTTTTTAAAATATCACTCACTGCTTCACAAGACTTGAACTTTACCCTGTACCTTAAAGGTTATCCACGAGAAACCATTCCAAAATAAAAAACTATTAAACCTTCAAACGGCAAAAAGGAGCTCTCCTGCTATAACCCACAATGACACTAAGTACTTCACTGTTCACTGTCGTAGCTAATTGACAAACGGAATTTCACTTTCCTAAATCATCCTCTTTCTCCTACGAACCTCCCCTGCAACTCCTTCTATGCACTCTTATCTAGTCAATTACACTCGACCGCGCGCTCGAGTCTTAGCAACAACACCAAAAGGAGCGAACAAAGTATCTCCTGTGAACGGGCGCAACGATCGTGTAATACCTTTCGGCTCTCCTTTTCGGCGGCCTCCTGCGTTCGTGAGTCCTCCTCGCCCCTGGGATCGTCCGCAAAGTCCCTCGTGCCTCTCTCTCTACTCATTCACTCACTGATGAAGGCCACGGTTTGCGTGGCATGAACACTCGCCTCTTTTCCGCATCCGGAGGTTATGTTTTCAATAACATGTACTGATGCACATTAGCGCAGCAGCAGCGACGGTGGTGGGCTGGTGGCGCACACGAACGCGGAAGAGAACATATAGTCGATGAGCCGTCAGCCGAGCCGCAGAGTTGAGAACACGCAGTGCCACCGCGGCCGCGGCGAATGATAATGGGAAAGTGAGCCGGCAGATCGAGGAGTTTTTTCTCTCTCTCTCCCTCTCTCCCACTCTCCATTGTACTTACCTAGTATAGTGCTCGGCGCAAAAAAGAGATGAAATCACTGACTATTGCACGGTTTCACGCTAATGACAGCGGCCTGAGGCTGCTAAGACGTTTTTTCTCCGACAAGGCAAAAGAGAAACCCAAATCGAAGTAAGCTGCGTTTGTTATTTATTGCCCGGCACGCTAATGTTGCGGGCTAGGTTACGATTTATTTACAATCGTTAAGTACATCAATGTATATGTAATGCCTCAAGATTAGCAATTGATGATTGTTTGTAATTGCTATCGAAGACCTGAGAATTATGTTTATGTTATACTGTAAATAATATTGTGAAATTCATCGATTACCGTTATTTTTTAAATTCTTTAGCGTTAAAGTTAGCCAATTACAACTTTACTTTAGAATCTTATCTACTAGTACTAGATACATTATCATTTTTCAAATCTTAAAACAAAGATTTGCAATTATATTTTGCAGTCTTGTCTAATCGTTTATGAAATTGAATTACGTATAGATGAAAATATTTATCTATAGTTTGAATACACTATACCATATCTATGCATTTAAATAAATGAATATTTCACATTTTTATAGAGAAAATTGGAATACTGTCGTTGGATTAGAAGTTCATGCTCAAATATCATCTAAATCCAAACTGTTTTCTGGAGCAAGTACAGAATTTGGAAATTCAATCAACTCTTGTGTATCTTTCTTTGATTGTGCAACACCCGGAACATTACCTGTAAATAAAATGATTCAATAATTTTATTAATTAAAAAAACTCACTTGTTTTGAGAAAATACTAATTATTTTATTTGTTACAGGTTTTAAATAAAAGATGTGTAGAAGCTGGTGTTTTAACAGCAATTGCCTTATCTTGTAAAATTAATGATGTGTCATTATTCGATAGAAAACATTATTTTTATGCTGATTTACCTGTGAGTAATATTTACTGAGTATTTCAAATTATTTTTTTAAAATATGTATCACAAGTAAAAAATTAAATTTTTAAATTAGGCTGGATACCAAATTACACAACAGCGACAACCATTGGCTATTGATGGGGGGATAAATTTTCATGTATTTACTCCTGGAGTTCATAAAGAATCTTACGCTAAATCATCTAAGTTAAAACAAATTCAGTTAGAGCAAGACAGTGGAAAAACTATATATGATGAAGTCTCAAGAAAGTAAATTTTTATATACATTTAGAATAGTATTATCAAACTATTTTTATAGAATAACAATTTTGATTGTACATTTATTTTCGATACAGGAGTTTTATAGATCTAAATAGAGCTGGTATTCCATTGATGGAATTTGTTTTTGAACCAGACTTAAATGATGGCGAAGAAGCAGCCGCACTTGTTAAAGAACTTACACTTATTTTGGAACGATTGGATACATGTTCCTGTAAAATGGAAGGTTACTTTCATGCAGACATTTATCAAAGTACACTCCTTTATTTGATGTACATTTATTCCTTTTTTGTGTAGAGGGAGTATTAAGAGTTGATGCTAATGTATCAATTAACAGACCCAATGAACCCTTAGGCGTGAGAACGGAAATAAAAAATATAGGCAGTATACGAGGAGTTGCTTCTGCAATAAATTATGAAATCAAAAGGCAGATCAAAATTCGAGAAAATGGAGGTGAAATAATCAATGAAACACGATCATGGGATAGCGTTTCTAGTGAAACAATTCCTATGAGGGACAAAGAAGATAAATTGGTAACAAATTTTAATATTATTCACATAATTCTAATACATACATTTGTTTAATTTATAATTAGCATGATTATAATGAATTATGACATGTTATATACATTTTTCTATAAACGATTTAAAAAAAGTTGATAATTTATAATGCAGATAAAATAAATAGAATATTCTAGCCATTAGTAAATTAAAGAAAAAAAAATTAAACTCATTCCTTCAATTTTAATTCTTAGGACTACCGTTTTATGCCAGAACCAAATTTACCACCATTGCATATTCACATCGATGAAAATTCTGAAAATGTACACGATTTAGTAGATGCTACATTTTTGAAAACCCAAATGCCAGAAATGCCTCAAGAAACTAGAGATAAACTAGCAACGAAATATGGGTTACCTAAATCATTAATACTTGTACTAGTTGTAAGTATATATATATACATCTTACTTATAATAAAAACAGATACGTATTACTTTCACAAAAGTATATAAATGATTTAATTTTTTATTATTTTTTAGAATATACCGTATTTGTTAGAAGCATTTACTTATATTGCCAAAGCTGACAATAAAAGACCACCTAATCGTATTGCGAAAATTTTAAGTTATCAAGTGCTTACTTTCATGTATGATAATAAATTGAACTTAGATTACTGGTGAGTATTACATGTATTTCGAATTCTCAGTGCTATAAATTTAAATATATAAATAATTCACTTTTAGTATAACAATACGAGATCAAATCGGTGAGATGGTAGATCTTTTAGAATCTGGTTTAATGAATTTACCTGTAATGCCAAAAGTTATGAAAGAAATGTTAGATAATCCACAATACTCACCCAAACAGGTAATACAATCATTATTTCATTTTTGTTTTACTGATAACTTTAATAGATGGGAGAGCTGCCATTACATAATCTTTAATGAATTACAGATTTTAGAAAAAAACAATTGGAGACAAATAACTGACGAAAAAGAGTTACAAAAAATGTGTAAAGATCTTCTTGATCAAAACCCAGATTTAGTAAAGAAATATAAAAATGGTAAAACGAGAGTATACAGACGTTTCACGAGTCAAATTAGTCAATCCACAAATGATAGAGCTAACATGGCACGCGTTGATCAAATATTAAAAGAAATGTTAAGTAAATAATATACATAAATATTGTAAATAGAAGTTGTTATTAAAAGTTTTTAATATTTTACTTATTTTTTTTTTATTTTACATAACATTTTAAAACTTGAAAATACGCATTCATCACTTTATTTGAAATGATTAAAACCCAATAAACATTTAAATTTTTTGAAATAATAAAATAATTTATAAATACCTAATATAAAAATGTATGTATCCAAACAATTCAAAATTATCGACACATGTGTACCGAATACTTGTCGCTTGCAAAAAGATTTAATATTTCATAAATAATAGATGGTCAAAGATAAAAGCATTAAAAATATAAAACACATGTTCAAAAATTTTAATTGCATTTTCGTTCATAGTTACAAGTACAAAATGAAGTAGGAAATAAATATTTGTCGTACAATGAATCGGAGACTAGAGTCCTCAGTCCCCCTGTGTAGCTATAATGCTATTACTCGCAATTATAGTACATGTATATATGTGTATGGTGTGTGATTTTTATTATCATAATCGAAGAGATATAACATACTTATCAACTTGATACTTTTATGATATTTCGTCCAATGTTTATGCGCGCTAAAAAGATACACGCTCGAATTAATATGTATTCTTCTTCATTTCATATAACCCAATGACTTCAGTGAGACTTTAACAGACGTCGATCTCAATCGTAATCTAAAAAGCCGGTTCTCTCTTTCATCTTTGCACTAGACGTTGCAATTGTACTCGTAATAAATGCCTCGTATTTGGCTTAAACGACGTAAATGTCATAAAGAAAACCGAAAACTCATTAGGTTTTTTTGCAACACCAAGTGTTTTGGCAAGTCACGTTTTTCTAGTTTTTGCAATGCCAAAGAAAGTGAAATCATTCGAATCAACATTCGCGCGAACTTCGATCATTCCCAATACAGATTAAAAATCGAGACAACATCGCGGTCGCAGTGAAACAGGTATATAAATTGCGAGCGCTCGATTAAGATCGACCTGCGAGACCCACAACAATTGTCCTTCTGTATATAATCCGCCCGATCGCTCTTTTTAAACTATATAATACAATAAGCACATAGATATCACTATTATACAATGCAATAAAAGTGCCTACCTAAGAAATGGTTACGCGTAATTCATGTTATTCTTTTAACAAACTTTCTTTTTTATGAAACAACTAGGCTCATATAATTTTTTATACAATTGTGTACAACAATATCATTAAAAAAAAGAAAAAAGAAAACACGTCAACTGTGGATCAGTAGTCAATCGTAAGATATCTTCGCATTTGCGTACGAGGCCAGATGAGAAAATCGGATGAAAGATTTCTGCGCAAAAGTGGTTATCAAAGTTCTCCAAAGTACACATTTCACAGTGTTCAAAAAAATACGACCATTTGTATACATGAAAAACTGTATTAAAAAACACAGTGTAGACCAATGATACAATAATGTTCGGTGTAAAACGCCTTTCCAGAGAAGTTGTGTACGTATTTAGGCAAAATTGTAGCGCAGCTTTTGTTCGTAGAAAAGGTGTGGGTTCGTGATTCCTAATTCGAAGAAACCGTTATGTTTTTTTTTTCATTATTATCGTTGTTTAGGCTAGTAGTCTTGAACTATTTAAAAATGATCAAAATTATAAATTTTCGAATTCGTAAAAGATCTTTTCGTAAAAATATTAATTTAATGATTTTATAAATTACCGATCATTCTCATAAACTTTAAGAAATTTTAGATTAAAACTTCATTATAAAATTTCAAACCGTATTCAATAGAATTTCATTATCATGGAATGCAGATCTATTCTTCAAATTTTCAATATCAATGAAGCGCACAAGAGCACACGTGATTAAAAAGACAAAATTTGATAGAAAACAACAGTCTTTTTCAAGAAAGGCCACACTTTGCAATTTTACGTTAACACGCATCAAGTTGACTCACGAAGATATCATTTTTTTCATCATTTTCTTCATTACTTAATCGTTACAGAAATAATGTACAATTCGCTCGATCGTTTCGACGCCCCACGCAGGGGACTTTTTTTGTAATCTTCTTCCTCTATTCATGTCTCTTTCTTTATTTTTTTCTATTTACCTTATAAGAATGCAAAACACGACAGTTTTGAACTCGATGTCACATTCCGTTAATAATTGAGGCGAGCTTTTTTATAAGATAATTTTTGGAGCTTCGCACCGAGTGAGACTCGACATTATATAACGCGCGAAATACAGTATTGCAAAAGTTCACCGCGGTCTAAGCGGATTTTCATTATCATTAATATTATTATTATAATTATTATTCATATTATTAAATTCTCTTACGCAAGATTCCTTCTCATTACACATTTTCATAATATGGGTTGTGTGCTGTACAAGACAAAAAGCGAACGACGAAAACGCATCGCGTGCTTTCATACGAGTGCAGTCGATAAAAAAAATCATCAGTATTATCCCCCTCTCATTTCACGTGTAAACCATAAAAAAGAAAAGATCTCGCCGAACCTTCGCTCGAGAAAGTAACGTATACGCCCCGCAGCTATATTGATGAGCAACTCATATTAGACTTAAATTTGTAGTATTGTCGATTTCCATCTGTTACCGTTTTATACATGACAAAATTACGTATAGATCTTGAATGCGCATGCACGCGATTTCCAACAATAATCTCGTTTCGAATCGAACGTAATACTTTCATGAATATTACAACAATACTGTTTATACATATTCACATATTTCCACCCTTCGCACGTAATCAACAAACGCGTGGCATCTCATAAAATTTATGTAAAAGATTATTACCCTTAATTCGCTTAATACTTATATCGAGTTAAAAACAAATCATTAAAATGTTTCCAATTGTTAACGATCTCAAAATATCGATGTGTGTGTGTATATATATATAAATTTGTATAATTAGTTCAACAAATGTAAATAGAATAGTGTTATATCGAAACGAATATAATGCGCATTATCGTAATATAAAAGCTCTAGGGCTTTTAATAAAAATGAAAGACTTCCGTGCAGCAGTCGCGAAAGATTCGCTGGAGAATCCAGATCATCGTCGAGAACACGTGTTATATAATATCGCTCAATGAAAATTCAGAAAGTCACGAATGCATGCGCACCCAAGGGGACGCGCGAATCGTCAACGACGTCGTTCGATCGATCAACTCCTTTGTTATTTACACGAATCCATGGTGCACGCGGGTACTTCTATATACTCATTCACAAACATTCGACTCCGCAATAACATCGATAGTGCAAATATTATGCGAGAAAAAATAGAGCGGAGAGTACACCGATGTACAGCATTGATCTTACGTATAAATCATCGTCGCGACGTCGGCATCACAACCACGTCCCCCCGTCATATACATCACACATCACCGTAGGCGTTTATCTCACGTAAGGCTGAAGAATTGACAATCGAATACACAAAGCGGTTCGGCGCATCGCTTCTCACTATTTCTCTTCTTTCCTTCTTTTCAACCGCTCATTTTCGTCTTCGCACAGCCGCGAGAGCGAATCCCTCATCCGTCGTCGTTCCTCTCTCTATCTCTATCTCTCCCTCCCCGGTACACAGAAATAAATTAAATTACTAAACACGAAATGATCGACCGGTGGTGTATCCGAGACGACAGCTAATGATTAAAAGAAAGATATAGCTCCTCTCCTTGTCCTTATCCTCCTCCTCCTCCTTCCCTCATTTCGCTCGCTAATCGCGCACAACTCGGATTAAAAGCAGTCGAGAGAAACGGTGCCGGCAGTCGTACATAAGTATATATTTATGTGTGTGTGTATGTGTGTGTATATATATTTGTGTCTGCGCGTCATTACGTATGTGAAAGTTTTTGTTGTGTTACTTCTTGTCCTTCGTAAAGCCCGTGCCTTTCCGACACGCTTCCGAAGCGATCTACTTCGACAACTTGCTGATGACTCGGATCAAGGCACCGTTTTCGTCCTTTAGCCTCTGGTTTTCGCACTTGAGTGTTTCCATCATCTGAAAAAGAGGGAGAGCAGAACAATTGTTTTTATTAAAATTCGAGATTGCCGTGCGTGGTTATTGATTATTTTCATTTTTGTTTTCATTTGTCCACTCGGTATTAAAAGAAAAACTAATACTGGAGATAAACCATATAAGTAGAATGAATGTAACGTATGTACACAGTGAAGACAATAACACGTTTGGGGGGGTGACGATTAATGGAATGGATTGGGAGGTGACGTGACAAATCGAGTGCACACACTCATTTGTAAAAATTATATTATTGGTGGCGGTATATATATAGATTATATAATTTGAAACTTAAAACAAGTTGCTTCAAATACATCTAAATCAAATTAAATTAATAAAACTTCTATTTTAGTAAATTAAATTTGTGAGGGCATATTGCAGTTTTTATAATGTGCATCAATAGCTTGCTTTTGTGTCTTTATCCATCATTACAAATATTCTTACGTAAAATAAATGGAAAGTTGTTACAGAATTGACACACATGTATAGTTACTTTATGCCAAATCTTTACTAGATTATGGTTTCAAAAATTACGAAACATATATAAATAAAAAATAAATTTTAAATTTCTAAGAATTTAAACGATAAATAAACAAAAAGAATTATCTAATATAATGCAGATACATTGTACACGTGTAATTGTATTGTGTGACTGTTCTAGGCTGATTTTAAGGTAACTGATATGAAAGGAAAATGGGATAGGGTTACATATAGTAGAAGGATGCATATACACCGACAAAAAGATTTCCTTCATATCGGACATCAAAATTATGACTTGACAAATTTTCAACAGAAAACAGCAACGAGTCTGTTCTGTTTAACGATAAAGGAATCATTTTCTCAATGTACACTTTTACATTCAAGGACTTTGTTCCGTATTATGTTGTACGTTGTTAAAAATAAAACAAAGACTATCTCGATGACAATGACATTGTACTTTGTTCAATTAACTATATGTTCTTAAGGCCTTCCTCGCCACCGGACGATGGAAGGAGGGACCTTCGTTTTCTTTGAATTTCAATGCTTATCACAAACAGTATACGTATACATGTATATATGCGCATATAAACAAACGCTGCGGCCACTGCTGCTGCAGGTCTTTCACAATTCATGCTGTTTTAGGATTACCGGGTGACTGTGAGAGTGTGAGTATTACAGTTTATGCGAAGGGATCGGACAGACAGACAGACAGACAGACAAAAAAAGAAACCAACACGTAAACACGGCTCTCGCTGCAGGCTCGGGTTAATTCTGCTGCTGCGTTGCTGCGCTCTAGAAGAGGCCAGACTGTAAATGGCTCAATCTCTCGTGCACATGACTCCTTTTTGGTCGAGAGATTGAGCCAGAATGCGCGAAAGAAACGAGGGTTATATATGTGTGTGTATCTGGATCGCGATCGAATTCCTTGTACTGCAGACATAATGTGATCAAAGTTTATGTCGTCAGTGATAGATGTGTGCCTCTTTTTGGTATCTAAAGTAGCTTTTTTTATACTTAAGAGGTTCAATTGTTTAAACCAAAAAGGAGCACAGCATTTATCTGCTGTAATGACTATGATTATCGAAAGTTTTCGATTTTCTAAAATCTAGGTTCGGTAAACTAAATAATTACTTGCTCTTCATGCTCTTTAATCGCGAACAACCTAGTCATCGCGACTTACGATCTATTAAATGTGCAGAAGTGTCTAATAACGTTACATGCATCTATTAACACACGCTGAAAAAACTGTCACTGTTAATGGATGATGAGTTCTAACATTTATTAACGAAAACGTCAAGTCAAAAGTACATTCAATGTGGTAATGAAACGTTGTCTATCGCATCCTACGTTACTGAAAATTGGTTAACAATTACGTGAATCTATTCTATTGCGTTAAACATTCGTCCACATTGAATATGCAGAAAATCGATAGATGATAATGCACTGTTTCAGTAATCCGACAATGGTTGGGGTGCCAATTATGGCGGCAATTAAACAAACGATGAGTGAGAGTAACTAAAAGTCGAAATCGAACAATTAAGTCTGCAAAAATAAGAAGCTTAGTGATGTGAGACAGTGAGTGTAGCAAAAAAAAACAACGTCATCTTATATAAAAGAATAAAAAAAACTTGGTTTTTAATTCATTGCAGACGCAGAGAAGACGTTAAACAGAGAAAGAAAAAAACTAGTATAGTGAGAAAAAAATCAACGTAATTATGATATTAAGAAAAAAAAAAACAAAAGAGAAAAGTCAAATTAAAAAGAGAAATAGAGAAACAATGGTAAAAAAATTAATGATTGTACGTGGCGTACAATGTACAGATTGTTGTTAAACGCAAGAGAGACATATTATGCTTTGTCGCTTGTGTGTTATTTCTTTTATTTGTCCTTTACCTATTTAGCAGTATTGGTGAGTTTGGACACCACGCGGGTAAGTGCCCGATTTTCGGCTTTCAATCTCTCATTTTCGGCTTTGAGCTTTTGCAATTGCTGTAAACAGGTTAAACGGGTTAGCCCAACAGGTGTGTCAACAGTCCCAAAGTTTCTCGTAGTAAACCAAAAAATACAAGTCTTTAATAGTGACACTAACGTAAGTTTTGTGGGGGAGGTCCCTTCGTTCGAGTGCGGGGGGGGGGGGGGGAGGGCTATGGCTTTTGTAAATTCAAATTGGCGTTTCTTGGATTTCTAGCGTCAGTTGGAGTAGCTTTATGAAATATTTAATAGAAACTAAACAAGTCTTCTTTATTAATATTTTTTCATGAAATTTGTCTGCGATTCAAAATTATATCTTGAATGACGAAAATATCGAGAACACATTTTTCATAACAAAAAATAATACCCAAAAAAAATTGTTATCATTTATTTTAAATTTTACAGTTACATTACATGCGAATAAAAAAAAATGAAGCATTTTTTGGAAATCTTAATTTGGATTCGTCGAGAAATCAAAGAAACGATCGCCTCGCAGCTGAAAAACAGTTCTAATGCTACAACACGTCGCCACAATGCTCTACTGTCTTTCTCAAACGTCGACAAAGGAACAATCATCAAACAGATGCGCGCGCGCGAACGCGTTAAACAATAAAAAAGGTAAATGACGCAAAAAGTAAAAGGGTGTAGGTACGTAACGCACGCGCGGGAAAAACGACGACCTATGGCCTGGACTCGGGCCAGGTCGAACGTACACGACTCGAAAAAACATCCCGTCGTGTTGTAACCGTGAGTAACATAAAAAAAATATACAGAGACAGAGCAAAAAGTAAAATCACACGTATATACGCTCAAAAAACAAAAAGAGAACTCCAAGCCACTGTTGAGGTGGCAAAAGTAAATAGAATAACGGCCAATCGAGAGAACAAAAAAAGATAATTACAAGTATCGGCAAAGAAAGAAAATAAAAGCGATGCATTGAAGCCTTTCCAATGTCCCCCTCTCTCCCTCTCAATATCTCCTTCTCGATGAGAGGTGAGGTGTAATGAGAAAAATTTGGCGCGATACAATATCTGAACTTTTACTTTTTTGTGCGACATAAGAATTCATACCATACGAATATTTTATTGTCTATCAAGAAAAAAATAGTAGGTGAAAAGTATAATATCAAGAAGATTTTTCTCATTACTTCGAGAGAGCTAGCAAACGCTGCATCACTCACGCGCAACCGTCATTTAAAAAGAGAAAATTCAAAAATAAAATCGTCATATTCCACGTGCAACTTTTTTATGTAAACAAAAAGAACTTGATTTTTCAAAAAGACTATACGTTAATCACATCCCTTCCCCTTGATAAATTAATTTGTATTTTCATTATTTATATGTATGAATTTATAGTATAGAGTGAGTGATTAGTAACCATAAAAATTATATGTCACAGGTTATTTTATTTTTGTTAAATACTATGTATTAGTATATGCATTTGCTATTATTTGAAAGATCAAGTACTTTGAGCTTACCTTGAATAACATAATTATAATTTCATGTTAGATAGGTGAAATGTATGGTAATATGAAGACACTTTCTTTAATAGCTAAATATTAGTTATTTTGTGGAGATAACGAGAGATTCATGATGATTTTCATTAAATTTAAATTTACTACATGACATCGTATACTGGAAATAATTCTTTTGCCTGTGTAAATGTATATATACAACATCATCTAAATAAGTATAGTATATACATGTTCATACACATATCACACACACACACACACTCACACACACACGTAAAAGATCTTACATCTTCAATTAAAATTGAACTACAAGAAAAATAAAAAAAATAATTAATTTAATAGCATGAAAAATTGTGGAAAAGTTTAAGTAATAAAAGTATTTCAAGGGTATCCAGTTTTCAACAAACTCGAAGGTTAATTTCATCGATACAGGAAATTACCGACAATTTTACATAGACACATATCCACAGACAATGATAAAACATTCATTTAGGTCGACACTTTATGTAAAAATAAAATTAAACTCGCTTT
This sequence comes from Torymus aiolomorphi, assembly GCA_036365515.1. Taxonomy (NCBI): domain Eukaryota; kingdom Metazoa; phylum Arthropoda; class Insecta; order Hymenoptera; family Torymidae; genus Torymus; species Torymus aiolomorphi. The sequence continues at coordinate 56,787,495 of CM070874.1, read as the reverse complement.
AATCTTTAACTATGTAAAGAGCTTTCAATCAACCTTTATACATATTAGGACATTAAAATTAAAGCGAATTTCATCAGAAAATCAGACTTCAGAGCTCTGCATGAAACCTCAATAATTCCTTTCCAATTGCAAAAAAAAAAAAACCAAATCAGAACTCTGACCTGACCCTCTCCCGAACAATCCACACCAACATAACTCCTGGAAAAACAAATGAATCTGAATCGTCTCACCTTGAGCTCCTCCTCCATCTCAGAGAGCTTCCTCTCCATCGCGCGACGCTCGCGCTTCTCCGTCTCGGACATCGCGGCCTTGCTCTGGGCTGTCTGGGCCTTGTCGAGCAGGCCCTGCACGTCGCGCAGCTGCTCGTCCGACTTGCGCAGCTTCTCGCGCAGCCGCTCGTTCTCCACCTGCGACTCCTCGTACAGCTTTTTGTAATCGAGCTCACCGTTCTCCGTGCCATTATTGGACGCAGCAACTGCTGCTGCGGCGGCAGCTTTCGTACGCGCCGCCGCTGATATGCCGGTTTCGGAGCTCAGCGATGAGACTGAGCCCAGCCTGCTCGAGCGACCCGAGCGCTCGTGTCCGCTCTACAATGAAAGAGAAATTATGGTGTTAGTGGTGTGATTGATAATTTCTTGGTGTCTTATTGTACGAAGTAATGAAAACAAAAATTTCAGGAAGAATAAAATTTAAAACGAAAACAATATGCTGCGCAAAAAAATTGACGAGCTCGGCTTGATATGAAAATACGTTAGAACGGCTAGAATTTTATCCAGAAATTAACCCGAACATTAAAATCCATCCTGAAACCGGCGAATTACTGGTGAATTTTTGTTGCAAGGATAGGTATGTTTGCTTGAAATAAATTAATCACAATGGATCTTTTTCAGCTGTAAATTTATATTAAAAATAATAATCCTATACCACAATTAAATTTTTATCTTCTTTCGGATGGTTCGAAGTTAATACTGTGATTTCCTAATTCCCCGTGCCGGGCTGCATCTAAATTTAGACAGCCGTAAAACTATATCGCATAAAAAGTTTCCACAATTTCGCTGCAACGTGCAGTTAAATTTTATCATCCCATAAAACAATACAATGAATCCTATTAAAGTTTTTAAATAATAAAAAGAACATAACTAAATAATTAGATCTTTTTAGAATTGAGCAATCATTAATTATAGCATACCTAATTGCACGATTGTGCAAATCATGAATAACTGAAGCACAACATCGTCCTATTTTTATTTGTGAAAAATTTTATTTGATTTTAATTTATACGACGTTTAAATATGAAAGGCAGTAAACAACATTTTCAATTAAAGTTATCGACGATAATGTTTTGCTGATGAAAGTAGAATTTCTAAAAATGTCTTTATTACCGGCTAAATGGATTCTAATTGTTATTTATAATTAGAACAATGACTCGGCCGGGAACCGTCTAATGTAAAATTTTAGCTCTCTAGAAAGCATCACAAGAATGCAGTCAGGCGTCATCAAGATGCAACGATTATCGAAACCTGAAACTTTGCGCTCAGCTTCCTCTCATTTTGGCAATCATTTGGTGAACTTTGGTGCAACACGCGAGGGAACATCGGGCAATAATTGACGGTTATAATGTGTAAATTGGTCGTGAAACACGTGTCAGTGATCGATTGTTCAATACTTCTTTTTATGAGAATGAGTAAAAGATCTGACTGAAACAGAATATTAATCGGTATAACAGAAATTATGTGTATAAAATAAGAATCAAGAAAGATCAAGAAAAATCAAATTTTAAATATGAACAAAGAACATTAAAGACGACATAATACGAACATTATCTATTGTATCAAGAAACATGTCCCTCTCTTGTAAACAAATTGCTCTCTTAATCAACGTTTCCTGAAACATACTATTAGTCTAAGAAAGAGTAAACGAAGACAAAATGAATCTTGGAGTAATTTTTAGCAAAAAAAAATTGTTTTTAAATTGGGACAATAATCAGTAATAATGTACATATTTATTCGGATTCGTAAAACCAATGATAATTTTTATGTGACATTAAAATTTTTTATTGTGTAGGTGTGAACAGTTTACAGGTTGTGAAAAATTTAGTGCTAAAATTAAATGGCAATCATCACTGAATTTCTGTGCCAAGTTCGTCATTTCTTGAAGTAAATTCTTTGTTTGTACCTTAATTAACTTCATATATAGCTATGTAGCTTTGACGTTGAGAGATAGTAGATTTATTTCAGATTTTTGAATGATTATTCTTTCAAAACACATGTAAATTCAAATTTATTCTTGTTTTTATAAATTCCTTGGCAACATTTTGTTGGCACTGTAATTTTTGTTTATTTGTATTTAGTATGGCCATTTCTATCCTTTAAAAAATGTTCAAAACGAATTAATAACAATACAAGTATTGCGAATTGTAAAGCCCATTTCACCACCGTAACAATCGGAAATACATTATAATCCCTATAATACACATCCGGAAAATATAATAATCACTCCAGAAATTTTGACTGCGGAGATTGAAATCCTTGTATGGTGTTTGATTTAGTATACGAGCATCTAATCGACTAAGCCAACTTAATCGTTTTAAAGAACGACATATTTAGTTTCTTAGAAATAATAAAAAGTCTAACTGCAGTAAGTTGGAGAAAATTGCAATAGTTTATAATGAAGGTGTGTCGTTAATATTTATGATATAGTTCGGAGATGTATACTTGTAATGTATTCATGGAAAGCACAACTTTAAAATGGGATTAATAATGTAATGTAGGAATTGACGGAACTATCGCAGTACCCATTCTTTATTCTATCTTCTACGAAAGAGTTAATTTTGCCCAAGCGCATATAACAAAAATGACGAAAAATAACATCACCGAAAAAGAAATAAATAAAGTTTATGATCATTACTATTTCAATATAAGTAAAAAATTACAAATATGTGTGGGACTTTGGCCATATCAATCGGGAATCAAGAAGATTATTAGAAGATATATCGTGTATGCCAATATATTAATTACGATGTTTCCAGTTGTAAGTTAATATTTACTTAATATAATTTAATATTTGTGATTTCATGTCACTTTTCACATTAAACTAATATATTTTCTGAATAATTAATTGAGAATGCTTTAAATTATAAAAGTGTACTGTCAATATTTGAATTATCATTTTTATTGCAACTAGTACAATCCAAACGCGCTGCGCGCGTATTATTTTGTTTCTTAGGTTATGAATATATAATTTTTCATTATGATTTCACTTTAATTGGTTTAAATGATAGGATAATCAGATCATTTTTCAAAGCATGACAAAATTAATCTTTTTATTCTAATTTGATTTAATCATTTAGTTTTAATTAGTTTTAAATATAGTTAAGAATAAAAATTCAATTTAAAAAATTCAAATGCAGCGGAAATAGCGAATTTCCGCGCCTATTCCTTACAGACCAATCAAAATCACTCTTTAGGTGCTTCACAACATCCGACCATCGTTTTTTAAGAGAGGAAAATTTTTATATGTACTGCAAATTTACAAAAATAATAAACTGACAAAATTTTATAAATTAACTGAGTTTGTTTGTTTGTTACAATTTTTCTTAAAAGAAATAATGTATATGAAGCGACTGAAATCTTATTCATTCACAATATTAAAATATTATTGTTTAGGTTAATGGTTTTAGAAATTGGTGTGGTAAAGATATTGATCTGTGCTGTGAAACTATCGTTGCAATTATTTATCTATCTGTACTTTTCTTAAAGATAGTAGTTACAAGCACATGTGAATACAAGGTATGTATATTGTCATTTGTAATAGTATATTGTGTGCCAAGGGCGTAAAGTAGGCTTTTTTAGACCGTGTGTGAAGTTTGCAGTACAAGTCGAAGGCGACCAACCACGAGCCGAAGACGAGTTTATACTACAACCACACGAGGTCAAACAGCACACTTTAGCCCTTGGTGCACATCATATTTTTTCGCGTTTTCTTAATATAAAGTGAAGTCAAAATTTCCCAAAAATTCCATTAAAAGTGGACAGCGGGCGCTTTTTAATTTTTATTGCCCGCTACGGCGATCAGCAGCGGGCGTTTTTCAATTTTTCTCGCCCGCCGATCTATAAACGGTCATTTTGGCTCGCTTAATAGGTTTAAAAAAACGCGAAAATCGTGCTTGTGTTACAAAAAAATATATAATTGAAATGTAACAGGTCATATATTCGTGATTTACAGCTAAAAAAAATATTTCGGCAAGTAGCAATGAATTGGCTGACCATAAACGATCCTGAGGAACAAGCCATTTTAAAAAACTACGCAAGACAGGGAAGAATAAAGAGCGTGGCTTACATATGTAAGACGATCCAAACATTGACAATATAAATGACGTTCATATTTCGGAACATAATATTTCGTGTCGTTTAAAATATAAGTTATACTTCTTTGAAAGAAAAGCTTTTCTATCATTTTCTAGCTTATATGGTTGTCGGTGGGGTGGTGTTTTGTCAGGCACCAATAGTACCTGCGATACTTGATTATTTAATTCCACTAAATATGTCTCGTCAGAAAATTTTATTTGTAAAAGGCGAATATATAGTAGATCCTTTTAAATATTATCACTTACTTTACATATATTTTATTATCACGACTGCGATAACTGTCACAGCAGCTACCAGCATTGACAGCACATACACAATGTTTACGCATCAAAATCTTGGAGTTTTTTCCATCGTTAAGTGCGTTTTCTTGAATAAAGAATGTGAAAAAGTTAATTGCATGTGAATTAGAAGATCGTTGTTTAAATAAATTAATTAATGCATTAAAAATATTTTCAGACATCGGCTTCAGCTGGCAAGTAAAAATTACGTAAAGGAATCTGGTTCCGATTACAATAAAATTATCGAAGCTGTTAAGTTGCATAAAGATGCTTTAAAGTTGAGTTTCAATCACGACAACACTCATCTTAAGATAAATGAATTGCGTTATAAATTAATATCTGTTATTATAGATTAATCGAACTGATAGAAACGTCATATTCATTCTTATTTCTCATAATAATAAACGGTACTGTAATGTTTCTTAGCACTGCCACAGTCGTAGTAAGCAAATTTATATATTCAGTGAAACTTCGCTTCGGCTTAACAAGCTATCTTAGCTATAATATTAAAACTTTTCAGGCAATCGGTATGAATGCTAACTACGTCTTTGACGCAGCACGAGTAATTATAATAGAAATCGGTATCCTCATACATTTGTTTTATCTTAGTTGGCCTGGCCAGATGCTCATAGATCATACTAATGATCTCTTTGTAGCTACGTAGGTATTATTCCGCTTTTATGTTTTAAAATTAGTCTTTTTTGACAGAGCTTGATAATCAAGAGCAATAAAAATTTTCAAAGTAATTTTTTTATCCAAAATATCTGAGCAAATAAGCGAGCAGAATGTAGAATTAAGGCTTATTTTCAAACCTAATGTTTAAATAAATTTGAAAGCTAAAGCGCGCTTTTTTCTCTTAGATACACAAACGAATGGTATAACATTTCGCAGCGAGGGAAAATACTACTGAGAATTCTTGCGTTAAAGTGCATAAGACCTTGCGCCTTCACGGCCGGAGGACTGTACGTCATGAATTTTCAAAATTTTGGAACTGTAAAAGCTAATTTTAAACTGCAACGCTAACACAAAACCATTGTCTGTCTCGCAAATACAATTAACTGACAAAATTGTTCATTTGCAGATAATCAAAACTACTATATCGTACATCACAATAGCTGTTCGCTTGAGAAATTAATGTGTTTTAGAACAATATTAATGGTTAGAAGTCCGAATGTCTTCAATTAGTTGACATATTCTATTATGAAGGACTATTTTAGTATGCACACACACGGGATTCTATTTTCGTTATATAGGTCGGTAAAAGTATATATTATTAATAGTATATTTAAATAAATTATACATATAAATATAAATAAATTATGTTTGAAAACAGCCTCCAACAGTGTATCTTTTTTACGTAATATTTTAACAAAATCATAGCATGGTATGTATTAACGGTTGTATGTTCGTTGTAATTTACAACTTTTATTCGTTTTAGGAAAAAAATTTCTCATTAGAATTTTCAAAAAATCTATTATTTTGTATATAGTTTACCTCTTTTTAATTTAATTTGTTAAACGAATTTTTATTTTTTTGCAGTACATTAATGGCGAAGGTCAAATTTATCCTTTTACATACCAGAATAAATATTCTTTGCACAAAATTGATTTCGACTCGCACTAATTCAAAACATTCATTTATTTATCACCTATAACAAATTAGTAACCAACCAAAGTCATAAGTAATACCTTTCATCCTACCGACAACAGACCGGAATCGTAACACCGAAAAGCGCGATTCTAATTCCGACCCTCAATCCCTCCCAAATCCAGCGCTTATCCAAATAAATGCGATATCACCGGAATCGAACGAAATAAACCCCGTGTTTCCCCGAACCTTAACACGCAAAGCCGCATCGCAGACAACAACAGCAACAACGAGGACATGTATTCCTTACAACATATCCCTCGGAGCCAGCGAGACTCTGCAGGCTGGAGCTCCTCGACCCGAAGCCACTGCTGTCCAGCTTGGGCTTGGGTTTGTTGAAACTGCCGCCCCGGTGAATCGATGACGCGGCGGTCGTCGGTCTGCCGTTGCTCAGGCCGTTGCTCAGGTAATTATAACTCGACGTGGACGGCGCGGCTAAGTTCAGCGAGCCGAGGCTGGAGGCGGAGTGGCTCGAGGGCAAGGTCAGGCCCCCGTACCCCGAGGCCGTGCCCCCGTAGGTCGTGTAATTGTTGAGCTGGTGGTGGTAGCCGTTGAGATTGTTCGCCGAGTTGGAATAGGGACTCTTGTAGCCGCCGTTCGTAGGCGAGCTCTTGTTCAGGTAGCTGGGCGTCGAGTAGCTCGATGCGTTGCCCAGGAGATTCGAGTAGCTGTTCTGGCTGCTCGCGCCGAAGAGGCCGGCTATGCTGCGCGGACGGTTGCGGAATATCGAGTTGCCGCTCGCCGAGGCCTGGGCGCGCAGACCCGCGGCTGTCGTCGGCTTCGGCTGCGTGCGCTTCCGGTACGTCGACATCTTCTCTCCCTCACGATGCTGCTCGAGCTCTTTGATCTGTTGTTCGGATGTCGGTAGACTCGCGCTTGGTTGCTTACTTCGTGGGTGGTGATGAGGTGGTCGAGGAAGGCGCTTTTCACGAGCTTATACTTACATAATGTTCATGTCGAAAGTACACGTTTTATCTTTAAATTTCAATTCATCTTGCCGAGGTCCTCGTGCTATCTCATACTTGACAATAACAGGACGATATCTTCCTATCTCAATTCGACAGCTCGAAAACTGCTCACCAGAGCGGCAACAGCAGGTGAGATGACAGCCTTCCACAATCTTCGCACTCGATACTCCAAACTCTCTCACTTCGCCCACCTCTTTTTCAAAAAGCAACAACCTTTGTAAACCCTAACGGAGATAATACAAACAATCGAGGAGGAAAGCTCGCGCGACTTGTGCGCGCTCGCCTCGTTCGGACTTGACAGCAAGTGTTTAACTGACGCGCGCTACTGACTGCGGTTCTCGCCGCTCCCCGAGACTCAGCATCCCTCTCTTTCTCTCTCACTCTCTCTCTCTCTCTCTCTCTCTCTCTCTCTCTTTCTCGCATTCGACGACTACTTCCATGCGCGCGCGCGCGAGTTATTTGTAGAAGCCGACGACGTGTTTTCAAGGCGGCCGAATACGCGCGCCCGCTCTCTCTCTCTCTCTCTCATTCTCTGAGTCAATGAGTGAGAGGCTAGCAATTAGAGCTAGCGCTTGCGCGTGCGACTACCTATAGCTTTGTTTTTTCATCTACAACACCGCGGCTCCTTCTGCGCGAGTGCGATGACACTGCGCGCTTGTTGTTTTTTTCTTCTTCTTTCGGGTGCTATCGAAGAGCCACATGACTGTGCTGCTATTGCGTCGGGTATTAATAGTAATTAGAGCGGCGCTCGCACACGCGGTGCTGTGCGCCGAAAGGTACAGGTGATGCTGTATAGAATAAGTAAATAACGCGCGCAGTAGTAAGAGAGAAGAGAAGGCGTTATGAGCGATCCTGCGCACTTGGTGCTGCAGCCGCGAGCTGAAGCATGTCAGCGACAGATAATCCCCTGATGCGCGCGATCTGTTAAAAGTCAAAACACTCGCACGTAATCGCTCGCTTATTTTTACACCTCGCTTGCGCCTTTTTCTGTCGTATATTAAATACAAAACGGGGATCAGGCTCTATGCCATGATTTAGGTATATAGGCGGCCAGCGGCCTCGTAACCTCCAAAGAAACCTCTCTCTCTCTCCCTCTTTGTTAATCGTGCAACGAGGCCATTGCTAATAATGGGGTTCCCGCATTTCTCTCGCTTTGGCGCAAACTCGAAATAAACCCTGCCACCGCCGCCGGCCGCGGCCTATTATTTTCGGTGGGGAGGGAAAGAGAGAAGGAGCGCGCGAATATCGTCGACGCGTGCGCGCCTACAGCGTGGACGTGTGTGTTTTGGACTGCACGGATTAGGGCGATTTTACGCTGTTCTCGTGGGAGATTAATAAATCATAGCTGGTTTACGAAATGACCCCGTAGTTTCTTTGTTCTATCTTCGTTGTTGCGGAGAATGTGCAAAGTTCAAGTGCCTGGTTGTCTTAGCATAAGTTGAAATGATTGCTTTGATGAGCGGTTTACGGTGGGAACGTGCAGGTGTTAATGTTAAACCTTTTATGATAACATAATTAAATAGATCGCTGCTTCTAAGATGAATTAGTGAAAAAACTACTAAACATTAGTGAAAATTGTTCCACCGTAGAATTAATGAATATTCACTATTTCATTAGTGAATATTCACTAATTCTACGGTGGATAAATTTTCACTAATGTTTAGTGGTTTTTTCACTAATTCAACTTTAGAGAGTATAGATTAATGTTACTAAAAAATGACACCTTAATAAAGAATATAAAAAAAATTTATATTTTAATATAATTGTTTTTTTGTATATAATACACAAAATTTAATAATACGAAAACTAATTTTTATTTCAATACCATGATCGTCTCCTTCTGATAACTAAATTGGATCACAGGAAAGCAAAATTTGACATTGAATTACTTTAAAAAGATTTGTCGTTAATCATTACCTACACCACAGTCGCCAAACCAACTAAAATTACGCCAGCCACATAAATCAAGCCCATTCAAATTACCGAAAAATTCACTAAAGCCGATGTTTGTTTACGACTGGCGGTCGGACCGCGGCTGCACATGCAATATCTCGTTCGCCACCTCATTTACTCCAATACGCCCCGATTATTAACGTCTCTTCATACGCGCACGTGCGCGCGGCCAAAATCCCTGCCGCGGCGACGTTTTACGAGTCGACGCGCGGGCGATCCGCGAGAGCATCGGAGATTTATCGATGAGCTTTAGGCGCGCGGTATACTTATGTATAAGCAGTGTGGCTCTCGACACGCATCGACGAGAGTCGCGACGGCCGATGGGTTCGTTAACGGTTTATGAAATAATTGGCAGCACGCGTGCTATGTTGAAAAATCCTTCACAGAATCGTGATTATTTTTGCGACTCTGTGCGGCAGCGGTGCGACGACAGTTTCCAATATTCGTCTCTTTATTTTCTTTTTCGTTGCGGGCTTAGGTTTCGAGTATATTTTTTACAGGAGATGTTTAAATAGAGATGCGTCAGATGGTAAATTTATTCTTAATGTACTTGTTGACAGTCGATATTTTAAAATCAATGTATACCTATAGTTGATAGCGAAAAAGTTACTGATCGCTTTTTCATTTTAATTTCGATGCGAAAATCATTCGATAGCAGCCATTTAAAAAGGTTACCTATAAACGTATTTAAAACTCTCCTAGTTTTATATCATAAAGTTTAATTAAGGCCTCGATGGGACTTCAAATTTAATTTTGAACGCTACATAGATTCATCGGGTTGTAGGAAAAAGGTGTCTCGAACCCTGGTAGAAAATAACCGAACCAAAATGGCTTAACTGCAACAGTTGGCCAATCTTCTTGGCCAACGAATAACAAAAATGTTGACGAACGGTTGGCCAGTGGATGGTGAACTATCGATAAAATTAAAAGCATCGAATGCGTGGAAGTCTTTGGGGTGGCGGATGATGGACTCTAGGTGGTGCGCTCCATAGTTTTATGCGTTAAGATCTCAGGGTGAATCTAATACGCGACCCAGGTGTTCGGGGTAGCCGATGACGATGTCTAGGTGGTGCACTCCGTAGTTTTTTGCATTTGTGGGTCTAGGTGTTGGAACTTATCGAATGCGTCGTCTAGGTGTTCCGGGTGACCGATTACGGAGTCTAGGTGGTGTGCACCGTAGGTTTTTGGCTGTAGGTGTTGGATCTTATCGAATACGTGGTCCAGGTGTTCGGGGTAGCCGAAAACGATGTCTAGGTGGTGAGCTCCGTAATTTTTTGCATCTAGGTGTTGGAACACATCGAATGCGTAGTCTAGATCTTTGGGGAAGCTGATCATGATGTTTAGGTCGTGCGCTCCATAGTTTTTTGGCTCCAGGTATTAGAACGCATCGCAAACGTGGTGGACGGGGAAAACTACGGAGAGCATTACCTAGACAACGTCATCGGCTACCCCGACCATCTAGACCACACAAGGAATACATTCCAACACCTAGATGTAAAAAACTATGGAGCGCGCCACCTAGACATCGTCATCGGCTACCTCGAACCCCTAGACAACGCATGGAATGAATTCCGACACCTAGATGCAAAAAACTACGGAGCGCACCACCTAAACTCCGTAATCGGTCAACCTGAACACCTAGACGACGCATTCGATGAGTTCTAACACCTAGAGCCACAAACCTACGGCGTGCACCACCCAGACTCCGTCATCGGCCACCATTTACGAAGCTTATAGGCAACTGCAAGGCTTATTCCGTGATGAAATTAGCGGTAATAATTACCAACCGTTGGTTAAACGGTTGGCCAAACCTTTGCGATTTGGTGAACGGATGGTGAACAGTTGGTTACCATTTCTACCAGGGAAAATGTGAATTTTTGTACCAAACATCTTGAAAAATGATTTACATTATTTTCTGGTCCGATTTTTTTCGACATACTAAAACTTCCTCTACGACGAAAGATTGAGAAATTAAATGCTTAAAGAGAACATCAACATCAGAAAGATTAAAAAGATGTCAAGGAAAAAATCCCTAAAAAATTAAAATAAACAACGGTCGAACGTAAACAAGTGTAAAGGGGTTTACGTTGAGCAATTAGTAACATGCTATATATATGGTTCGACCGGTCTACTACCACTGATTCGACAAACGTAGCGATCAATTAAGATTTACTCTTCGGTCAAGGATTGGGAGCATAACTGCCAAACTTGTAGCGCGCGCATTATACAAAGCGGGTCGTTAATCAACGACCGAAATGGCAAGTTGCGATCGCTGTGCACTGTATTTCATAATGAAAGTAATTTTTATACTCTTACCTAATCGTAACAATTATCGCGACATGAATAACGAATGATAAAATTAAAAATTAACTCGCAACGAAATCATTACCCTAATGAGCACCTTGAACAGCGCTAACTTCTATAACGGACCATTCGACTCTTTTTTTAATCAACCAACAAAACCAACGCGCACGCGCGCCTTTCAATGCCGACGAACTTGCGGCGCATTAGTCTCGCGCCTGGCGTACAAATGAGGAAGTGCCAGAAGGCGCAGGAACGGGGAGAAAAAAAGAAAACAAACAACGACCAGCCGTCGAGATCGTCGTTTGACAAGACGAGTGTCGATGGCATCTATCCCTATACGCGTTCTATCGGCACGTCGAACTCTATTTCAGGCGCCTTGGCATTTCTTTTGTTTCTTGCGCCCCGAGAATGTTTCCAAGGCGGTCGTTGGCGATGTCGCTGCGGCGAGATGTTATCGTTTTGACTTGCGAGATAACACGGCGATCGGTGTATTTTGACCCCCGGGTGATGGGTTAGCGGCAGCTGCGGTGACTGAGGTTCCTATTGTTGTGTGCTTCAATTTATTCTGGTTGTGATTTTTCTTTTTTTACAATTAAAATGAACTACAAAATTGACAGCGTCTGGGAGAGTAATTGTTAGATGTAAGAGCGAATAATTATTCGCTCACATAATTAAATTAGAAATTTTACAAATTTCATATATTCTCAACCTTTTATTTACGTTGCTAAAAAAATATGATATAATACTTTAATATTTTAGCATTTACAAAGTATAGGAATCAAGTCATTGATTCCATTAACATGGTTGAAACGTGCTGTTATTGGAAACTAAGACCTCGTCGCCTTGACCTCTTGCGCAAAATAGTTCTCGTTTCGATACAAAATGATTTAATCGACTAGAAAGTGGCTCGGGATTTGCTGATTTTAGAATTAGCTAATTTGTTTCTCAGTGAACGCTAATTTAACTGCTGCCGAGTGATCGAAACGTTTTGGCTCGAAATTTATCGTGTAAACGAATCAGGACAAGCGATCCGCGTCAGGATCGGACACGGCAAGTTACGTTATTTTCAAATTAACACTTTTTGTTTACTCGTCCCATATTTTCTATCTCGGCCTTGATAATTTTATAAACTAATGAACGGGACGTACATGATTTCCAAACTAAAATCTTTAAAACCTGTTCTGTTCTTGAAAATAAGTACCATCAAACATCAAATAAAACACAAATATATTTTTAACTAAAAAAACAATTGTAATATTACTTAATTTTGTTGAAAAAGATCCGGCCAACAATAAATATTTTCAAATACTAATTCATTTTACAATAAAATATTCAAATCTAACAATCAATGTGAACCAATACACGTGAATCAAAAAGATTGAAATTACCTAAAATTTAAAAAAATACATTTTGCAATAATGTATGCAATATCCGCAAAATAATATAATTTCAAGCAGCAAGTTGAAACTTCATTAATCTTTAGTATAACACATTTATTTTAAATTATATACATGAAAATTCATGTAAGAAAAACCACCAAACAAAGTCAATTCGCCACTAATCTTCACCGAGCATCGTAAATACATCGGACGCACAATGCCGCGAAAGTAGCCAAAACGCTTGCGCTCTGCCGTAATCGGGGGCCCTCGTATCTCTTCCTCTTCCGCGAGCATTTACACGCATAAACGGCCGTGATGCGCTCCTCTCCATTTGTTTTTGCATCGTTACACGCGCAAAACTCTCTCCCCCTCCCTCTTACTCGCGCATACTTGATCTAGTTCCCTTCCTCGCGAATATTTACGCGAGCGGATGCCAAGAGACCGCGATATTTCGAATTAGACGCAGCGGAGGCTTTTCCGCGCGCGCGCGCCTGCGCGCAATCGATTGCAATGCCGCGCGACGACAAATCGTTCGCTCGCGCGAGGGGCGCGACTCTAATTGCTTCGGTCGCGGCTCATTTGCGCCTTCGTTTTTTTCACTGTCACACAGCCTGGCTTTAAGGGTACAAGTGTGGATGGAGAGAGAGGGCAGGTGGCGGTGAGAGATGTATGGTTCTGTTGAATCCTCAGGATTTTCCGAGCGAAAAGTTCGGGGAAGCGGGTTTTACAGAGTCGTCTAAGTGGGAGAAGTGTTTAGTTTTGTGAGTCATTTTTTTCTGACGCTGCATGGAAAAATTTATTTGGGTATTTTATATTGGCAGTAGAAATTGCCGTCGCTTTGTGTTTCTAACAAATTTTTATACACGGAGAGAAATGGTTGAGTAAAAATTACTATACTGTATTGAAACCGGGGGACAGACTCAAATTATCAAAAAAATTACTATACTTTCTAGTAAAAATTGTTATAAATGTAGTAAAAATTACTAGAAATATAGTAATTTTTACTAGAAAGTATACTAATTTTTTTGATAATGCGAGTCTGTCCCCCGGTTTCAATACAGTATAGTAATTTTTACTCAAACATTTTTCTCCGTGTATACATTCAATTATTTAAACAAGGTATAAGTATACGAGGAAATGGAGAAAAGCTGAATTTTTTTTTAAACGAGTAGTTTTTGGGAATCTCTAATCTGTGTAATCATTATCAAAATAGACTTTCATCATTTTTATTAATTGTTTTGACTTTTTATTTATGGCAAAAATGGATTTTAATATTATTACTCTAAAACTGTAATATACTAATTATTAAAATAATAATTATTTTTTAAACTTTACACGCAGAAAAGAAATTAATTTACTTTTAAAGTTTGATTTCATTAAAAAAAAAGTTAGCATTTCACAGCAAATAATTGAAATTTTTTCGACTTTTTATTTGAATTCCTTGCGAAACAGACAGTGTATTTTTAAGTATCGCGACATCTTTGAGTCATAAAAGTCACTTTGCAATTGTTGGCTACTGTAAAAGAACATGAGATACACCCTATACACTCTTTGTCGTAAATATTTATGGATCTGAGTGAATCATACCGTTGCGGGAGGGAATCGCAGTATTATATTATTTTGGTCAACCTTCTTTCAAATTTCAAAATACGTCTATCTCTTGGCAAGTCCAATGTTAAAAGGTGAGCTATATCCCGCATTTTGGACTTGTTTTCAAAGAAAATAAAAATGATATAATTAATTGGGATAATTAATTTCTAAAGATAATATTCGCTAAATTTGGATGCAAATATTTATGCGAGGATTCATTTTATAACCCACCATTATATTTATGTATTATTTTGTGATTATTTAATATGACTTTATTTATTCGGAGATTAAGTACTCGGTAATAATTTACATTTAAAATCAAGTTTGTTATGAATAAAGATCAAAATTAATATTTTCTTTGCGTATTTTGATTGTAATTTATAAAGATATGATTGTAAAATAGAACCTTGTTCTCGTATTTATATAATTGATGATTATACAAACATAAATTTTATGAGAAAATAATATAAGAAACAAATAAACACTTATTGCAACATACAATTTCGTGATTAAAATTAGTCTTATTTAACAATCTAAAATTGCCAAAGTTATGGTGAAAAATTGGAAAAATTAATTTTAGTCACGAATTTCCTAACAAAGATTCACAGCACCTCTCAATACGCTCATAAAAAAATCTCGACTTGACTGACCGCGATTCTTCGTCGGACTCTCATATATTAATAGTAAAACAACACGAAAAAGTCTACGACACGTTAGTTGAAACGTCTAAAAAAGAAGCTTCCTATCACGAGTCTAGCTCGAAAAAATACATTACGAACGTCGACAAGTCACGGGATTCAGGTCATGTGCCAGCGTCGACGACGATTCCGCGCGCAAGCGCATATTGTAACGGCAGGCGAAACCGCGAGTCTCTCGGATTTCTTCGGTGTATAAGTATACGTCGACTTGTCGTTTCCGTGAAAGAAAGGAGTTTTTCTTGGGTTCGCGATTGACACACGCTGCCGTGTATACCAATAATTCTTTGTTGGAGAACGATAAATGTCTACATGAGCGTAATAATAAATAATGGCAATTTGATAAAAGTGGGTGGATACCTTGTATTTTAGATAATTTATCATTGAGTTTATATAATAAAAAAAACTTTTCTATTAATAATTTTATGAGAAAAGAACAATGTAATATAATTTTACAAAATTATTTTAAGAAATAGCGAATCAATCATTAATCCAGTACTTTATAAATATACTTTTCTATAATATAGCATTTTTGATTAAGAATCATGGTAATTTGTGATTTTATTTCAATAGCCAGTTGAAATTTTTCTTTAAAATCTTTGCACTAATAAAGAATACGTAGATTCTTATCCCGTGAAGAAAAGAATCAAAATAGTATAATTTTGGTCATTGCGATATTCAGAATTTGAATGTATATTCGCCACGATTAATATGCAAACTTCTTTCTTCCTTTAATAATCTCTTTCTCTCTCTCCCTCTTTCTTAAACACTTCCTCGCAGCTCTCGCGTGCGTTTGTGTATACCCGCATCAGTCTTTAAATATCACTATCGATACTAACTCTAGATATACCGAATCCGTCGCACTTACTCCGTCTCAAAATACACGAGCGCATCGCGAAAAAATCTTACGTATACCTCCGATCCATAGGTGAGAATTCATTTATCAATGAAAACGACGAAGAAAGTGGAGAGGAAAAGAGGTGGTGATTTTTCGAAGAGGCGAGCACCGACGCGGCTGTGCTCACAGCGTGCACCCGCGGCTATTTTCGGCGGCCGCGGGGTAGCGTAGCGTCTATATTTACGTTTGTATTCGAAAGCACGGCGCCTTTTGCGCGTACGTGAGGGAGATAGAGTGAGGGGGATGGGGGGGAGGGAGGGAGAAAGAGAGAGAGAACGGAAACAACGATCCCGTTGTCGTGAGATCGCGTGCCGGAGAGTGATGTGAGTTATTGAGATATTGAAGTGTTCGGGGGTACGTATTTTTGGGAGATTTCGGGGTTTTGAAGTATATGTTTTTGACATTGTTCTTTTTATAAAGATGAGCAGGTTTTCTATTGACAGCTTAATTTTCTCGGTATTTGGGGAGAACGATGATGAATTAGTTTATCCGAAGTTTAGTGATTGAGTTGACTTACAAAAGCCAATTTTCAAACGGTTTATTTGGGATAAATTAATTTACTATATAGATGTATTTTAATTTCCTAGAAGTATACATGAGCAGACCGTAACAATTACACAAAATATAATTCATAATAGCATTTAATTTCAATTAAGTTAAAAAGAA
Source organism: Torymus aiolomorphi (assembly GCA_036365515.1). NCBI lineage: Eukaryota > Metazoa > Arthropoda > Insecta > Hymenoptera > Torymidae > Torymus > Torymus aiolomorphi. The sequence continues at coordinate 56,770,750 of CM070874.1, read as the reverse complement.
AACTAATTTCTTAAAACTCAAAACAATTATCATACACTGATTTTTCAACAATCGAAAAAGAAAAAAAATAATACTAAATCAAAAGATACACAATCTGAAAATAAATTTCGATACAAAATATGAAAAATCTTTTTCAAACGCTGAGATATCGAAACGTCGAATCTCGCGATGCAATCTGACCCAAATCTTTCGAAAATGTCATTAAGCACCTCTGTCCCCCAAAAATATCACAAAGGCATTCGCAAAACGCGTGGATCTTCATGCGCGCGCGCACATCCGTATCGAACTGAGCAGACCCGGCGTCTGCGTTGCTGAATGCAATTGAGACGTCGTCGCAAATAGTATGAACCCGTAACTTGCCAGAGACGTTATTTTTAGGTCGTAGATTTATAAAAACAATAAGTATTTTAAAAATAATTTTAACGAAAATTGTGAATGTAATAACAGTGTATAGTGATGTTCTTATTATATATAATAAATATATAACTTAAAAATTTTCTTGTATAAATTACATATTCATTCTCATTATTCACCTATCAAAAAAAACCTTTTGTGATAAAAAAGATACTCGTTTACTTATCAAAATATAGTTATTTAGCTCCATTCATAATTAGAATAACGTTTTCAGTATATAATATTTTATTGAAAATCCTATAATTTAAGCATTTTTAATTTTCTAATCAAAGAGCAAGGGCGACTTGCATAAGACCTCCAGATTTACTGTGCCCCAGACATTCAAACGTTCGCTAGCGTAAGCTGCTTTTACTTTGTTTATTTTCGATCTGTCGAACACGTATTTATGCATCTTTTCAAGATCAGCTTTTTTAGCCAGTATACATAAAGAAAAAGAGTAGATTCCTAGTATTATCATTTACGCAGAATTCCAACAACTGGCACATTCGACACTCTTCAAAAAATAACACGAACAACTCACCTCATTATGATTAATCTTGGTGTCGTCGCACTCGCCAGTCGTCGGGGCGTCCTGTTTCTCCGGATCGATTTCCTGCAACGCACATTACAACATTAATTAATATCATCCATCGCTCGTAGCGTGCAATTTTTTACGATTGCACCACCCCCGTAAACCAAAAAAGCGAAATCGGAGACACGATGGCGGGGGCGCGCACGCGCGTATTAATAGCCAGCCGGGTGTGTTTACACCTGACGTCAAATGGAAACATTGGCTCCGGCCCACGCATCGATTATATTCGAGCTGTCCGCGCGATCGCGAGTCGCGCTTTTTAACGACTTGCTCTCGCGAGCGCATGTTTAAAAGCTTTGCGAAATCACTTTTGTTTGACTGCATGGATGGGGTTGTGAAGGCACGATGATGTCTCGGGTTTTGCGGCATGTTTTGATGGCCGCGAATTAATCGAGACGAGAGTGGTGTGCTGGGTTTGGTTTCGAAATTTTAAAATAAGTCATTTGTTATCTGTCGTTTTTTGCTTTATGAATTGGGTGCTGAGAGGTGAATATAATTAGAAAGTGAGTATGTTTAGTAAGGTCACGTTTGTTGCATTTATATGAATGATTAATTATAATACACTGAATCTATTTTATTTTAATTCGCTCTATATTAACTAATAAATTTTGTTTTAATTACTTATTCTTCAGGAAAAATTCATTCAGAACGCTAAATTTAGCTAGAATGTTGATTCTATTTATTTATAAAAATAAAAAATAAAACTAGTATTGTACACAATAATCGGCATGAAATAATTTTAAGTAACAGAAGTACAATGTGTATGGCCATAGAAAACTGATTCATATTTTCATTTTAGCAAGTAGAAAAGGCACACAATATAGTCAGACACGTGATGCGCGGACACGTGTTACGGTCTTCCATTAAATCCCACCTACGATCAACATTTACTTACGCATACCCGATTTTCCAGTACCCCATTTAATCCAATATTTCATACAGCCTGTAGCGCTTCCTCGATGCAACCAACCACATTCGCGACCTCGCTCTTGGCACGATAAATCTATCAAATCACAGAGAGATGCGCATCCGTGTGCTACGAAAATAGACACCGCGAAAAATTCTGTCGGCGGTCGTGTGATTTAAAACGGGCAAGCTAACGAGACGAACGTCGTGATGATTTACACGTGACGAGGGAGGAGAGGGGATGTGCGCATGCACTTATGCGGACACGCCGATCGAGAGAAGTGTATCATATACTAACATCCATGTCGACGTGAACGACGCCGGTGGATCTTCGCTTCGGTCTCCGCCTCCTTTGGATCACGGCCTGCGTCGCCTGGGCATTGCGACTATCGTTCTCCTTGTCTTGCTCTGTAACAGATAAAGACGGTTTTATGTTTTATTCCTCTCTGTACAAGATTAATTTAGAATGATAAACATTGTAAGCATTTTTCATTTTTGAGACGTCTTTTAAGAACAAGGCTGACTATATTGGTATTGTTGATCTTGCTGGAAAGGTTGAGGGTAAGTTTTGGAAAAAGTGAAAGCTAAGACGCTAAAACAATGTATAAATAAATTAATGAATCATAGGTGACTCATCATACTAGAAGAAATAGATGTTTTATTTTTGATTCTAAAGAAAACCCTGATTTAATTTTTATTATTTGTACGCCTTTGTGATTGTTTTATTATAGGCACACAGCCAAAAGTATTGGAACTGACGACCAGTGCGTAGGTCTTGATATCTTTTTCGATATTTTTATATGTGTACTTTACGATCGACAATCTGGCAAGCATCACTCCGGCTGTAACATATTTTAGTGTATTCGTATGCGTATGCTTTTTTGAGGTTGTTTGATCACGATAAAAGCGACAAAATGAACCACCAAATTACTCGAAATCTTACGCCATGACGAAATGAGGTTTTATGTTTTTTTTTTTTTTTAACTATGATGTTCTTTTATTGTTCTGAACTTGATCCCAATAGCTATAATAGCTATTAGAAACTAATATTACTGACAAATTAGTGAAGCAGCATTTTACTTTTTTAGTATATAAGTAGAATAATAAACTAGTGAAAAGAAACTTGTTCACAGTATTGATCGTCTTTATTATTGTTTATTCGCAAAATGTATTATTTCCTACCAACATGCAATGAACGTTTGCCATTATTTAGAGTAAATATAAGATGCGAAATAATGTAATAGACGATTGCAAATATTATAAAAAAATTCGGAAGTAAGATTTTAGGTCAAAGTTTGTGATTATTATATAAATCTTAAATAATAACATAAATTTGTGTTTTTGACACCAATCAATATTATAAGTAATGATTTATTGTTTTTACCTTTTTTTAAAATTAATTTATTACTCTTAACTCAGTCGAACAATCGTACTTTTTAAAAATAACATTTCGAAAATGTCTATTGAACTGACATAAATCAAATTTAAGGTGGCTCATGCGGGCTAGTAGACCTAAAGCTATGAACATTTTTTACAAGATTCATTTACACATTCCAATCTGAAAACTGATATGACAGGAAAATGAGTTCTTAACATAACGAAAAAAATTTTTGTTAGAAAATTTCCAATGTTGCAAAAGTAGGTTTTGTCCATTAAAAAGAAATTCAATAAGTATTTATAATCTTTTTTGTTTTTCATTCAATTTTAATTTGCAAGGCTCGTTTTCTTCTATGTTCAATTTCAGGGGGAGGTACCGGTATAAAAATTTTCAAAATCTGCAAAGTTATATGCAATTGTTTGTAGATTTGTCACTGAATTTTATAAAAAATTTTGCAACATTGGAAATTTTCTAACAAAAATGTTTTTCATTACGTTAAGAACTCATTTTGCTGTCATCAGTTTTCAGATAGGAATGGGTAAATGAATCTTCGTTAACCGCAATAATTTGACACTTCGCTCATGAACTTCAAACCATCAACAGGAAGTATCTTCCCCGGAGTGTTTCGTCCACGATAAGTCTCATTTCTCTAGATGTCCTAAATAAGAGTTACCCTACACTTTCCAATCATACGACAGATGATAAGTGCATAAGGATCTCGTCTTTGAATGAAATGTCTGTGGACGAAATATGGTGTGGATGAGTTATTTCGTGAACGAAATGAGGAAACGAAACGGGTCCTCCTATGGACAAAATGTCCGGTAGCCCCCATACAAACCTACACCTGTTACGATACATAAATCTACATGACTGAGCAACAGATAACTCTATAGATATTATCGTACCTTTGTCTTCGGGCGGCTTGAGCGGTCGTCTGAGTGGCAGGGTGACGACCGTCGTCTCGCCGGCGCTCGCGGCAATGGTGCTGGCGGCGTCGACGGGCGCGGAGCTGGGGCGCGGCACGCCCGCCCCAGCCGATGGCCGCCTTATGTACGCGCTCGCCGTCGTGTCGGCCGCTGCCGCCGCCGTTGCCGACGACGCTGACCTGTTGTTCGCGTCCTCTAGCTGGAACTGAGAATCAAGACAGACGTATTTGTTCGCACGTTTCTAAGAGCACAAAAGTGAGCTGAACTGCCGGGGGTGGTCTTGGGGACTGGGAGAAGACGTCGCTGCGCTGCGTCCGAGGAATCACTTCGACTCGATGTGAGATTCTTCTTGCTAAGAGAACTTACTATATATGTAGTCTGGCGAATACTCGGTTTACGCGTGTGATTAAATTCTTGTGATAATAATTTAATTCTATCAAGTAGTAGACGAATACTTTCTTCTTGACGAGGTAAACAATCCAGAAACACGGTTGGAAATTCCCACATTGTCGCTCACTTTTTTGAAATGATTCCTCAGATGCAGCCAGTAGTCTTTTTTAACATTTTTACGATAAAGGCAAAAATAAATAAAGGAGTCGTTGTTTTTAATTGACTACTTTCAGACAGTTTTATTGCTTTTCTTACAAAAAACTGCAAATTAATAATCATAATATTAATAATAATAATATAGCTTATATGTATATATTTACAATAATAATAATAATAAAAAAACATATTGCGAGTAGCGACACATAAAATATAATAAATCGCGGGAAAGCACATAGATGTTTAAAATGTTAAAGGACTAGCATGCCCCAAAAGTAAATCATGCACTTACATATGTATGTATATATCAGATACCCCGACATTCCTTGCTACAAGTGCGTGTTTTCATAGCGCTGTTTCATTGTGGGAAGTGTAAGACAAACGTGTAAAAAATAAAACGTACCTTTAGCCGCTAAAGTAAAAGTGGATACATTTTTGTGAAAGGAAACAAAAAAGGAAAAGTGAACAAAAAATTGTGCGTAGAGTAATAAAATAAAATACAACGTACATATATACAGATGGAGCGTTGCGGTCGTTCTCCAAACTGAAATTGTCAGGCAACTACATCGAGGGAGTTAGAATTTTGGATCACAAAATACATCGTTTAATTAATCTACGTATTAATGTTATGCGAATATATTACAGATACAAAGTAATGTAAAAATACTGTTAGTAAGATGGAACTTTTACTAGAATAGAAAATTAAAAATTTTAGAATAAAAATCGTTATCTTACTGTTATTGACTAAATCTCTACAGTTTTTATTCAAGTTTCTACAATGTTAAAAAATTAAGTCTTTTATTAGCTGTTTGATTAAAGGCATTACGATACTTACTTCAAGTCAATTTTATTTAAGCTTAAAATGCATTTTAAGATATATTATTTTCAACTACCGATAAAGTTAATAAATTTCCTACATTCTCTCGTAAAAATACTTGCTCTCTATTATGAACAGTTATATATATGCACCATTGCTTTCTAAGCAAACTCTTATTTTTTCATAAAATATACTCTAAAGTTATTCAACAAAGTATTCACGAGTAAAACGAAAAAAACTTATTCACTTCAGACGACTCTAGTGATAAAGCACTTTAATACTGGAATCTAAGTATCTGATTAAAAAAAAAAAGATGGAAAGTCCACTCATATCTCTAGCTCATCCGACTTATTGTACAGATAAGATCTGGAGTCCGATAAAATACAGCTTATATCATTCTACAATACTAGATTCAGATCCATCCGTGATTCTTCAAAAAGCTACTTAACGAGCCGAGCCACATTTTGTAATCCAAAACCCTTGCACAAAGAAAAAAAACACAAAGAGAGAGAAAAACGAAAAAGTAAAATTCCTCCATGAAAAAGAAAACCCTTTTCTTCCCACGGTGCATGTATAACAAAACAGACGTGCTGTCTACTGTCTATCTCCCCCTCTCTCTCTCTCTCTCTTTCGCTCACTCCTGCTTGTACTCCCAGCCGATAAAACTCAGCATCCATGCACACCAGCCAGCGCTGTCGCGGTGCTCGACGACAGCGGCGCTCTCGAGCACAACCACACCACCATCATCATCATCATTATCATCATCATCACCACCACGAGCATCATCATGAGTGCTTCCACAGACCTTGCTGCCGCTGTCGACCTTGAGCCTCCAGGATGGCCGCCGCTCCGGCAGATTCGTCTCGAGCTCCGCGCTCGCGCTCGCCAGGGCGGACGCTGGCGGCTGGGTCTGCTGGGGCGAAGGTAGCTGCTTGCTGCTCACGGTCACGGTGGTGGGCGAAGCCGTCGTAATCGTCGCCGTGATCGAGGCCGTCGTCGTTGTGGTCGTCGCCGTCGTCGTCGTGGCGGCTGCCGTCGCTGCTACTGCTGAAGCTGCGGGCTGTGCCGTGCGTAGGGGGGCGGATCAGGTTGTTGTGTGTCGGGGCAACACAAGACATTCGTTTTTGTTTTAGAGTTAAAGAAGCTGCTGGATGAGCTGATGAGGGTGTCAAAGCTGTTCGCGCGCTCAATTTTAACAATAGTGTACGTGTTTGTGGGTGTGCATGAGTGATCGTTGTTCTTTGATTTTTAAGTATAACTGTGCATCTATGACTTTAACAGAACTGTGTAACCGTTTAAATTGCGAACAACTATAATATCGTCGCGTGATACGAAGAAAAGACAATTTCAAAGTTTCCAAGACAATTTCAATTACAAAGAAAATCCAGAGGATGGGCTCGTTTTTTACTTTTCTTCGCGCGAAACTTCGAAGTTGGCTTTTTTTCGTACCGCGCGAGGAATATGTGATGTTACTTTTATCGAATTTACAATTCATTCTTACATGAAAATACGCGACCCAAAGTTTTTTTGGCCGATCTCTTATGGTAAAGTAAGTGTACGTTTTATTTAAGATTTGATTGTATTACTTGACTAAATTTTTTTTTCAAAGCAAAAGCTATAATATCTAATTTTATTAAAGGGTACACACATTGACTAATTTATTTTCTTTAATTATCCAGTTATATTGCCTTTCTAATAATCGATAAAATATTAATTTCTTACTCAGCAGGATTTTCAAACTGAATCTATTACAGCAGATTTTCAAAACATTTAAAACTCTCACAGGTGATTTTCTACGCCACTTCACACATTATATGTTATTGTCACTAAAAATCTCGTGATACATTCTTTCAAGAAATACCATACATAGTATATCTCAAACACTCAAGTGGTTCAGTTAATAATTAAGAAAAACTCAAATCCATGTGAGATTATGCTGATATAACTCATGATAAATCACAGATGCACAGCTTAATTATTGACAGACACAAAACAAAATACGGCAAGTGTAAGTGATTGCAGTAGCTAGCAACCCACCACCAAACCAATCAACACATTGCTCCGTTATTCGCGATTACGCATTTGTAGTACAAGCTTCATATACCCCGACACAAGGATATCATAACAAGCAGATTCACGGTATCAACTATAAACGCTGTTGCGTAAAGCCAACCATAATATACAGGCGCGGATAAAAAAAGTAAAAAAAGCCTTGAATGTATTTTTCCATTCATTTATCCGTGTATTTGATAGGTCGTTCGCAGTATGTTCAATACAATTTAAATTATCATTTGTAAGTAATAATCTATTTTATAAAAAAAAAAATAAATAACGAAAGCTTAGATAAATAGGGGATCGACATAATTGTATAAGATAATACTCCTATACGAAATACTGATATTTCTCATGATTGTAACATGAGAATGTTTTGTAGTCGGCCGCCGAACAGTACCGAACAGCATAACATTTTCTCATCTGTAAATAACAATCAACGTAATACGTAATTTATGTTGACGAGGGGACCGTTATGCAAATTTTACGACGTTGGCTGGCCTAATATTTATATTTACAACATAAACATTGCCTGAGCCAGACCCAAATTTGAATACAACAAAAAATAAAAAATAAACTATTTTTACATTAACCGCGCAATATATCATATCTCGAAAAAACGTACTTGCTAAACATAAAAAAAAAAGAAATTACTCCCTACTCCACATAAAAAAAAGGAGTATCACGAGTAGGGTCACGAGCTTGCCGAGCTTCTTAAGTACTACTATCACGGGCATCGTCGCTCGTAATTGGTAGTGGTGGTGGGCTGTTGCCGTCGCGATGTCTACCTGTGAAACGGTCGTCGTGCCGGCGGCGAGGGCGTCGTTACCCGTCGTCCCCGTCGTCTGCTGCTGCTTCTTCTTCACCAACTGCTCGGCGCTCTTGATCTCGTCGAGGGTGACGCCCTGAGTAGAACGACGGGTCTCCCGCACGCGTTTCGCGTGGGCCTTGCGTTGCGTCTCGCTCTCCTCGTCACGCACCGGCGGCACGAACGATCTGCGGATCAGAGAAGCACGGAACTGGTGAAGATTGAGTGACTCAAAGGTAGGGTTTGATGGTGTACAAGTGTGTAAAGAGTGACATGCAGCTTTCATATTGCGACATCGAATGGTCAAATATGTATGAATTTTGTTTTGCAAAATATATCAATAGGTAATGGCACTTTTTCTTTGTTTTACACCATCATACCACTTTCGTAAATTAGCAAGTAAACTGGTTGAAAGCACTTTTTTTGCTTCACAAAGGCAATAAAATGGTCGCATTCATATATTGTACTTATAATACTCACTTAAATAAAAAATGAAAAATCAAGAAAATATTGCAAACCGGAATTTAATTAACATGAAAAATTATAATATCGTAAAATAGTTTGCAACTTTTTCTTTTTTATTGTAAAAAATCTTATTTTCAATAATTTTCTTAATTAGTCTGGTTGAAATTATTCGTGTTATCGGAGTTAATTTTAATTAAGTATAAAGTGGAATTTATCAGTTATCTATACTTCGATAGTTCATTTACATAAAGTAGCGTGAATATTACATATTACAATTTTTATACAAGGGTTTACGAACATTTAGATTCCAATATTTACATACATAATTATAACAAGACGACACAGATATATCTAGATTTCGATTAAAAGCATAAGCTATCAAATTATAATACAAAGGATATATGGTGTATTTTCATAATATAATATATGAACCATCGAAGTACCGACCGACCAAAAGATGAATTGTAGAATCGCAAAAATGAAATACAAAATCCAATGCAAGTTAAAAAAAATCAAATTTTTATTAATTAATATCAAATTTGTAATTTGCTAGAATATTTTCTAGAAAATGTAACAAAGTAGATTTAAGACTGAAGTTGCCATTCATAATTATTGTAAGTTTGATTAATTGTTAATAATTTCTAAAAATATTTTTGCAAAATTAGGTAAATGCTAAAAAGTGAAAAAAAAAATTTTAGCTAAAGTTATAATAATTATCGCTATCTTACTCATTGATTATTTTATGCAACCTATGAGGAAGTCAGAATTAAAAAAAAACCAAACACAAACTATGAGTTTCAATAGTTTTTTCCACAGACAATATGGTGGAAATACTGGAATACAAAACCTAAAAAATTAGTATGAAAATATTGGGGCATTAAAAATATTTAAGAAAGAATAGATTTCTTAAATATCTTATAATACATTAGTTGCTTGATTTGTAAGTTTATGCAAAAGTAAATAAAGACTATGCGATTTTCAACAATTTCTATATATTCACATAAAAACTTTCCTATGCATTTATAAATAAAATAAAATTAAACAACCTTTTGCACAAACATATATATGCCATTCATAAAAAACTTATTTGGGATGTACTCTCAAGAAAACAATAACTGTAAAATAATTATAACAGTAACTATTCATATAACTGAATGAAAATTATTATAACATTAATAATAACCTAATGATCGAATGCGATCCGTTAAAATTTTATGAAAATAAAATTCTAGCATAAATTAATTAAATTAAAACGAAACTTAAAAATAAAAAAGCTGATACTTATTTATTATTTTACAGCATAAAATTTTCTTACTAGTGAAATTAGCAATGTTAAGCTTCATATTGTATTGCTATTAAGAACTACATCGGTATAAAAATTCGCAAAATAATAGAAACAATATTTTTTCACTTTTCAAAAAAGCACACTTTTACCATCATGCGGCAGCAAACTGCAATAAAGTAAAATTAAGAAAACCAATATGAACGAGGCATAAAAATCTCAAAATCTTCACACGCTGCTGAATACACAGTTGGAAATCAATGTTGTGTCGTAATAAAATATTAGGTTGAAGAGTATCAAAATTAAATGTATATTTAAAATGTAGCATTGAATCTAAAAAATAAAAATAATGAAGTAAAAAAATTTTAGAAAAAAATTACTAAGTTGGTATTTGGAAATTTTAAATGATGATTTTATAAACTGATATCATAAGCCGTTAATAAACAATGTTTTGTGTAATTCAAATAAACTTAATCAAAATAAATAAAGAAAAGTTTTTAGCGATGAACACGTCTTCAGCAAAACGATGAATCTTTTTCCAACTGTGTAAAATCTTCCAGGACGAGCGACGTGAGTTACGCACTTGAAGAAATTTTTGAAGATATTTCCAGGACTTAGCTTGCTCCCACCGGGTGTGGTAGGAGTCGCAGGTGCTGTCGTCGAATTGTTCGACGTAGACAGAACTGCTGGCGATACTTGCAGAGAGCCCGATATGCTACTCGATAATATTGCGTGAGTATTATTTTGTTAACTGTTGAACGTATTTTTTCGCCAACTTCATTTTTCACTGAGCAACTCGTCGTGAACTATATTTTAATATTTCAATATTTAATATTTATTTAAAATGATATGATTAGGCCAAACAATCTTTCAAAACATTTATGTTATTTTAAAACTTGTTCGAAGAATTTGGCAACGTATTTATATATTTAAGAATTTCATTGTTTGCTGTAAATAATGAAACTGAATCGAGCTATTCATACCATACTAGATTAACATTATAAGTTAAAGACCTGTATAAAACTATCAATTTTAATTACAATATAAAAGCTTTGTATTATGATTAACTTCCTATTTTTTGTATATGCCATGTACTTTGACCATCGCAATATTTATAATTCATTTAATTTGAATAATTACAGAATATATTTACGAATTAATGAAAAATATTATTTAAAGCAGAAAGTTAGATCGACAGTGCAAACTTACTGATTACATATTTTTTTATGTCTGACCAAACCATGGAATTTCTACTTGTATGTAAACACTCATAGCAAACTGTGTATAACTTTAGTTCGATTGATTGTATAAGTTTTTATATCTTAACCTAATTCAAACTTTTAAATTTTGAATATTTCTTAATTAATTCAATGCTACTACAATTTTTTTAAACAAACAACATTTGATATTAAAAAAAAAAAAAAAAAAAAAAAAAAAACGATCTTCATTAATATTTTTAGACGTGTTAACTTATCAATTTTTTCATTTAGCGACACTTGTCTTCTTTACTTCTAGATTACGTTAGCAAGATACGTTATCACTTTTACCGTATAGGATAAACAATTTTAAACATGCATTAAAATCCATCTCCACCTTAATTTCTCTCACTAAACTTTTGATAAACTTATCAAATATAACTTTCTATTCTAAACTTGAAATAACTTACTATTAAAGTCACATTTCAGTCACTGTCAAATCCATCTTTACAAACTCACATGGCATGAACAAAGAGTGCGCAACCTTACTCCTAAATAATCCTAATCCCCACCCCACGAGATTCAAAGAGTAACAAGCTGCGGCTGAGATACCTGCGAATTTGGTTTGCCGGTAGTGGGCTGGTGACGGCGCCAGCGTTGAGGTTCGCAGATGAGATAGGCGAGGTGGGCAGCGACTTGTTCGGCACCGTTGGCGACTGGGGCGTGCTGTTGCCCTGCGGCACTCGTGTCAGCTCCAGATTCAGCTTTATCTCCTTTTTCCTGAAAGCACAAGGCGCACACCGCAGGCTTAGTCACTTTTGCTGCTTTATCAGCGCTTGCTCGCGAGCGCGGCCTTGAAGGTACACTCGCGCGTTATAAGCTGTGTCGATGTGAAGAGAGAGTGACGAGAAGGCGCTCTTCATATCAGAATTTTTATTGTTTATACGATTTAAATGCCGATCTTGGTGCTGTTTTGATAGTAGGATATTTTTGTTCTGATACAACGAGCAGCCTCCGTTTCGGTGATTAAATAGAATTGAATGAATAATGTATAGTTGCTGTTGATGATCTACATGCGTATTTTATGCAAAAATACATTCAAACGAATATAATGATAAATTGATTTTTGGATACAAAAAAGATATAGTATATACGATCCTAGAGTTCGATGTAAATAAACTGAATTTTCATCCAAAGCGAGGAATTTTCACTTTCATGCTTAAAATAGAATCTATGAATATCGAAAAATCAGTGAAATATCGGCACTTTTAAACAGAATAAACTTCTCTAGAGATACACATTAACATTATCAAGAGCATATGATTTTCTACTTGAATATCCTAAAATACTGTAAATATTAATCATGCTCATGAAGTTCTACAAGTATTTTGTCTATATAATGTGGCATGGAAGTATAAATTATATTATTTAAGAATAAAAATAAACAAATAAATATCAATTTGTTATTGATACTTTAGTCAACGCTAGTAAAAATCAATTAGACAATAAAGCACTAATATAAAAATAAATCACAAAACTAAGCTTATTACGTAACATTTAGTAAAAGCAAATTAAAAGCACATTAAGAGGATGTATACATTTATTTAGGATCTTTAATTAATATTTGTTTATAATATATTAACAAATTGTTCCATTTCAAATGATAAAACATTTGTTTAGTTTTCGAAAAATGAGCTTATTAATATATCATATCAAGAAATTACAAATCATTAATAATGACAGGAAAAATTAGAATGAGTAGAGTAGAATTTTACCATTTTCCACTATAATGTAAATATGATGTAGATGATAATAATTATTTGAAATCATTTGTGTAATCGAGTTATGTAATATATGTTAACAGCGTCTTTTGTGTTTCTATTTCGTATAAATTAGTGTATCTGTACCTAAATAAATAAACAGAGTAAAACAAAAATAAATAGGAATCATTCACAATGCGATTTCAAATAATTACAATAAACCAACTCCTTTTACCGATAAATTGTTACCAAACGATATTATCAAATTATTTGTTTACCATACGATAAACATGTGCAACCTTTTTACATAAGGAACGTGTTGTTGTAGACTCCAAAAATAAGAAAATTAAAAAAAAATTGCTTTTCGGTGCGGTACCTGTAAGTATCGCGCAGGGATGCAGATCGAGCGGTCGTGGCGTTGTTATGAGTAGGAGTGGCTGGATTGCAGTGGTGGAGAGTAGGGCAAGACGCTGCCTTGATACGGGCTCTCAGTGCCAGGTACTGCTCATAGAACCTGCGCAACATGCATCCGTGCCATGCACACTTATGTACCGTCTCGATTCGACGTTTGTGTCGATTTTTTTTTAGAAATAATTTTTGTCATGTCCAATAATTTTTCAAGGGGTTGTGAATTAATGTTTAAGATTAGTCTTCAATTTTAATCTTTTATGCATTATATTATTGCATCATATTATAGCATAGTCTTGTTATAATTTAGATATAAAATGTTCATGAAATTTTAGATAACTTAAAGGCTTTTCAAGCAACAAAATAACAAAATCATATATTTCAAAAGTATAGATGTTTCACATCCCCTTTAATAAATTATTATTATTATTATTCTTTTTTTTAAACGTTACCGAGTACCTAAAATAGTAGCAGCAGTAACATTTATAAAAAAATTATTAAAAAATTATTGCAAAATAAATTCTTTGGAGAAAACTTCAATAAAATATCTTTATATTTTAATATTACTATCTTTCCTATCCAATTGAAATTTTAGAACTATTAGAAAAATATTCAAATATATAAATGATACTACTATGAAGATGGCAGTATTTGACATTAATACATTTTTATCCGTTAAATTGAATAAAAAATTAACTGTATTTTTACTAAAACAAATAAATTAAATTGCTTTACTTTAACTTTTGTCTCTCAAATTTTCAAGTAGTCATTGTCCAGTGCGTGATAATAATTAATCGGTCTTTGCAACAGATGTTTGGTGCTTTGTGCGAAACACGTTATTAAGCTTGATTACAAAAAATCAGAGACACACACGCTTAACTCACATTAAAGCTGCAAGCTTTTTTTCGGGTTAAATGGAGCCAAATTAGAACGTGCACTTACTTCTCATCCGTTTCAAAGCTGTGAGTCCTTCTGAGAACGACTTCTGGTTCTTCCGGGACTTTTACCGGTGAAATAGGTGTTTTTATTACAGGCTTCTCTCGTTCTTCGATTCCTAAAATAACAAATTCGTCCGTAGTATAATTGATATAAATGCCATTAAAACTGAATAAATACTTGAAAGTAATAATGTTTTAAATATAAGGCTCTCCCGAGAAGCGGTCGTGCCTAAAAAGTAGCTTTATGAAACGAGTGTACGCACTAGTGGGCAGTGTATTGGCAGCTTCATTATCAAGGCCCCGATTCCTAAAGGAACCGGAGCGTCGCCAAGAGGGTATGGCACCCTCCTCGTTGTTCTCAGTCTGTTGCTTCGGCGGTGATATAGGTGCCTGATTAGGAACTTTGATCGAATCCGGCGACGGTTGTGGACTGTGCGAAGCCGTCTCCTCGCGATTAACTCTGTTCTTCTTTTCTGTAATTTTAAAGCGTAAAATGTTAATTGTTAAAACGTTAATACATTTATCCATAAATTTACATCGATAAATACAATCAGTGATGAGCAAAAAATGAAAATATTTTAAAAAATATTTCAATACAAAATAAAAGAAAAAATCCATTTTAAAAAACATTAAAAAATATTTTCCATCTGTATTTAGACACATTTGTAAAACAAACAAGTCAATTTTAAACGCTTCCAACTGCCAATTAAGAAGTTGTTGTATATCCGAATTCATGCCCACGACTGTATACAATAATAAAAATGAGGTCTTTTATCATGTTGCACAAGAAACATCACGTATTATTCAACGTCAAACGCTTTCAGGAAACCAAAAGAACAACCAAAATAAACAAGAAAAAAGAACAACAAAAAAAACGGAAATCATTAGCGACAAAGTCTCAAAGAAAAACAATTTGGCACAGAGCTCCGTGGCGGAGTTGGAGACAGAGCATAAAACTCACCGTCGTCGGTAAGACAAGTAGAGTTGTTCGATCGATTTGATTTATTAGACTGATTGGAACACGTGGAGGTGTGTGTATCTGAGCTAGTCTCAGATTCACTCTCACCATCGCTCGCTTCCACGTCGGTATCAACTCCCTCTTCTAAATCCACGCAGCATAGTTTAAGGAGAGTGGCGATAAGAAAAGATTATAGTAAAAAGTCGTTGTTATATAGCAGAAGAAGATTTTTGCGGGTAGGGATAAAAGAAAGGGAGAAGTTTTTGCTATTGTAGCAGAAGCTAGCTTCTGAGAGTAGCTATTGCGAAAAACTATTGCAGCGATTTTCTTTTATCAAAATATCAATTACTTATAAACTTTGTGTTAAAACTATAAATTAATTTACGCATTATACAGGTTACCCAGCTATTTTCTATTATAAAATATCAAAACCATTTCAAAATATTAATAACTATCTCTGCAGTAGTTTTAAATGCAGTCCTTGGCTTAGTGGATGGAGGGCATATTGCATAAAAAAAATATATACTCACCAACGTCACTGTTCGTTCCAACGCTCGACTCCTCTTTATCGGATTGAATTTCCAGTTCGACTTTCTTAACTTTGTTTGGTGTTTCCTCCTCATACGCTTCCGTTCCTTCTTGATCAATAACTAAATTCTCCTTATTCGTTGATACACTGAAATTGAAGTAAAATAAAATTATTTTTAATTTCACAATAATAATGTTTATTTACATAAAGCTAGATCGCAACTCACCGTTTCTTTGGTATCGCTTGCTGTTTGTTAATAATTTGTGGGTGATCTTTAAGCATTTGTTCCTGCTTCTTCTTCAGTTCTTCTAGGGCCTTCACAATATCAGGATCAGCTATGTCAAATGCAGTCTGGCCCTGTAAAAAATAGCCTAATTAGCAAAAGATAGCAACATAATAATTTTACAACTGCTAAACCAAAAACAACTTCCCCTATCGAATGCCAATTTGAAATTTTAAAAACTTTAATTTTTCTATGGGTTAATTGAAGAAATACGGTATACTCATAACTTACAGCATAATTTTTAATATCCATATCACAGAAGTTTTCTACCAGAAGCTTGCAAGCTTCAATTTGGCCCCAATGCGCTGCACCATGTAATGGTGTCCAACCGTCGTTATCCCGCGCATTCACGTCGCACCGGGCCTGCATCAGGAGGCTAAAAAAATACGGAAAATATTTTTAATAATTAATCCACGTTTATTGTAAATACAAACTATACATAGATATTTAAGCTATTATAAATTTGAAACGGCATATGTTTCTATTAAATTGGTGTATATCATCATGGTGCCTGAAATAGGTATACTACCAATTCAGGGCATATGTGATACCTTGCTCTTCGAGATCATTCAGCATTTACTAGCTATGTATCGAAATCTAATAAATGACTCTAGTCTCGGTAAAACTTAATCAGCTTAAATCAATTAACAAATATGCTCTTACTTCATGACCGTGCTATAGCCCTTGGCCGCGGCAACATGGAGGGCCGTGGCTCCGGACCGCGGGTGCATGGTGTCTTTGCCGGGTGCTCCCGACTTCCAGGCCTTCGCGTCGTTTATCATGAGCCTCTCCTCCTCGCTCCTCGCGTTCTCACAGTCGATGCCTATCGAATACGGTAAGATATGGATTAAAAATAAAGCAAGAGACACAGGGATGAAAGAAACGATTTGTCGCTGCGAATACGTTCAATTTCATTTTGAATTAATTTAGTTTTGCTTAAATCGAATAAAATTTATAGACTATAAATATAGAGAGCATTAATATTTTTAAATATGATTATAAATATTCATCCCGGCGTGAACTGATTTAAATAAAGATAATTTTCAATCTCAATCAATTAACACTTAGAGCGTACATATATTACATTAAAAACACATTCTCATCTGTTTCATAACATTGTATCGATTTCTTCTCGTTCCTATTAACAATCATAAAAAATAAAAAGTGAAACCCCTCCAGGCAACGTCTGATTCTGCAGACACATCAACTCTCCGGCAAAATATCGACATCATTCGCAACCGTCGCGACTCTTTTCAGAACCGACACAGCAGCTTCGCTCTTCGCAACCACAAAGCGCACCGAAACAATAGACCCAGCAGCCCGCACACGCGCGCGCAAATCCGCAAGACTCGCGCGCGCGCACGTCATCATCGACTGGCGCTAATTACTCTCGCTCGCGGCACGTGTGCGCGTACTTGCGCAAGCGGCAACGAGCGAGTGCGTAGTCGGGACATTCGATTAAGCTTGGATTGAGAAAGCTCTCTTTGTCTCTCTTATGAGCCACTTGCCTGCCTTGTTGATGTGCTCCTGGAGCATCTCCTCCATCTCATCGCTCTCAGCTATGTCGAGGGCGAGCTCGCCGTCGTTGTTCACCGCCGCCAAGTTGCAGCCTTGCTCTATCAGGTATCTGCAATGAGAGGGACGACGACGGGGACAATTATCGTCGCCGTTCCAAGGGGGATTTTATTGAGCGAGTCAAGAGACAGATTAATAAGCTTTGTTTAGATGCTAAAGCTTGCGCTCGCGGGAGATGCGATTGGAAGGTTTCTTTTTTACCCTGACGACTCGCGCCGCTCGAGTCGTCAGTTGCTCGTTATAGCCGTCGATTCGATGTTTTGGAGTTCGGTCAGCGCTGTTGCGGGTATATTGAATGTTTCGATTTTTCGATAATGAGGTATTTAAGAGAACTAGCCGGCATTTATTACGAAAAGATGTGTAATATAAGCCTGTTTTAATTAATTTATTTAATTATCGCTTTTCCTTAGTACAGTGCTAGTAATTACGAAAGGTTCAATTTACACGAACTACTTCGTTAAAATAACACCGGTTTTTCAGTCCCTCGAACAAAATCTGCTACTGCGAAACAGATCAAACTTCATCTTCTCAAACAGTGTATGTGTATGTGCTAGGCCACTTAACCCACTTGTACTGTGTACACCATTTAAAATAAATGTCACGTACGTGTACAATTAAAAAAGTACAATTATTCTTGAATAATACACTTATTTCAACCGTACGCGAAAGGGACGAGGAGTCGTCATTAATGGAAAAAAAACTACTTCAATCATGCAATATTGAATTAATTACGATAATAGGTGGCCACGCGCCTAACGTCAGGCTCCCCCAACTAACAGGCTAATAAAAGTGATTTTATAATATTTTGCACATCAGCCACGTTAAATGTATTATCATGGACCAAATGATGTGTATATAATACATTTTCATGTTCTCGTGGTGATGAAAGAAGAATTTTGATGAGTTTTTGTGATAATACATCGTATTATCTACATCCTTATCACTGTACGAGCGTTAATTAATCATTCATTTAGATATGACTCATAACATATAATTAAAAACATTGACAAAAGAAGACACAACGGTATTTTATATTTATACGTTAAAGTATTTTCGAAAGACTCGAAGCTATTTTGAAACATTGAAAACTTGGTAGAAATTAATTTTCGTGTAAAATACACGTGTAACTGAATTTTATTTCCAATGAATTGTTATATTAGTGAGCACATTCTTTTACGATTGACATGCTTTATTGATAAATATAACAATGATTTTTATTTATATAGTAAGTATACGTCATTCGGGTCAAATCTATTTCAATATTTATTTTTTCAACAGATTAGCCAAACAACTTTATCGCCTCATCCAATATCATTTTCAGTATTTTCTTAACCATATCCCCCCACGAGAACTATAATTTCCGAACACCTTTACCCGCGTATAATCAAGCCGGGAAAAGTCGCTTCGATTCTTCTCATCTCGATCAAAGTTATATTCATAGTTCCGCCACCTCTATTTTAAAGAAAAAAACGCATAAACTCGTGGCAGCAGCTCTTCCGCAGCGGCGCGAACAAACAAGACAAGTATTTTCGGAACGATCGGGCGCTAGCTAAAAGCCGGCGTCAAGAAACTGCTATACAGCGCATCGGCCTGCAGCGCTGCAGGCCGAACGAGCGAACAATAGCCGCGTTGCGCAACAAAGCTCCGACGTTTGACATTTCCACGCGCTCGCTAGCTGCCAAAAACTTCGTCGCGGGTTTATTGTCCACTTCCGTCGCCGGGTGGCGGAAGCGCGCACGAGGAAAAGGAGGTGAGAGTGAGAGAAAGAGATAGGGACATGAGTCAGCTGATGGGTGGGTGAGCGAGTGTGACTACTGACTTGGCGATGGAGATGAAGCCGCAGGAGGCGGTCGCGTGCAAGGGTGTCCAGCCTTCGTTGTCGCCCCGGTTAATGTCCGCCCCTTGCTCCACCAGGAACTCCACCATGTCCAGGTCGTCGTCGATGCATGCCTGCGATCGGAAGACAAATGTTTGGGTCAATTTATTTGTCGGATCATGTTGAGAATGAATTTTTAAGTGGCAGAAATCATTTCATTGGCATAATTTTATATCAATATATCATAAATTTTGTATTTCAAATCTGGGTGTCGATAAAAAATTTTACAAAAACTTGTAGAAAATCCAATACAATGAAAACTATATGAAACCTTTATAGGGTTTTATGTACTGTATCATTAGAGTGCTTGAAGTAGGCATAGTTCATTTATTATAGGGCATATGTGCCTTTATGACTTTGGTTACGTTAATTTTTTAGGTCATGCAATTGCTTTAACTTCTGAATGACTCATTATTACTTTATATGTTCTGCAAACAAATTTTAATAACCCTGCATTACTATGTTTCGGTCTATGCTATTCATAGACTGGAGAACAATGCTATTTTCTTGATAATAATATTAAAAAGCATTTTATCAAAATGGCACGGAAATCAGTCCGGAAACTGTATGTGTAGCGATTGAATCATAATCAATGATTTACCGTCGCGGAAATATAAATTCTTTTAATATAATTTCCAGTATTTACGAATTAATGTAAAGCTGTAAAAACTGTCACTGTATGTTGACCGATAAGAATAATCTGACGTACATAGTGCTTTCAAGTATAAGCGATGATATAAAGCGTTTAGTGCGAATGGAGTCTTAGTCATCGACAAGTGAAACTTTGATAAAAATAGTGCTTAATTATAAATTAGCAAGCGTCTCGCTATAGAAAGTTCAGGCGGTAGCGCTTGAACTCATCACTTTGGATTGACTGACCTTTCTAATATTAAATACAGTATAATGCATTGACAGAAAAGAAATCATAATTTAGCAAATATTTAAGTATATATCAGGTATTTTACAACATATGTAGAATCAGTAACTTCCTATAGATTGTTCTATAAATATCAAAATAATGGATTTTTTTTATTAAAATGGTGAAAAGTATTTCATTACATAGTTCTAATAGGCCAAGAATATTTTTTGTTTATCAAAGCCGAGAAATTTCTATCACGTGATTTCCGATTTTTGCGTCACACATTAGCAAGGCTTCTTAAAATAACACATTTTTAATGGTAAATTATTTTTACATTGCTATAACTTCCGAACGATTCGACCGATTTAGGCGCACTATTTTTAAAACCCACCTAACTCCATGGATTGCTAAAAATCAAAAGCCAGCTTTGATCGACTGATTTTAAGTGCTGAAAAATTAAGGATAAAAAATAATTAAGTGCTGGTACTCAATATTCAATAACATATTTTAATATATTATAATAAAAAATTATTAAAAAAAAAAAAAAAAAAAAAAAAACATGTTTTCATATACTAAACTAACCCAAATAATTTAATTGAAACCTTCGTAATAAAATATCATTTATAAAATTTTAGGTTCCTATATTTTCCATTAAACATGATATCCAAAAGAATTAGCTAATAAAGCACCCAAGCTCGTAATTTCGAAATTGCGTACATATGAACTCACGTACGCTCAACCTTTACGAAGCTAATTAAGCTTCGCACGACACGTGAAAATAAACAAAAAAATAAGCAAAAAAAAAAAGAAAAAATCGTTCATCATACAGCGACGTGCATCCCCCCTTCCACTCGACATCTCCGAAAGGCGCCAGCCTTTTACATCATCCCGGAAAAAAGGTCGAGCGCAAGCTCGGCCATCCGAGACCTCGCGGCTCGGTCCACCAACCTCTTCTTTCCCCTTCCATTCGAGAAAGACAGAGAGAGAGAGAGAGAGAAAGCTTCCTCGTGCGGCGTCACCACAAAAATAGCGCTCAATTATAAATTTATCAGTTATCTCGTCATACACGCGCGCACTCTACGCGGCACAACACACGCAGGATACGTGCGCGCACGCTTGTCCAGGCCAGAAAAAATAAACCGTCCGTTATGGCACACACACACACGCACGAGAAAGAGCAAGAGAGAAAGAGGGCCAAAGCGGAACGCGTATATAAGCGTGCACACGCGCGCGCGCGAGCGAGCGCACAGTGGTCTGTGACTTGTAATAGAGGGCTATTAATAGCGAGCCGATGCCTGATGTATTTTCAACGTCTATTTTCGCGAATTCACAAACGGAGCGCTCTCTCTCTCTCTCTCTCTCTCTCTCTCTCTCTCTCTCTCTCTCTCTCTCTCTCGCTAGCTCCAGCGTGCCGCTGGAGTCGCTGTCCATCTTCCTCTCTCTCTCTCTCGCGCGCGGGCGGCTGCGAAGGAGATTGATTCGCGGGGATCGATGACGATATAATGATGAATCGGTACACTGTCGGCTAGCGGATTCGGGAATGAAGAACGAGTCGCGGGAATCGATCTATCCCGCGCGCTCGAGGGATTAAGTGTAGGTAGTGTGTAAAAACGTGTATAATTGACCCGTTGGATGTTACGAAGCGCGACGCGTTGTTTTTTTTTCCAAGAGATTTTTTACTATGACGAAACGAAGTGTGTTTTATGTTTACGCGGGTTTAAAAATACCTTTTGAAAAATGCTTTATGTAATTAGTAATAACTTTAATTTTAGATATTATTCACGGGCTGTTATTTCGTTCAAGTTATATATTATTCGCGTAGCTGAGATATACGTAGGCGTTATAACCCAAACTCTTTTTTCTCATTTTTCTCATTTGACATGAATTTTTATCTTTAACTAAAAACTATTCTTCGATGTTGTAAAATGTTTTAGTTGTATAATTATTTATAATGCATTACAAAAATTTAGTTTGTTCCAATGTTTGTTCCAACGCTAGAAAGCAACCATAATAAAAATCCAAAATTATGCGCGCATTACGAAAACTTCTTTCGTAGCTTTTCAATCCTAACTCTTGATATCATGTCGACAGCGATGTACTTGACTATCAAAAATAGAATTTCAAGAAAATTCAGAAAAACAAACAGGAGTCGCTATTTGAGTTTAGGTGTAAACCATACGTAATTTCCAAAATATCTATGCTTAACATGCTTGATATCAAACTTTAGATAATTTATGTTAATGTTTTAAGTATACTATCACCAAACACATGCATTTGAAAAATATTTCTTTTTTTTTTGTATTTTCCAACGAAAAATTTATCTTAAAAGTGTACAATACCTAGTTTGACTTTACTACTGATTCTGCAATCATAAATATGCATGCTTCCTTTTAACGCGGCTTTGACACAAAAAAGCGATGTAAAAAAAATGTGCATTATTCTCTGCTACGTTCTCCAGGCAGTTAAATTATTTTTTAAATGCGACTTATTTATAGTCAAAAAATGAATATAAACAGCGAGAATTGCTGTTATATATTTTCGTTAAAAAAGTAATTTTTAAGCTTTTTAATTCGTCTTATTGAAATTCGTACTTGAATCTTGATCGAAATAAAAAATACTCTTGAATAAATTATAATACATGATTACTCAATTCTTTTTTCTCGAAGTATCTAGAGTAAATTTGTTTTACACTTCGAAATGATAAACTCAGTACTTTGTTTTCTTATGGCAAGCAGTAGAACGAAATAAAAAAAACATTCATTAAAATTCTGTATTTTCAATTAAATATGTCTTAAAATAATTTTATTTAACTACTATTTTGAAACGACTGTTTATTCACGCCTAAAATCACCAAACCTCCTAACAAAAGGAAGAATTCACATCAACCCCTGTCCCTTCCATACACGCCGCTATAGCGAGTCAGCAACCGTGAAACCGAAGTTTTCCAACCTACATATCAGACGTCTCGACCTACGACTACCACCACCTCAGCCAACCAATACTTTGATCTCTCCCCTCTTTAAAAGCAACAAACTCGCTCGTTCGCGCGGCGCGAAAATTCCTCTCCTCTGCCCACGCGCGCACTCCCCCGAGCTTATTTACCCCTGCGTACACACGCGAATGAATGGTGCAAAGAGCAACACGATGTCCAGGAGAAGATGGGAGGGCGAGGCGAGCTGCTTTTATATAATACGGCTTTTCCGTTTGAGAAAATCGACGAGAGCGCGCAGAAGCCGCTGCCAATTGGCAAAGAAACCGCACGCCGTTGTATCCGATCGCGCCTTGACCGACGCGTCGTCGTCAGGAGGGGAAAAAATGCGCCGGGCCATTCGTCACGGGCCTCGTTGCTGCAGCCTACGACGGAGTCTCCGCTATTGCAGGGATAGAGCGACCTGCAGAGAGAGGTATTTTCTCGTCGGAAGAGGGTCGGGGGTGTCGCGGCGGGTAGAGCTTGACCGAAAAAGAATTTCATTCAGCGAAAAAGAGCGTATATAGAGTACTTTGTTTGCTTGTGATTGCATAGTTCTGAATGAGCGAATATATAGACGGTTCGGATGTACACTTTGTTAGAGAAGTTAGGTTTTTTAGGCTCTTATCACCAAAACGAACGAGCAGACAATGCGATGATGATGAATCACAGATATAAATGTGTGCACGCGCGTGCGTGTGCATGCGGCAGCCGATGATGATGTTGATGCGCGAGCAGATAGAACGAAACTCCCAACAAAGCCGACAGTTAAGTCACTGTTTAATAAGTAATCGTTGTTATTGTTTGAGCGGCGTGCGCGGATGGGTAAATATCTCTCTCTCTCTCTCTCTCTCTCTCTCTCTCTCTCTCTCTCTCTCTCTCTCTCTCTCTCTCTCTCTCTTTCTCTCTCTCTCGTGAGATTTTCGGCACTCACACGCGGAATTATTTTTGTCAAAGTCACTGACGAAAACGAAAACGACGACGACGATGCACCAATGAACTCGAATGAGCATTTGCAACAAATGAGACAGATACACCAGCTCCTGTGCGCGGAATTCGTGGCCTTGGGTCAGTTTCCGTTGAGGATAGAACGAAGACGAGTTAGATGCGTTGTACACACAGGTTTATGTAAGCGATGAAAAATTTCTCACATTTACAATGATGATTTTGGGAGGAGATAACACAGAGCCTTTGAATCATGAATCTGAATGGAGATGTGGAAAATGTGGCTACTCCTGGCACCACTAGTAGATTTGTATCTGAGTAAGTATAGTTTCTGCAGTGTAAGCTGCAAAACTACCTCAAAAAAGTTAATTTACAAAACCAATTGTAAATTTCATAAGAAAAAAAATAGTTATTTTTAATATACATTAAATTTATCACAATACATAGATATGTTGACATAAAATTTCTTAGATGCTTCTTAATGTTTACTTAAAGATACTTAAATTAATAGTACACACAAACTAAATGTTTAAACTGTTTCTTACCTGGTGTAATGCAGTAAGGCCATCAACATTTCCAGTATTGATATCTGCTCCTTTTTGGAGAAGCCTCAAAACCTCATCCTTGTCTCCGGCAGCACAGGCAGCCAAAAAGACGCAATCAGCTGAAAACTTGATCTTGCGGGCCACCTGCCTGGGATGAGGTGGCTCTCT
The DNA here is from genome assembly GCA_036365515.1 of Torymus aiolomorphi. Taxonomy (NCBI): domain Eukaryota; kingdom Metazoa; phylum Arthropoda; class Insecta; order Hymenoptera; family Torymidae; genus Torymus; species Torymus aiolomorphi. Next base: position 56,745,577 of record CM070874.1, on the reverse strand, counting down.
GTTAGTTTCCGATTGCTCCCATCTTTTCAGCTGCTCAGCCCTCTTGAATAGAGCCGAGCTGGATCTGTTCTCCAGAGACATTGCACTCAATATATCTTCAAACAACACTTAACAAAAAAACTGCTTTAACAAAATGATGTCTCCACTGGAATCAGTTGGAACCACTTTGAATGATTTTCTCTCTGGCTTCACCACCACCTAAGCCTAAAAATTCATTATATTTATAAATATTTATTCACTACATAGTTATATTAAAATATAATTTGGATATTTGGGTGTGCCTCTTTTCAAAATAAACTATTTTAAACAGTTATAATACTATCTTAAAAATGTCTTCAACCCAATATTAATTTTAATAGTATAAAATAATGTTCATTTAATGTGCTTATTCAATATTATTTACTTATGACTCATCTTGTTTATCTGTTAATGACACTTGTATGCAAAGAAATGAAAGTACAATATAAACATGTAAAAAAATATTTCATTGATAGAAAATCATATACAAGATAGTTTCATTACATTTTTATTTATTGTAGCAGCTTAAAATAGGTCAACACAAATTAACTCTAAACAGTGTCCGCTAATCATTTTCTTTCAATGATAATATAAAGTGAATGAAGCAGGCTATTTTTGCTAATATTTCATTTTTACTTGGAATGCACTTGCAACATTTCCTAATGAATATTTCAGTGCTAAAAGAAATATATTATTACAAGTTATCATTCATTTTTAAGAAAAATAAGATCTTGAAATAATTAAACATTTAATTAAAAATAAGTCTATTTGGACAATAACTGTTAAATAATGGACATTCTCAAACTCCATTTATGGCTGTGTTTAGAGTCATTTTTAACATAAATGTATAAGATGTCTAAATTCAAATTTTCTTTTGATATAGTTCATGTTAATTTTATAATTCATTGAAAAAATATTTATGAAATTTAATTTCATTTATTCCAACTTTAATAGACTGATTAATTTTTAGTATTACCAAATAACTGAAATTTAAATACCTGTACATTTTATAAAATACTTGCTTAAAATTAGATACATTTAAATATATTCTTAAATAAAAAGCATGAAACAAGTAATACTAAACTTGTAACAAAAATTTATTCCTACAAATTAAAATAATTGTGTTGAGCTGATAATTAATGATTTCTTTTAACTTTGTAAAAATTTTTTATGTAATAGTAAAAATAGATCGATTTTAGGAATGTACATTAATTTTACTGTAACATGCACACCTAACAAGTAATACATCAAAAACTTCAAAAGACATTTTGTATTCACAATATTATGGATTAAATTTAGTATGATTTCCCATTGGTTAAATCTCCAACACTTTGCTGCAAAGGAGTACGTTGAGAATCAGTCGATTTTGGCTCTCTGCCAACTTGTAAAAATCATAGGTTTTTTATAGTTTTTAAGAAACTGAATTTAATAGCTATTGTTTGAAATTCAAAATATGATTGGCATTTTAGAGGATATTCAAAATCAATACAGCAAAGTGCAAAAATAACTGTGGCAAATCTGTGTGAGAAATATATTTTGATGAACTTGGACTGGGAACAAAATTCTTTTACCCCACTAAATTCCACCACTAAACAAAGCTACACTTTACAAACCACGACTTTACTGTACAAAAGCCCTCAACTACCATCTACAGTGTAATGTGGACTATTGAGTCAAAGCTACATGTTGGCCAAGTTAATTCAACTCACAGAAAAAGAAAGTAACTGTCTACATTACCAGAGGCTCTTCTCGCACTGTATCACAACTAACACATCAGCACTGACTCCCATTGCTATAAAAAAAACAGCCTGTACCGAACTTCACCCTGTGGCTCTTTCGAAGCAGTCTCTGGAGTCTATACACTCCTAAGTGCCTAGCGAACAAGTGTGCTGGCAGTATAAGAGAAGAGAGGTACACCCTGGAGGAGGAAGAAGCTCACACACAAACCTCAAGAGGGAGGAGGCTCGAGCAGGCGGAGGTGCCCTCGCTCCCCCGGCTGAGCGGCGCGGCGGCGCTTGCCCTAGGTTGCTGTTGCTGCTGCTGCTGTTGCTTCAACTCCTGCTGTAGCGGGCGAGCCTCGTCACCGCCGTCGCCTGCCCCCATATATACCGATTTTCCGGAATCTAGTCGTCGTCGAGTCTCTATCTCTCTTTTCTCGAAGCTTGGGCTCTCTGGCGCGTACACGCACACACACGCAGTCTGCTGCTGCTGCTGCACACGGACACACACTCACGCGCGCGCGCGCGCGTCTCTGGGAGCGGTCGTCGTCGTGTTCCTCTCCGCTGCTGCTGCTGCTGCTACTACTGCCACACCGTCCAGTCCCTCCGGACGACTCTCGCTCTCTGGCTCTCTCTCTCTCCGTGCGCTCTACGGATTGTGCATCCCTCTCTCTCTCTTTCTTTTTCCTTTTCTCCTCTCTCTCGCTCCCTCTGTCTCGGTCGCGCTTAATACGCGGACACGGCTAGATTCGCGTGCGCGCTACTGCTGCTGCCGCCGCCGCTGCTGCTCCTGGCTATTCTTGGCCCCGAGAGAGCCTCTCCGTCCGCGCGTAGAGAGCCTCTGTGTGTGTATGTGGCGCGCCAGCAGCGAGCGAGACGGAGATAGAGAGGTTAATGTTAATACCACGCACGCACACATACGGGTGCGAACCACACATACAGACTCTCCTCTCTTGCTCCGCGCTGGCGTCTCGCTCGCACGCTCGCGTATATCGTTAATTTTGCTGCTCGCTCTCCTTCTTTCTCGCTCGCGCGTGCCGTGCAGCAGCAGCTTTTTCCCTCGCGGTCGGGCAGCGCCGCTCGCACGCACGATTATTATCAATTTAGCGGGCGTTTGTTGTGTACATTTAGCGCGCCGTACACGCCTATATACTCCTGCACCCGCAGCTCTTTCCGTATTTTCGAGCCGCGTGCGAGAGAGAGAAGTAGGTACGTTTCCCCGTTTTTACGCGAACGTACGTTAGGAACAATACAGAGCAAAGTGTGTGCGTGTACGAGTGCGCGCGGCGCGCGCGCGTTTTCGCGATGAGTCCGAGCGTGACTGTGTGTATATATAATTACACCCGTGTGTGCGTTTTTAATTCCAGCCGCAGCCAGCGCAAAGGTGTGTGGGTGCGAGCACAGAATCGCCGGGCGAGTTCGCATCGCGCGACGTACGGCAATGTCGCCTGCTCCGCGGATAATCTACTCCTTTTTAGCGTTGATATGATATGGGTATCGCAACATTCGCAATGGGCTTTTTCAAGATCGAATTTATTTGAATAACAGTACGTTAGTGGAGTTGAAAATTTATTTATTTGAATTGCGTCTTTTCAATTCTCTAGAATCTAAGTTGTTGTTCGTTTTACTCTGCACAACACTAAATTTACAATTCGGAACACAGTGGTTGATTCTGATTTGTTGTATTACATTTGTGTATTTCAGGTTCAAACTCTTGTTTTCTATATATATATATATATGATGACGTCCACGCTAAGACACATAATAACAGCTTTCGCGCCATTATCAAACCGTTCTTTTACTTACTTCACGATCAGCTAAAAAATATCTTATATATTTTAAGGACCGTGATCTAAAAGTAGCTAATCAAACTCAAAGTTTCATCAAATAATTATCATATGTTTTTTCCTGTTTTAACACCACAATATATATGTGGTGACAGAATAGCAAAAGAAAATGAATATTTAGTGGGAAAAAAATTTTTAATTTTGTAATATTGTCTAAAAAATGTTTTCAGCAAAGATGTATTATAATTCTTTTGGGGATAATAAACCTAATGCCCCTAATTATCGCAAGGAGGCATATAGAACCAGAACGTTTAGATTTGAAGTCCAGAAAATAAAGTGGAGCAGTATATTTATATATACAAGTAGAAACGTACCGTGCTTGGTCAGACGCGATTTCGCCGATATATGCAAACCGCGATATGCTGAACATTGTGTTTTTTTACCTTGTAATAGATTGAATAAAACTAAGTTTTTTAAAAATCTCTTTGTGCCTATATTTTTCTTTAATTATAATTACATTTTTCTAATTATATAATAAATCTAAGAGGAAAACAATTATATTCTTCTTTCTCATATATTAATTGGTTTTTTGTTTACCCGTGTTTTAGAATACTGTCATTCTTTATCGTTTAGAAAAACTTTTTAAATACTGTTATAATGGTATTGTATAACTGTCAATACCCAGCTACTAATTCGAATTCATAGAACGGATTTTTAATATTTGGCCACATCATTCCTACTTATACATTGATTCGTTACTTTACATTCATAGTTCGAGCAACGCGTAATTTTCTTTTTTTAGTTTACATTGTCCATTCATAACTAATAAAAATAGGAAAATATTGTTTTAATAATAATAGCAAACGACTAAATAAACTATCACGAAAAGGCTAATAATTAAGAAAATTCTTAAAATATACGCGATTTCGTTATTCGAATATTTAATATAAATTATGGTAACAAATACTTTTTTATAATAAATATCTCAACGTATCTTTTTATCAAGTATGGACTTATTCAAGAAAGTTGTGGTCTTGCTATTATGATAGGTTTGGTCTGAAATCAGAGGATATAAAATGTAAACAGTAATCGCTCCTGCCACTTTCATTTATTCAAAACATTAGTTTCAAATCTGACCATGTATATCAATTAAGTTCTTCATAACGTTGCGTCAAAACGTTTATTTTAAATAATCGACCAAATTCCAGTGTTTCGCCAAAAAGGTAAATTTAAATGCTAATGCTGAGCAATAGAAAAAATATGTTTAAAAAGAACACATTTCGAAGTTGAATCGTGTTTCATCATTTATTAAGTAAACTGAACTTTTTAAGTGAAAAATATTTGTCTTTATTGTCTATAATACATAAATGACTCACACTTTATATTTTTGAATTACTTGTGAAAGCAAACATAGGTGGCAAATTAAGAAAGAAAACGAGAAGGGGAAATTAGGTATTTTATCACGTATGTACAATGCAATAAATCACCGTAACGAAAAACATCAATTATCTGCGCAGAAATTATATTGAACTATGCGTTACAGCTTGTGAAAAATAGGGTAAAAAAAGTTTTAGTGAAAAACCAAAAAAGTTAAGTAGATAAATTTTGAACACTTTTCATAATATTTTCACAATATCAATCCATTTATAGAATGAATAGATTATTCATTTGTAAAATCATGTTCAATAAAAGTTATAAATTTTCCACTTTTTATTATTGTATTTTTAATTTATTAACAATTAAAATAAATAAAAAAATATATTTAGTATAATGTCGGACACTCACAATCAGCCCCCGCAGTATTAATATTGCATATTATATTACAAAACAAAATAAAACTCATACTAATTAAAAATCAAACACGAGCCTAATATAAATGAAGATACCAAAAAGTAATATACTAGAGAAATAAAAAATCAAATTGTTTATTAAACATTTTTTGCTGACATTTCATCTAAATCTGTAAAATCTTCAGCAAACCAGCTCATTACTCCAAAATAATCGTAATAAAGTATTGAATTTAAAACCGCTAGACCCTCATACGATCATCCGGTCGTGTAGCAGCGACGACATTTCCTCTCCCCGACGTCCCGCGCGCTCAAGTGTAAAGTCACGAATCGCAAAAGACGTGATCGCGGCGCGCACCGTTGGCTAGGTATCCGTTCGGTGGCTCTACCTATTCGGTCCGTGTAAGTTGCAACTTGCAAGCCGTTGGAGCTTAGCGAGATGGAGGGGATACGAGGCTAGAAAGCAGCGCCCATATGGTGAGCGGAAGATATTCTCTAGCGGTAGCATGAACCCCGAATGTATCAGACATTCAGACATGGCGTCTGCAGGTCTGGTAACCTCAAAATTTTATAGTATTCCCTTTTCTCTAGCCCCCGCTCGGAATCACTTTTATTATTTTATGAAAATGTATAAAAATAGTATTCCCACGTGTATGTAGTAGGTATTAAAGAAAATATAACAGTTTTTACAAATTAAAGTTAATTTATAAATGTGGATTTTGTAGAGATACGCTGAGAGAAGTTACTGTAACGTCCGTCGGATGTTTGATTTTCCTCTACAAAATACAAGTTTATTTATTCATCTAAACTCATGAAACTTGTTTATAGGTAATCTTTATTATCTGCTACACGCGGAAAAACTGAGTTATGAATAATTTAAGATTTTTAAGTAAACTTAAATTAATAAAAATACTTATATGAAGTCGTGGGGGCGCTGGATCTATTCCGAGTTCCGAGTAGAGAAATTATCATAATCCCTTCTACTAAGAACTACGATCCCTTTTTCCCTGGACCAATTCAGTATTGTATTTATAAACGTAGTAATATGCTGAATGCAAAATATACAAAAATAATATTTTATTTTGCAACACTCTGATAAGAGAGCGTCCACATAAAAGGCACATGTGCCTTGGCTCACACTCTCTCTCCAATCGGAGCAAAGCTCCAAGCAAAAGCTTCGATATGATTGGCTTAGAGTTGTGAGCCAAGGCACATGTGCCTCTTATGTGGACGCTCTCTTAGTGTTTTTCATTTTCCCTCGACCCTCTCCCACGGCTAATAAGCAGTAGTGCTGAACTTTTCCAGTTTTATAATTAATTCCAATCCAGATGTCGCCTCGTGCGTTGCACGAATCGAGGATGGCGCTACTGTTGCGTGTGCTCCGAAAACCAACCAACCAACGTCACTAGCCAAGCGCGTTCGGCAGTACGCCGGTAGTCGTCACTCGTCGTCGACGAGCTGCAACAGCAAAAAGGAGTCAACGGCGTCAACGCACAATCAAACCTGCCACGGAGAGGTGTTTTTCCAAAGACTCACTCGCGGTCTCGTCTCCGGCGAGAGGTCGAGAGGAGAAAGGACAAAAAGCAAGAAAGAGCGGAGAAAAAAGAAGTGGATAGGTGCTAAAAAAGTGCCGCACGCTCGGCACCGTGCTGCTGCGAGGAAGAGTGAAAGGGGAGCGAGGGCACCCGGAGCGCGCAACAGCGTTACACGTTTGGCCTCAATCAACTGTGATTTCAGAGCGAATCCTCGGGTAAGCAAAGGCGCCTAAGAAGACGACGAAGCCGCGTTCGCGGACGGTGAGGTGAAAGGGACCCGAGGAGACGAGCAGTGAGAGAAAGAGAGAAGAAAGGAGAGCGCGCGGCGCCACGCGCGAGCGCGCAGCGCGCTGTGGTGTATTGTCCGTCTCGCTCGGGAGCGAGAGAGAGAGAGAGAGAGCTATAGAAAGAGCAGCCATGACGTCGTCGTTGTCCGCCGCGCCAGCCAACTGCTAGCCAGCAACCATCATCAAAGACTTCGCGCAACGTATACACAAGCACAGCATAGCACAGCTCACACGTACAGATATATATACTTAAGCGAGCGCGCGGGCGTGTAAAGGTGTGCGTGCGTGCGTGCGTGCACGCGCCAGTGTGTTTGTGCGGGGGAAAAACGAGCAGCAGCAGCTACGCGACCGAAAGAGAGGAACGACGACGAGGACGACGACGAGACGCCGCTACCCGGGCAGCCCCGATGTTGGCCCCGCACCAGCGCCGATGTGGTGGTGGACTGCGCGCGCCAGTCGTCGCGGGGCATCATAATAGGCTGCTATTGTGCGACGGAGACGACGGCGGGGACGAGGAGCTGATAGCGGTGGCAGAGACAGGGGCAGCGGTGATAAGTACCATCGCAGCTAGTGGTAGCGGGCGGCGAGGAGCGAGTAGTGGGGCCTTCACAGTCGACAGGCGGCTGGAGAGAGCCGACGGCGACGGCGGGGGTGGAGGAAGCAGTGGAAACGGCGGGGGCGGCTACAGCGAGAATTCGTCGTGGACACCGGAGAAAGCTTCAAACCTGTTTGAAGCTTTCGAGGTCGGATTCATGGAACTATGAACCTGGACTCGTTGTCTTTTACTTTGTCACAAATCAGTTATTTGGTTACGAATTTGTGCAAGAAAAACTATCGGGACAACTGCCAGGAAATATCGGTTGTAAGTATCTGTTCGCTCCCTCCCCCTTCCATCTGTGTGCGTGTACGCGCGCGCTCTCGCGCAATGCGTGCATACGTGCTCGTATTTGTATGTGTGTGTGTCTGAGAGTATATACGTGAAGTAGATCTTTTTCTTTCGTCGTCGTCATCGTCGCCGTAGCGCGAACGCCTGCGCCTGCCTTATTGCACCTTCTGCTCCTTTCCCTTATTCGAGCTATCGCGCGATGAATCGCGTGAGTGCTGCTATGTGTGGCTCTTTCTCTACTTCTCTCTCTCTCCTCTCTCTCTCTCTCTCTCTCTCCTTCCTCTCTCTCTCTCTCTCTCTCTCTCTTCTCTCTCTCTCTCTCCCCCTCTCTGCGTCTTCCTCTTCCGCCTCTCTCCCTCTCGTCCACTTTTCCCTCTTCACGCGCTGCATGGATGCGCGCTGCTGCTTTTGCCGAAATTGCGAGACGATGCTTTTGCATCCCTCTCTCTGTCTCTGTTTCACGCGCGCTCTCTGTCTCTTTCTCTCTCGCTATACCTACCTCCTCTCTCTCCACCTATATAATCGACAGCGCGATGACGACGCTCTCCGAATATTCTCTCCCGCGGACTCCTTTTTGGTTATGAGGAGCTGGACTGTGTAGACTTGCCGAGTGCTCCAGATCATGACTGGGTACTTTGAAGCAGAGTCGAATAGAGGTGTTGGATAACTGTTTAGATAATGATTGCCGGATAGCAACATAGCAGGCTGTATTTTGATATGTTGTTGAAAGATGAGATTTGCATATGACGATAGTTGCTGAAGTTTGGTATGAGTCAAAGCAGCAGATTTAGTAACTGATAATGACTACAGAAAGATTTGGTAACAAAGTTTGGGTTGGAGAAAAATATTCAGATAAAAGAAATTATTCAGATTACACTGATCTATTTTCCTATAGCAAAAGAACCATCTCATTGATGAATCAGCTGTTACAAAGCAATAGATTTTACTCTATTGTAGGTTAGATTTTAGTTAAATTATATAGTAAAATTATTTATATGATTTTTTGTCTTTTCCTAATAGATAGGTACTTAATTTCATTAAAAGTGAGATCATATTTGAAACGTAGAATTGCCTATCCTCTCAATATCTGTTTACAAAGATAATCTTGTTTTAGTCGTGTACCTTATGGGTCTGAAGTTTGCAACGTTGTAGCGCAACGAAATAAAAAATATTTGATTTTACTTCAACTTTATAATAATTAATATTAATTTTGCATGTAGATTTATTATTTTGTAGTATCAAATAAGTTTATAACAAAAACTTAGATAAAATTTCTGTTGTTTAATATCTTGAATTAATTGTAAAAAATTATTTTGTTGCACTCCAACGATCCAAACTTCAGACCCATTGTACCTTTATATCTAAAACCTAAAATGTACTCAATTTTTTTGAATATGTTTCATTCATATAATAAATTTAATGGCCATCAAATTATTTTTAACAAATCTTTTTATTGAATATAGCCCAGCACATGTCTGCAAAGTTTAAATTTTCTTCTATGATATGATATACATCAGTACGTTAATATAATTTTTTTTTTTCTAGTAAGTAATGTAAAATTTTAAAACTTTTGACTTAATTCTACAAACAGTATATTAAAAGTTATACTAAAACTAATTTTAAACTGGTTATAATTCTTTTTACTTATATTGATAGAACAAAGAAGCTCAGCATATCCTTTTTCTTTTACTGATTAAGTATTTCATCATGTTTCTTTTTACAAAGTAAAAGTTATAAAAGCTTCTAAATCTTTAAACTATTTTTTGGATATTCAAAGATCATTATTATATATTACTTTCTTCAATTCTACTTTACAAGTTATGATTTCCAAAAGCTAAAATACTATCAATTATCTGTTAGTATGCAACTAAAATATATGCATTATTTCATCAATTGGGTATATAAATGAATCTTATTTTTAGTAAAAACTATATTTAATTTATTATATATTACTATTATTTTTTTAATACATTAAATTAATTATTAATTTTAAAATTTTTTATTTTTATTTTATTTTCATTAAAATCAAAACAAAAAGACATTCAAGAATTTAATTTTTGAGAATGAATTCTTATTAAAAATAAAAAAAGGATTCACGCTTGCATTACTTCATTTTCTTTGTCTAAATATTAATTTAATTTTTAACATAAAACATTAAGCTAATTAGTCTTTAAAATTTATATTCTAATAAAATATTTATACTACTATGTAATGTAATGTATGTGATACTCTGGATAAATAAATAAATAAATAAATTTATAATTTACAGTTGGTGAGGTGGAAGGGTCTGGAGGCAGACCGACATTTGTTGCGCTGTTTGTTCTCACAAATTGACTATTCAACTGGAGAACCTCCTGAGCCAAACTCCAAAGACTATTATCAAGTACAACTACTTAAGGAAGAGTGTAACAGCCTCCTGCGCAAGCCATCGCTTGTATCTAATCTGTGTTTTGCGATCGATTATCCTTTCCATCGTAAAAATGTAAGTAAAGTTCAGTTAAATTAAAAATAGTCTGAGCTTCTTTTCTTAAGTTCAATACTCTCTTAAATTATTGTAGGAATGCACACTTATATGAATTTTTTTTTTTATTTTTCAGCGTATTATCCCATTGCCAAAATTTTTTCAACATTTACGCAAAATACTTGGACTATCGTTGGTGCAGGAGGTTGTTTTTGGAGTAGCTCTGCAACATTCGCAGAATTCTGACATATCTGCTCGTGCAACTGAACACGTACAAAGGCAGTTGCCTGAGTTAGTTAAAAATTACGTGAACGCGGATAATAATAAGAAGCAGAGCGAAGACGGACTGCACGATTGTTCGCCAGAGATTCTACATCTCATACTTACTTATATATTCGAGGAGTCTTCCAAGGCTGAATTCTCCTCAGAAACTAAGGAAAAATTTCTTAAAAGTTTGAGGCGTGACTTTCCCCGTGAGCTGGTACCAGTGGTGTTAGCGCCACTTTTGTATCCAGGTGACGGGGAAGAACCGCAAAAAGCCATTGAATTAAACATGGCTGCTAATCAAATGGTAAGAATTTCATGTTGTAAATGTAAAATTTGTAAATACTTGTAATTGTCTAAAAATAGTATTAGCATTTCTTTTTGTAAATTTGATTGAAGTATAACATAAAACATAAATTATTGTTACTAAATATATTTAAATTCAAATAATTAAAAAAACCATTCTTTGTATAAGTATAAGATCAAAAAACGTTATTAATAATTGCTTCTATTGTCGTTCAGGATAATTCCAATTTGGTAGAGCTGATTATGGAATTGGGCTATGGCTTTACCAGTAGTGTAGAAGAATGTCGTTCCACTTTAGCGAGCCTTGGAGCTCTAAAACTAACAACGCGATGTTTGGCCAAAGTTATAGCGCATATGGCTCGTACCTGCAGTGGTCTGGAAGATGCTGGAGGTATACACTCCTTCTGGGAGAATTCAGCTGCTAACCAAGACAACAAAGAGAAATCGACGGATGCTCCAACAACGTGGAACGTCGAAGTCTTTGTTCAAGCCGTTAAAGACGTGGTGAGTAATTCAAAGATAACTCCTCCTACTTTAATAAGTAGAACTTTTAATTAATAAAATAATTAATAAAAATTTTATTTGACACGTTTTTTGGATTACAAGATAAAATATTTTTTACAATCGTGCAGATTAGTTGAATTATCGAATATACTATTTAATTTTTATTGATGACTCATTAATATTAAAAACTTCAAATACTATTTCAATATTATTAGATAAGAAGTTCATGAATCAACTATAAGTAAAAACTATTACATTATATGTCAAACATCAATTGCTTTTTAATTTGAGATACATCTAAACCACTTATATTTCCATAACAAAATTTTAATTCGTTCTTATAAAAAAACTTATTGTGGGTCACTTATCACCTGAAGCTGATAATGAATTTCAACGAAATTCTGATTCACTGGTTGTTATTTTATAAAGACATAAGTGCTTATTAACTTTTAAAATATTCAAGATATTTATTTTACATCTAATGTAGAAACAATTTCATATTACTTCTTATTCCACGATTCTATACAAAACAGTAATTTAATTAAAGTGGTGTTAACCCATTTTCTATCTGTAAAACGATTCTTCCCCTTCTTTCCGTAGAATTCGTCGCTATCATGGAACGAGGTAGTAGCCAAGCTCGACCATCCCGAGTTCCTAGTCAAGGACCGTCAGGGCTTGAACCTGCTGATAAGTGGCCTGCGACTCGGTCTACAAAATCAGGGTTATCCTCTCGATAACTTTCCAGTGGAACACTTTTATCGCCACTGGGAGAACGTGAAGGGTCAGTTCTCCCTGATCCAGCAGATTCTCAAGCATCCGGACATCTTCTGCTTCGCCGACTATGCCTTCCACTCGGTGACAGTAGATGTACTGAAAGCGGCGCCCGAGAGCGACAGCAAGGATGCCCAGACGTGGCGTTCCCTCCACGTCGTCGAACTGCTGTTGTACATGGCCGAGCGAGGTCTGCACGCACCCGTGCAAGAAATCTTTAAATGGCCCATACAACACTGCCCGGACGTGCTTGTGCTCGCGCTACTGCAGATCAACCCGCCCATTACGATGCTTAGGTAAGTGAATTTTTTTGTATTTGTGATCGGTCCTTTGAGCGACGTGCAAGACAAAATGATAACTACAGAAATATTGTGGGTTACAACGCCTATTTTTGTAACTGAAACATTATTCCTATAATATAACTGAAAAATTCGCCTTCAAAATGTTTCATTAGTATTTTCTTTTAAATATATGATCAATTTATTATTATGACAGAAAACTATCTTTTCTGTTAAAAAATTTCTGTTAGATCGAAAATAGTACAAGTTAGAAATCGACTAAGATTCTATGTATGATATCCAAATGAAGCTTTCGAAATTTGATTAGTAGTCTCTTATTCGTATTTTCCAAGCAAAAAGAAATGCAATTAGACATTCCAGTGTAACTTTCTAAAATTTTATCTTTAAATCTAATTCATGCAGTCAACCAAACAATGTAACAATTAAAAATAGCTAATTCCATTTGAATATCATACAAATTCGAATTTTACTTCAAATTTTACCCTTCCCTTTGTCTCGCCGCAAACCAGGCATGAACTTTTGACCGCGCTGATGCCGATATTCTTGGGCAACCACCCAAACAGCGCGGTGATCCTGCATCATGCGTGGCACTCGAACAACGTCAAAATAAAGACGATCATCATGCACTCAATGGCCGACTGGTATCTGCGGGGCGATTACGATCAGACGCGGCTCTCACGCATCCTCGATGTCGCGCAAGACCTCAAAGCACTGTCGGCCCTCCTCAACGGCCAATCATTTCAATTTGTCATCGACCTAGCCTGCTTGGCCTCGCGACGCGAGTACCTCAAACTGGAGAAGTGGCTTACTGACAAGATACGCGACCACGGCGAGCCGTTCGTCCTCGTCTGCGTCAAGTTTTTGCAGAGGAGATGTCCTCAGGTCATGGGGTCGACGATTAAGGAGGATCCGAGTGTACCCAAAGCCAGCCAACTGCCACAGGAGACGCTCAGCACCATTGTACACTGCCTGCAAGTCTGCGTTGGGTGAGTGTTTTGTTACTTTTTTTCCTTTGCTAAATTAATACATAAAATATTATATTATATAACAATAAACAGAAAACCGTAATTCTATTTATTAATTTATTTATTTGTTTATTTATTTATTTATTTATTTATTTAGTTCCGATAAAGAACGACAACGTCGCAAAGAGATTATTTCTCAAAATCCAACATTGAATGGGTTCCTACAAATGTCGATATTGGATGAGTCTCAGATCGTCTTAAAGTAATATTTTTTTTTTTTTTTTTTAAGTATATTACGCTCCTGCGGAGAGAAAGAGTTGGCCAGTCCATAACATGGGCAACTTGACATGGCAAACATGTGCTATGGACTGGCCCTCTTTCTCCCCGTGGTGCGTATACTATTTTTCGCAACAACAGGACGGAAATACCACATTCCCGTTCTTGCGCCGGGAGAGAAGTGGTACTTTCGGCCCGGCGTTGCGAAAATTGTTTTTTTTATTATACTTATCTTTCCTGAATAAACTGTACAAAGAAATTATAGTTCTAAATTGTCCACAAAGATTATTTATCGAAAGTCTGGTAGCTCAATATTAAAAGCAGCATGTGCAATTTCATTTGAAGTATATCAACAAGTAAGGAATGTTGACATTAACAATTTATAAGTCATTTTTAATAAATTATAACGATTTGAATAATGAATACTTGTGAGTAAATTAAATATTTAAGAGTGTAAATTTTCTTGTCTTGTTGCTTGCGTTTTAAATATCTTCAGTTGGACATTGCGGCATATATCCTAAAAAATAATGTTTAAGATAAGCTTGATAAATTAAAATCTCTCGTAACGGTTTCAAGACAGTAACGAAAAAATGTTTTAAAATCAACTTTTAACTTTGTTCCAGGAATGTATCGCAAGAATGCTCTGATGCGATCTTGGCTATAGTACAAAATTGCAGCCTGATGGTCAGCAAAGGGACGCTCGGCAGACTGCCGCCGCCTGTGTTAAGACACAGAGGGATTGAAACCTTCAACCCAGCATTAGGTGGCCAGGTAAATATATACATACAGTTCACAATCTATGTAAACTTGACTTGTAAACCATTGCGCGAATTTCAATGTTCACGTTTTTATCGTAGCTGTTTTCGACAAAGCAAGTGGATACGCTAACTAACCTTAATTCGAGCCTGGCCTCAATGAACTTGAGCTCGAATCTCGGCCCGCCGACCAACTCAGCCTTCAATCTGCCAGGTACACTTGGCTCTCTGGTCTCCGCGCCAGGTTCGCCCTCACGACTGATGGGTCCATCGCCGTCGTCGTTCCCAATGTTGCCTCTGTCGTCGCAGCTACACTCGGGACCCGTGGGCACGCAAGGCTCGTCAGTGATTCCTGGTGGCGCAACCATCGGTGGCC